>OZ012700.1:27579997-27582497 GCA_963942565.1 Maea johnstoni
ACTACTTCCCCGGTAAGGAAAGTTAGTTCTGAAACTTTTGTTGGTGCCTGGAAAATAACTAATTTAAACTCATTCACTCTTTGAATACTAGTACGGCTATGTTTTGGGGCATAAGAAACTGAAGGTTTGGTGAATAACTAGTCAAAACACTGGGTATCCTAAGAATAAATAACAGAGTACAACCAAGCTAACTTCTTATATTCATTTTTCATTTCAGCATCACCATGACAACTATTCATAAACGAGAATCCGATACATTCTCCATGAATTCTGGGACCTCCAAGAACTCCGACAACCGTCGGAAATCCCGATTCTCTCTCGGTCGGCTCTTCCCGAGACGCCGTCCGAAATCGGCAAAATCTCGCTCCAGCATCGATCAACTCGAGACACGCTCCGAGGTCAGCCTCTCCGGTCACATGGACCGTGACATCACGCTACAGAGCATTGCGTCGTCCGAAGCCATTGCTAGCACAACGCCCCCTAGTGGTGAAAATGGGAACAACGCTGCAGTGGAATGCCCGCTCTGCCTCACGCAACTCCCGGATGAGAACTTCCCGTTTCTGATGACGTGTCATCATCGTTCGTGTCGGGACTGTCTCCGGCAGTACTTGCGTATCGAGATTACCGAGAGTCGCGTCAACATCTGCTGTCCCGAGTGCGCAGAACGCTTCCATCCAAACGACATCCGTGACATCCTGAATGACGTCAACCTCATGAATAAGTATGAGGAATTCATGCTGCGTCGGATTCTCGTCTCGGACCCGGACGCCCGATGGTGCCCGGCGCCTGACTGCGGGTCAGTACAAACTCATATCCTTCAATTAAGAAGAATTTAATATATAACCTGGAGGGTATCTCTTATTCAGCACTTATAGAAAAAGTCTTGATAACATACTGGAAAATAGTAATCTTCCTGTTTTCCTGTTCTTCAGTCTCTTATTAAACACATTATACAATTCTTGATATCATAACTAACTAAAAGATAGTTACTTCCTGTTTTCCTGTTCTTCACTATCTTATGCAAAACATGTACAATTCTTGATAGTTAACTGAAAAATGCTAGACTTCCTATTCTTCAATACTTTTCCATATGATGCAGTTATGTACATGTATGTTCAAAGTTGTAGAACTGTAGAACTTGCATACAAAAGACAGGCATTTAAGTTATTAAAACTAATTTTTTGTTGTTTTATAGTTAACTGAAATGAATAAGTACAATAGCTAAGTTATCTTAAGCATTCTGCTTTGGATACTTCGATTTGTGGTTTGACTTCACCCTTTTCAGGCCAACCAGGATGGGTTACATAAACGTATATACTGCTTCACTGGGATTTATTCCTATTACAAAAATTTTCTTATTATGCCACGTAGCTTATTTGTGTGCATCCATTTAATTTTACAAAAATTCCCTAATTTGGACACATAGCTTATTTGTATACATGTGTATATTTGTTGTGTATATTTCTATATGTGTGTCTATATGTTTGTAGGTATGCAGTGATAGTCTATGGGTCAATGCTTCAAAATTTCCCTAATTCAGACACTCAGCTTATTTTATGTGTATATTGTTTGTGTATATTTCTATATATGTGTGTCTATATGTTTGTAGGTATGCAGTGATAGCCTCTGGATGCGCCAGTTGTCCCAGACTTCACTGTGAGCGTCCAGGATGTGGCACGTCTTTCTGCTACCACTGTAAACAGTTCTGGCACCCCAACCAGACGTGTGACGCGGCGCGGGCCTCGCGCTCTCCCAACCTGCGATCCGCATCCCTCAGCTACAGCAACGATTCCGCCACGCAGAGTAAGTAGTGCTGGGGCGATTTATCAATATAGTAGGGATGTCGTTGATGTCCCTTTTTTCGATTCGATTAATTGCTATACTCTTTCCAATATATCGATTCAATACACCATGTTTCAGCCATATGCCTGAGTACACAATTCCTTCCAATTTCTCATACAAAAGCCATAAAAATACTTCAATATTTAATCAGAGTTCTACTAAGCATTAGTTTAACAGGAACATGTCTGGAAAAAGTATATTCCTTATTTAATAAACATACGGCAGAATTGGGATAGAGAATAGCGATTATTTTGATTCAATACTCAAACTTTTGATTCAATTTAAATTAAAGTTAAAATTACTGCAAATTTACTGTATTCAGTTTTTCCACTGGTGTGTTTGTCTGTTCCAGGTGACATCAAGCCGTGTCCGCGTTGCGGGGCGTTTATTATAAAGATGGACGACGGCTCGTGTAATCACATGACCTGCGCCGTGTGCGGGGCCGAGTTCTGCTGGCTCTGCATGAAGGAAATCTCAGATCTACATTACTTAAGGTAAGTTATTTGGACTTAAATTGATCCTCATATTCATGCCTAGTGAGTAGGGGTGAAGGAAACCAAGATATCTAAGGAAAACAGCATCAGGAAAAAAATTCAAAAAATTTCTCACAGCTGAGATTTTCTACGAAGGTTTTACGAGAAAATTAATTCAGGAATAT
>OZ012700.1:27587497-27592497 GCA_963942565.1 Maea johnstoni
GAGATGGCTGTTTCCTGAGCACCTGAAGTCCCCAGGGTGTTTTCAACTCTGGGAAGTGCTTGCAATTGTTGTTATCTATCCTACTTACTATATCCTGCCTTTTAACAACTACAATGTAAATCAGTTCAAACAAACAATAATTTACAATCAGTGTACTATTTGACTGTGGTCTAGAGCGATGGGAAGGTTAAGTATTTTACTCTTACATCTTAAACTTACAGAATCTAGTGTGTCCTTGTAAACTCAATTAATATGTCATATGATCTTTGTCAAATTCCTACTACTAGAAGAAACAGGACACAATGCATTTGGGCACACTCCTAGCCTTGTATATGCAGATGCTGGCTACTGCAGAGGTTGTGCAACTATTCTGTCATGAGCTAGTTTCAAAATGGCCGCCCCCAGATACATGGCAAAACATGACTTAAAACAGCAATAAACTTTTAATGTGGAGGTGGGTGGTTGTGAGGTCTTGGATATGAGTAAAGTATACCCTAAGACACTATTTGGGCCCATGTTTTATTCATGGTGGAATTGTCCTTTAAGCCCAAATTCCCACCACTGCCAGCCTTCATACGAGAAGTATATTACTTATATTGCAGTTACCTTACTGCTAATGGCAATTGTGTACCAGGCCGTTTGAGATAAGCTATTACAGGACTAAAATGGCCACTGCCATTACCTGCATTTCTTGTGTGTAAGGATGTGCTTAAACAGCAATATACTTCTTGTATGAAGGTTGGCTGTGTTGGGAATTAGGGTTTAACTATTCAGGCCTATATTTTATTCATGGCGTAATTTTCCTTTAAGTACAGGAGCAGATTTTTGTTCCACTTACCCCTGAAAAAGCCGCAAACAGGTCTGGCTTGGTTTCTCAATAAATTGGGCTTCCAATAACCTAGAAGAGTCCCTTCACTTATGGACTTCTTTCATGCTGATACACAAAGGCATAACCTTAAAAGAGCACTAGGCAACAAGTTTTACCTTAATGACAAGTGTGTACCAAGCCGCTGTTACACTAAGAATCATCAATATTTAATGTTTAACGTCTTTTCAACACCTTCTTGTATATTTCCCCCACAGAGATACGAAGGACAACGTTTCGACGAGCATTCCGCCACTGGAAGTCCAGGTTGACATAGTGTCCAACACTGCCACCAGGTGTCAGCACTACAACGCCAATTGCCAGCAACACAAAGCGCGCCCAAGCCAGGGCTCGCCCACTTCCACCCGCAGCGTCAACTTCCTAGAGCGAGACATTCGCGGTCATTCCGCTGGAAAGGCCAAGAAATACAAGAGACAGAGTCTGAGTGTCGGTGATAAAATCCACGAGCACATGGATCGTGCAAATCTTGAGAGGCTCAGCATCAAAAGTTTTAATCCGGATGTTCTGTGCGTTGACGAAGACTCAAGTCGTGAACCCAGTCCACGGAATATGTACTCGCTGTGTTCGGCGCTCCAGGACAATATGGCCGATTTACGGAAAAGTAGTCCGCACAACAGTGCCTCCTTCGATAGCATGTCCTCAAACTCCCGCAGTGTTTCCGGTCTCCCAGAGGTGGAGAGCGATCATCCCATGAACTACGTGATGCTCTCGCGATCGAGCGCGTTCTACGACGCCGCGACCAACAATGAGCGCCACCTAGAGGACATTCTGAACGACAACGTTGCCACGACGACAACACCGACGAGCACCGATCCCAACTGCAACGACAACGATAATGAGCACCCCGGGTATTTATTACAAAGGTCAAGGTCGGAGTCGGTTCAAAGGTCACAGAGCCCCCTGCTGGATATAGAAGGAGACAGCCTTAGTCTCGGGCACAGACCACGCCAGCGAAGGGTCAGCTGTGAAATGGCCATCGAGCACGGTCGACTCTCGCCACAGACGATGCGTGAAGCTTGTGATGTCTAGCTAGTTTAGGGATTACTACAATGGTGCAGGTGTGAACTGCAGAAAAAAGAATCAATTTTTCTTTTGCTGTTTTCGGAAAAACTGGAAAAAAAAATTCCAGTAAAAAGTTTTTTCAATTTTTTTTCTGTCGTTTTCCAGAAAAACAGCGGAAATTATTATTTTTCCTGCCATTCACACCTGCACCATCGTAGATTACTGTTGTGAAAAGACAAGAGAAACAAAATGGTTGCCAGGGAGAGCGTTAAAGATTAGGACAGTTGTGTTCTATACTGGTTTTTGTGTTAGGCTTATCCCATTGTCAGCAGGTTGAGAGCTAACTAGTCCAAACCCATTCATGCCTGTAGCTACCATCAAAAATTTGCTACCTGATTATTTTGGTATCATCTATGTGACCAAAACATTTTTTTTCAGAAAGTATCTGAAGGAAAAATGTCGATCAGGACCCAATCCACAACTTTTCTAATATTTTTTGAGTTCATGCATGATTCCAACAATTATTTTCAGAAGTATCCTGTGTTCAGATGAAACGTGTCAAGAGTTTCTCAGGCATGAATGGGCAGCAGTGTCTTAGCCAGGATTTAGAAACTGGGTGCCTAAAATTGACAGTTGTAAAATTTTGGGGCGTCCAAATTTTTAAGGGGGATCACAATATACTCATATTTCAACCATGAACTTGTATAAATTCATCAAAATAAGGTATGATATCATTAATCAATGCCATGGGAACTAAAAGGAGATGAAACAATTCAATTATAAGATTGAGATTGACATTTTTAGAAATTCCACACAAAAAAGTGGGTGTCCTGAGGGGTTCTTTTAAAGGGTTTGGGTGTCCAAAAAGGCACCCTGACGCCCTGCTGGCTAAGACCATAATGGGCAGCTCAGTTCTCCTCTGGAGTAGGGTCTACGTCAGGATTTAAAAACTGGGTGTCCAAAATTGACAATTGGAAAAACCTTTTAGGGGAGACCACAGTTTACTCCGATTACTGCCATAAATATGTATTTAAGGCATAATGTCCATACCCTATGCCATGGAGGTGAAAAAAGTCTGTATTGAGGTTAAAAAGTCGATTACATGCTTGAAATTGACATATTAGGAAATTGCTAACAAAAAGTTTTGGGAGTCCTGAAGGGTGATTTATGAGAGTTAGGGTGTCCAAATGACGCCCAGACCAGGGTCTTAGCCAGGATTTCAAAAATGCCTGTCCAAAACAGCAATTTCAACATTTTTGCGCGTCCAGATTTAGCTACTTATCCACTTCAAATCCTTAAACCAGCTACGTTAAATAGCCTAGTGTGTTTAAAAGGGCAATTTACACTTCAGTTATGTCTTAGAAGATGGTTTGTTAGGAAAGTATTTGGTTATTACACCCAAAAAGTCAAAATTGAAAAATCATCATAGAAATTTTTGCTTGTCCAAACAGGAGGTTTTTTGCAAACTACCTGTCCAAAAGACAGGTAGGACGGGTCCTGGCTAAGTCCCTGGCCCAGACGCCCTGCTGGCTAAGACTATACCCAGATGCCCTGCTAGCTAAGGCATTGCTCCCGAGAACTTTGCCAATTAACTAGTGTTGTAACGATCAATCGCCAAGTCGAGCAATCGGTCGGACTGGGCAGAAATTCCGATCAATCGACCGGCGAAATGGACAATCGATTTTTCACGATTATTGCTTGTCCACTTCTGTGTGGCCATGTGCGGCACATGGCCACACACGAACACAACAAAACAGTCAAACAACGAAGTTAAACTAAACCGCTCATATCTTCTGCACCATTCTTGACTCTTGAACTTCTTCCTGATGTTTCCTAACACCAGTACTGTGCAGTTCTGGTGTTAGAAAACATCAGACGATTTGGTGAAGTAATAATCGTTCAAAGTCGATTAATCGTTCGCAAATTTGAACGATTAATCGATCCTAATTTTTCAAACGATTCCCATCACTACAATTAACACAAGGAGCAACTTCTTTTTAATAACCTCTGCTAAAAATATTTTTGAGAGAAAGTGATTTGCTGTATTGCGCTGACAAAGATCCTTTTGTATATTTTCCAATATCAGTAAAAATATTATTTAAAGTTAACTATGAATGTTCTGTGATCCCTAATGTTTACTAATAAAATATGTGATTTTCTGTCAAACACTGAGAATTGTGATACACTTAACTACATAGTTTCACATCGGATACCATAACATGAAAGTAACTCACAAGATATTGAAAAAATCGTTAGAGTTCTACTCAACTCAACTGATCTTTTTTTGTATTATTTCAGGACTTCTTCCTCATTTTATAAGTATTTACATCTAAGCCTTAGCCAGCAGTGTCTTTGAGGCATTTGGAATTAAAACATTAGAACACTTTTGTTTTGATCAAGAATTTCTAATAAGTCAATTTACAGCAAAATCTTAAAAAAAAATCCATTTTGATGAAATGTCAATTTAAGGGCATACCGCAAGCTATTTTTTATGATAAATAAATACCAGTTTATGACAATTATCAGATTATGTAAGGATCTTTCTCAAAAATTTACCCCAGCAATTTTTATTTTTGCCAAGATTAGACCGGCTGGATTTCCAGATCCTGGCTAAGTACTGATGAACATAGATAGATATGTGCTAGACTCTGGGGGCACGACAATTAGGATCACTTGCCAATCCCAGGACAAGTAGTGTCACTTGCCCCTTCCCCCTGATGATTTACTGCTTTTAATGAGTGATAACAGTCGTGGTGCACAATGCTTGATAAAGGAATTTTGATATTTCAAATATCATTCCATTTCCAAACCCAGTTTTTTCCGAGCAAGATCGAAAGTATTATTTAACAGCTTTACTTCTAACTCATGAGGGTTTTCTGAACTTTGTTGTTTTTAACTCTTGTGCATCTGAAGTGCTCACCTCATCTGAAATATATGGACTTAACACTCATAATAAAGTTATCCTTAACCCATGCTGCTGGTGGCTAATTTGGCCATTACATAATGATGCAAAAAATCTGAAAATTAACAGAAACCCTGGCAAATAAGTACTCATCTGAGAGTACTCAGCGAGAGCTATCCAATGAATACCAACAAGATAGGGTTTCGCTGG
>OZ012700.1:27597497-27629017 GCA_963942565.1 Maea johnstoni
GCAATGGGGAAAATGTGATGCCTTGGCCTATATGTTGATACCTTACAAGGAATGCTTCGATGTAGTAGTCCGGCACAGAAAGCTGGATTTTGGGCTGAACCTTTTTTTTTCATATATAGTTTTTTTTTCAACTGATTCTAGGAGCCAAGGGTACCCACTTTAAGAATCTGCCGGGTGCCGGGCTGGCACCCTTGAGCAATTTGAGATATTGACCCATCTTTGCCACCCCCCATGGTACACAAAATGGACAAAGTGGGCTCTCTCCGGTTTTGGCTGCTCCAGATTTTGAAATCTAAAAGACCTACACACCCATAAAGTTACATAGGCTCAATTTAGATAGCAAATAGACATATGTTTGTATTTGAACATTCATAGGTACCCTTATTGCCGAGAACAGGGGTCAAAAAGTAGGTCATTTAGAAAAAATATACAGGTTTTCGCCTTTATTTTTCTAATATTTGAACAGCGTTAAATCACAATAAAAGAGTCCATCACTATTCTAAGTCTAAATATGACTTATTCAGGTAGCAAATAAATTGAAATTTGTAGTTGGCCAACGTTAGGTGACCGCTATGCTGAGAACAGGGGTCAAAAAGTAGGTCACTTAGCTAAACTGTACGATTTTCGCATGCATTTTGCTCTTTTTTAAACAGCGTTACATTGCCTTATATATACCTTTCACTATTCTTCTTCTAAATATGACTTATTTAGGTAGCACATAAATCGATAATCATAGTTGGACAACTGTAGGTAGCCGCATTGCTGAGAACAGAGGTCAGAAAGTAAGTCACTTAGCTAAAATGTACAATTTTCGCCTGCATTTTGCTTTTTCTTGAACATCAACTTATATAATACTTTCAATAATCTAGTTCTAAATATTACTCATTTGGTAGCAAGTAGATTGATGATTGGAGTTGCTCAACTGTGGGTACCTGCACTGATGGGATCAGGGGTCAGAAAATAGGTCACTTAGCTAAAATGTACGATTTTAGAGTTTTACTCTAATTTGAACAGCATTGCATCAACATATAAGAGACCATCTAAAGTGGCAACATTTTATTCCTGCGATAAATGTGTGTGCAGACAAAGCATGATACTCGACCGCACGCCCGGTTACTACCCAATTTCATGGGCACGTACAGTACAGACATTTAATTCCTGCTCCAGACAACTTGACGTCCGCCAATGCAGTACACCAATGACCAACATAGCTTGCGAAGCGAAGCTACGTTCAGTAAGGAGTTCATCCATGCATCCATGCCCAGGAAACTGGATTGCAATCAGGCACGCAGTCTGGTATTGTGCCCGGGATGCCGACGCAGTCAGCACAGGTATCAAATATCTGCATTGTATGCACGGATGACGTCACAGCTGAATGTAGATTTTATTCGCAAGCTATATGGGTCATTAATTGATATTATCCATGGGTGTGTGTACAACCAGGCACTGGCAGACGTCCGGCCAACTGGTGCAGGAATTAAATTTCTGTTTTGTAGTTCTAGATATGACTTATTCATTCAACAAATGAATTTATATTTTTAGTAGGACACCATTAGTTTCCAAAATGTATAGATCATAACCATACACATTCAGCATAGACACATCACACACATACAGTACAGTGCTAACATTTAATTCCTGCACTATATGTGTGGGAGCCCGAGCATAATGGTAATACACAACTGCACGTCTTATTACCACCCAGTGTCCTAGAAACAGATGCATCGATGACCTCCCATCTGAACGCAGCTTTGATTCGCAATCTACGTGGGTCATTAATGTAATTGGCTTATTTGGTATGGCATGTTATCCATAGGTGTCTGTACAACCAGGCACTAGGAGACATCCGGTCGACTGGTGCAGGAATTCAATGTCTGTGATGTACATGTAGCTGTCTCTTTCGGCATATTTCACTTACATGTAGCTACATAGCTTTCCCTATAGGCCAATATCAATCACCCATGAAGGAGTCCACACAAGCTGAAGATAGGGCTGATATGACAATTTAATACGCTACAGCCTTCAGGCCTATGACACATATCATAGCGCCCTCTGCAATGGTCAACGGGGCTATATTATAGCATATTCCCATAGTAATTTGACGACATTGTTTTCCCACACAATGCAACTAGTGCAAAGATGGAGTGTTATCTAGAAAAGAGTAAAACGCAGTCAAAAATCATACGTTTCAGCTAAGTGACCTATTTTCTGACCCTTATTCCCAGCAGTGCAAGTACCTACAATTGTCTAACTACAATTATCAATTTATTTGCTACCCAAATAAGGGCATAGGTAGCACTAACTAAAAGATTTCTGTAGAACTTATTTGCTAGACACGGTGCTATTGCAAATTGATCACATAGTATGAACCTAACATTGCATCAAAAGCACATCGGATGCACAGTTTAGTTCAATACTGTTGAAATACGGAGAAGGTAGCAATTGGAACCTATGGGGTTAGTTGGTGGGTTCCCCGGATACTCGTTTCCTCAACTTTATCAACTGTCAAGTCACACTGAATTCTTACGTTGAAAGAATTAAAGTGAAGGTAAAAGAAATTTCAAATACAAAACCATATCTAAATGTGGTCAATATCGTGTAGGCGTTGATATCTCACCATGATAGGGTAATATATTTTAAAACCGATATCGAGCACATGATTCAGAAATGCAATCCAGTTTCCTGGGCATGGACGCATGGATGAACTCCTTACTGAACGTAGCTTCGCTTCGCAAGCTATGTTGGTCATTGGTGTACTGCATTGGCGGACGTCAAGTTGTCTGGAGTAGGAATTAAATGTCTGTACTGTACGTGCCCATGAAATTGGGTAGTAACCGGGCGTGCGGTCGAGTATTATGCTTGGTCTCCACACGCATTTATTGCAGGAATAAAATGTTGCCACTTTAGATGGTCTCTTATATGTTGATGTAATGCTGTTCAAATTAGAGTAAAACTCTTAAATCGTACATTTTAGCTAAGTGACCTATTTTCTGACCCCTGATCCCATCAGTGCAGGTACCCACAGTTGAGCAACTCCAATTATCAATCTACTTGCTACCAAATGAGTAATATTTAGAACTAGATTATTGAAAGTATTATATAAGTTGATGTTCAAGAAAAAGCAAAATGCAGGCGAAAATTGTACATTTTAGCTAAGTGACCTACTTTCTGACCTCTGTTCTCAGCAATGCGGCTACCTACAGTTGTCCAACTATGATTATCGATTTATGTGCTACCTAAATAAGTCATATTTAGAAGAAGAATAGTGAAAGGTATATATAAGGCAATGTAACGCTGTTTAAAAAAGAGCAAAATGCATGCGAAAATCGTACAGTTTAGCTAAGTGACCTACTTTTTGACCCCTGTTCTCAACATAGCGGTCACCTAACGTTGGCCAACTACAAATTTCAATTTATTTGCTACCTGAATAAGTCATATTTAGACTTAGAATAGTGATGGACTCTTTTATTGTGATTTAACGCTGTTCAAATATTAGCAAAATAAAGGCGAAAACCTGTATATTTTAGCTAAATGACCTACTTTTTGACCCCTGTTCTCGGCAATAAGGGTACCTATGAATGTTCAAATACAAACATATGTCTATTTGCTATCTAAATTGAGCCTATGTAACTTTATGGGTCTGTAGGTCTCTTAGATTTCAATATCTGGAGCAGCCAAAACCGAGAAAGCCCAATTTGTCCATTTTGTGTACCATGGGGGGTGGCAAAGATGGGTCAATATCTCAAATTGCTCAAGGGTGCCAGCCCGGCCCCTGGCAGATTCTTAAAGGGCATTAATTCTGGGAAGACCCCCGGGCTCGACGGAGTGACGAAAGAGCACCTAACGTTTGCAGGGAAGAAAATGTTTGAAGTTTTATGTTTGATTTTTAATTGGATTGTAGTGTCTGAGTATATCCCCATAAATTTCCATAGGGGGGTGCAGATTCCCCTTTATAAGGGAAAAACACACTGATAGTGGAAGTAAATAACTATAGGGGAATTACACTCCTTAGTACCCTGAACAAGCTATTTGAAATAATTTTATGGAAAAGGTTAGAGAAATGGTGGTAAGAGTCAGCCGTTCTGTCCTGGCTTCAATGTGCATGCAGGAAGGGCGTATCCTGCGTCCATACTGCAATGCTCCTGCAAGAGACCATCGCCTCATTCCTCCAACAGGACAAGAAGGTCTTCATTATGTATCTAGACTTGGACACCCTACTTCCCTGAAATATACAATATCCTCTTCAATAAAAGATTGCAAGGCAAGTCCTTTTTCTTACTTCCCTGCAGTGATGTAAAATATTGAGCCCTCTAAATCAGTGGAAAAAAATTGAGCCCCGAAACGATAAAAAAGAATTATGAATCCCAAACAAAAAAAAATTGTGCCCTAAATTCTATACACAGCCCTACCAGAGTGACAGGACTTGTGCAGAAGGTGTTTGTGTGGCGCGTTGTCAAATGCCTTACTTTAGTCAAGATTCAGTAGATAGAAGTCAAATCAAACAAAAAGTTCTCTTGTGGAAAAACCAACTTTACTGTTTAACTAGTTGTATACCAGCACACCTTTACACTTTATCACTGCAGTCACAAGTGACCTGCTGTAGCAAACACAGATAGAACTATAAATAGATGAACACATCTAGGCCCTACCAATATACCTCTGTGTGTTGGCTACTAAGTCTCAGTCAGTCTAAATCTGCAACACAATACACTGTTATAATAGGCCACAACTATGGCACAGGATTGCCATGGCTTTATTGTCATGGCCCAGTGGGCACAAATATTACCTGAATGTTATAAAGAACAAGGTCCAGTGGTTTGCCGTAACAACACTAGATGGCAGTACTAATTTAATTCACGAATATGCCGTTTTGCGAATTTAAGATAAACAACAACTCTAAATTCTAGTTTTATTGGCGTTGTATGTACCTTGTATTACTGCGCACAGGCATACCACAATCGTAATTGATGAGACAGTTGGTAACTCGAGTGTGGGGCCATGAAACCCGTCCAGTGACATTGCAAATGGCGACTGAGTAAGTATTTCGGTGCACTACATCACTTCAGGCATAAACTGTATAGAGTTGGCTGCATTTTATGAGTTTATTTTGCGGTATGCCTGTGGGTATGGTTACATATAAACACATACTGGACTTCAAAAACCTTACTGTTGTATAATTTGCTCGTCAAATCTAAACGTTTGGATGTTGTAATCTTCCCTTTATTTTGATCAATATTTTCGTTTGTTTTGCACTATCCAGCAGTTTAATGGTTATGGTTTTCATGCAGGCTGGGTGTCTTCGTGCTCTGCACCTATGCATTATATAGACCCTTCGATATGATGGACATACAGGCTGTATTCTAGGGAAGTCGGTTAACACTCTTTAAGCCCCTACTGAAGCCCCTTAATACATGTACAGCAACATTCAGACAAGAAAGGCTATTATATGAGGTCATAGTATATATTCTAATGTAAAGAGAGGTTAGTGTAGTCAGATAAGGCTGAGAATGCATCTCAGCGCATTTAAAATCCTCTGGCTACTGGGGGCCTTGAGACCCCTGGCTGCAATGGCAGTGCACCACAAGCAGAAGGCCCTGGACACCAAAAAAGGGTAAAAATAAGGTGAATTGTTTTCTCAAAACAAAAACTTTTCATCTGAAATCACTCATTTGGGTCTCAGTTAAGGCTGAGAATGCATCTCAGAGCATCCAGAACTCTTTTGGCTTATGGGGGACTTGCCAACACCTGGCCCCAATGGCAGTGCTCCACCGGCGGACGGCCCTGTGCACAAATGGCATACTGACTTGGACACCCTACTTCCCTGAAATATACAATATCATCTTCAATAAAAGATTCAAGGCAAGTCGATTTCTTGTCCTTTTTCGTACTTCCCTGCAATGATGAAAAATTTTGAGCCCTCTAAATCAGTGGAAAAAATTGAGCCCCAAAACCATAAAAAATAATTGAGCTGTGAATCCCAAAGAAAAAAAATTGTGCCCTAAATTCTATACACAGCCCTACCATTGTGACGGGACTTGTGCAGAAGGTGTTTGTGTGGCGCGGTGTCAAATGCCTTACTTTAGTCAAGATTCAGTAGATAGAAGTAAAATCAAACAAAAAGTTCTCTTGTGGAAAAACCAACTTTACTGTTTAACTAGTTGTATACCAGCACGCCTTTACACTTCATCACTGCAGTCATAAGTGACCTGCTGTAGCAAGCACAGATAGAACTACAGGTGAACTTGGATATGACGGACCACTGTATGACGGATTTGGCTATGACGGACGATATGCTTGGTCCCAGTCCCATGCATATTAACTACATGTATTGGACCATGCATAGGACGGATTCCGTATGACGGAACTCGGCTACCACGGACCAATATCACGGCACACACGATGCTATTTACTATGTAATTAGCATAGTGTATGACGGACAAACAAGTTTCTAGCAGTCGGCTTATTCTCGCCGAGACTAACACATGTGCTGAGTTACGTTCGGCCAGACGGAACTCAGTTAACATTGTCTGGTATTTCTCAGCAGACAAATAAATGTATAATAAAAGTCCAGCCAGGCATATTCTTTCGCTGTTTTGACTTTTATATAGAGATTAACTGAGGTCCCCAATGCAATAAGATACACACTTGTATATGACGAACTAAGTCGATCATATGCGTATGACGGATTTTGCATATGACGGACCAATTTTCCTGGTCCCACTGAGTCCGTCATATCCAAGTTCACCTGTATAAACAGATGAACACATCTAGGCCCTACCAATATACCTCTGTGTGTTGGCTACTAAGTCTCAGTCAGTCTAATTCTGCAACACAATACACTGTTATAATAGGCCACAACTATGGCGCAGGATTGCCATGGCTTTATTGACATAGCCCAGTGGGCACAAATATTACCTGAATGTTATATGAATGTTCAATTTTGGTCGGAATATTCTGGACCAATTATGAACATTTCAGCAATGTTCAGGTCTTGATATTACTGGGATGTTCTCATTTGATGTTTTATGAATGTTCAATTATGATTGGAATGTCATGCACCAAAAATGAACATTCCCGCAACCTTCAGGTCTGAACATTCCTGGAATGTTCAGATTTGACATTATATAAACATTAAATTGAGATATTTCCTATTTCATGAAAACTGAACTGTTACCAAGTGCTTTCACTGCACAGACAACTTCCAATGTTCAGACAAAATTCTAAATCCATATGATTCATTTAGCATTCAGCTCTGAACAGTCTATGAACATTCTCACCTGAACATTCATACAATTTTCATTCTGAACTATGAGAGGATCATTTTTGAATGTTCGCCCAAACATTCCTGGAATGTTCCATGAATGTTACCGTGCCCACTGGGAGTTATTCATGAGATCATGTAATGTTCTGAGGAGTTGCGATTCACTTGAATGTCCCGAAGAGAAACCAAGTTGAAATTTAGTTAAAATACTGTTTTGTTCTTGATTACTCAAAATGTGACAGAGTATGTGCAGCAGGTATTTGTGTGGCGTAGTGTCAAATGCCTTATCTAAGTCCAGAATTGACACATTTGTCTGCACTTGATCGTCATAGTTATGTATGCCACTAAATGGCCTTTGTGTGGTGGTGAGCCTTTAAGTTACCATTCATTCCTTCTCAGTAATGTTCCATTTGAAAAACATGTTGGATTTTAGTTAAAATACTCTTATGTTCTTGATTACTCAAAACATGTTTGCATGTGACATGCTTGATTCATTTACACAATACACAAATGAAGGAAACTGGTCTTCTCGGAAATAGGTTGATTAATTTTAATTTCCTGTTTGATTTTCTAAAGAGTCAATGATGGAGGAGGGTGGTCCAACTGACTCGGTTACACTCTGTATAACTGGGAGTAGAATTCCAACATGCAGTCGTCAACCACAGCTTCGCTTGGTATGCTGGCAAGCATGCCATAGGCTCCAGACATGCCATCCTCAATAAAACCGTGCGCCTAGAAAGAAAAAAATTGAACTTATATGTGAATTAATGTTTCTCTCTCTCTCTCTACACATGCACACACACAAAGCTAAGGTAGAAATCAATTGAGCATATGTTAAACAATTCTGCAAATGAGTTTAATATATTTGACTGACTACTTGCCACACCTTTGTTGGTCTACAATAGGGAGTCAACTAAGCAGCAGCACTGTGGCAGTTATCAGGACAGACCTGTACTTTCCCATTTGTTATTAACTGCTACTAATTAAGTCTTAACTGTTCAAGTATTCTATACTATTTGAAAGGAAAACAAAACTACTTGTCCAGTAATGGTGAGATAGGAGCCTCAATGGCCAAGTGGTCTAACAGATAGGATCAGGCCATTAGAAATACTAATCACAACAGAGTGACAAACTATATTCTAATTTTAGGAATTACCACATTAAGACAGGCAGCCCTTTTTTAAGATAATGAAGAAGGTTCGCAAGAGTCAAAGATTTGATAAAGATTACAATCGTACCTGAACTAAAATTGACAAGAATTCGAAATCAATATCAAATTCATTTAAGTTGGGATGGATACTTTGTCATATTAATGATAGGCATTTATCAAAGAGAAAACATAAGTCTCTGTGATATCATGGGCATTCCTGAGAGAAATGGATATTTTTATGCCCCGACGGTTGTGTTGTCTATTAAGGCATTGCCATTGATTGCTAGCTGTCTCTCACCACTATCTTGGTTTAAATACCTCCCGGGCATGTGAGACAGATGCCAGTGACCTGGGGTTTGACAGTGGTTCAAACTTCAACCAAATCACAAGCTTGTGATGTGGGGTTAGTGAATTCACCACTATTACTACCAGCCTAACACAAATGTATCCTAAATATGTCTGGAAATGTTATAATGAATAGAATTCGAGATACAGAACCTGTTACCATAACAGGACATACATACCTTGGCCTCAGCAACAGATAGTTCCAAGTCTTTGAGGAAATTGTCAGCAGTGACTACGTGGTGTGGGAGGATGGTACAGTGCAGGGAGGGGGGCTTCTGCTGTCTCTCGACCTTCCAACCTAGAACAAATTGACGGGCGTGTATTGTATACATTGATGCATGTTATATATATATATATATATATATATATATATATATATATATATATATATATATATATATATATATATGTATATATACATATATATATATATTTATATTTATATATATACATATATATGCATCGTTTTTTGTACTGGATTGTATTGAGATCTTATTGCCTTTTAAGGCGGTCATTGTGAGGAGCCCATTAGGTGTCTTGTGACGGGCATCAACATTTGAGCAGCTTGAAATGCTATCACATCTTCACATTAAAGAGACGATACAGATTCACATAGGTTAAATAAGCATGAGCCGTCATTAACCAATGTATATTACCACTGGTAGTTGCAGCACGTTCCATATATGTACCTTAGCAACCAATGGCCCACCCAATGCTTTTCTTTTAAAATCAGACCCCACCCCCCATGTTTATGATTTTCCAGGTTACCACTTTTCCCCATCCCTATGTTTATTTCTAGGTGAATGCCCCTCCCCCTCTATTCTTTGGATCAGCTCTATTTTAAAATTACTGCACTAAGGGGGGAGGGGGGTGGTTTAGATTTGTCCTCCCCATTTAGAAAATATGATAATGATGGTATCTGTGTTCAGCAAGCTGTGTATGCGAGGATGTAGGCCTCTGCTCTCGTTTCATCTTTCAACCCCTCGCAATGGAAGTTATAAAATACCCCTGGGTCCTCTTTGGATCTGAATGCTCTGCTCTTACCCTGCCTCTTTTTCTTCTTCTTAGAATAATTATACCACTTTTTGCTAATATCTTATGGCACTAAATGACCTTTAATCTGTCGATGTGCCTTTAAACACTTATTCATCCGTTCATTCCATCTATCAACCTAGCACATTAAAAGTAACGTATGGGGAATGCACAGATTTGCAATACGTTCAATACTTTTATTTGCTTGGATTAGGTATTACTTTGCTTTGTGGTTTCTTGGCCTAATCCCAGTTGCAGTGTATTCACAACATGGCATGTGTGGCAACATTTATATGTAAACCTTTATTACTGAGTTGGTGGAGGGGGTCATTATTACTTATCATGTTGGTGTGTGGGATAAGGGGTGAATACCTTTAGCTTCCATGTGGTCGGCTAGTCCGTGTATACTGACTTCTTTGTACTGAGCACCAATGGCAAAAGACGTCATGTGCGGGTTGCCGAGAATGCATAGCCCCTGAAAGAAATGTTCCTGCTTGTCAGCTATGACCATCGTATCACATACAAAATACAATAATGGTATATAGATAGTAGAAGAAGATATTGTAACAAGAGTATGTAACGGATATCAACAGTTTTTAGAAATAGGTCAATTATACAAAACATCACGTAATAGATGTGTGAGTGTACACAATATTGAAATACTTTGCACCGCAAATTAAATTAGCAATTAGACAAATTAGGAAAAACACATAATAAATAATTAATAAATAATATACCTTTTACAAGATGTTTCTATCCAATGGATAATTCCAATAATAGTACAGCACGGAGTATATGATTATAAAGACACACTATTGCATATGGGAACACTAGCTATTCATATTATTATTATATATGAGTAAGGAGTCTCTTTGAAAGAAATATGATGCCTGTAGTTATCGATATCTATATTACCTTAAGAGGAATCGAATGCTACATATTAAAATCAACCTGTTCTTCAAGAAGTTATTGTATGGGTGTTAGACACTTTTTGAGAATACCATCAGAAATATAGACTCATCCACCAAACTATTTAAAGGAGAGTTATAAGCAGTGTTCTGATCGACGTTTCTCTCTCCATCAAATATTTTTCAAACTGTTTTCGCCTGAAAGATGTAATCAAAATTCTCAATGTTTTTGGCTGCATGAGTTTCAAAATATAGTTATTATTGCTTGTAGGTTTGAGGCCCACTTGGTTGAGAAAAAACAAAATTATTAGCGCATTAAACATGTCCAGACTATCATGATGATATATATTTCGAATAAATTTCTCTAAAAACATCTGGATTAGAAATGGTCATCAGAATCCAGGCAACAAATCTCCTTCAAATATTTTGAGAATTTGTGATTAACTCTTAATTTAGTTATTTTCAAGAGTATCAAAGATCCAAACAGAACTGCTTGAGGCCAGGAAGGATTTATAATTGAAATCACCTAAAGTAAAATATCTAGAGCTTGCTGTTCAAAAGATTGCACTCTATATAGCATACAAAATGTGTAAGGCCTGTTCCATTTTAAAAAGTGGTAGAGTACCAGAGGATTTTTTTGTTTGCCCCCACTCTGTATATCCAGGACCACCCCCTATCTACCCAAAAAAACTGAAAGTTTTTGTGGTTGAGCCATAACCATGGATAGCAGGGATAGTCAGGCTTTACCGGGGATGCCTGTATCAATACGCTACCTGTATGTTGTTGATTCCTTTTTTCAGTTTTTCGGTGACCTCCATGAGCACCCTGGCATTGTTGAGGTAACCTTCCTGGCCATTTGCCTTCAGAGCCGCCCAGGAACCAGCAATATTTCCCCCTAAATAGAGAATACACGTCATTTAAAGTCAGTTCATGCTTGCAGCCGTCCTAATTACAGCAATGTGAGAAAGTTGTCTATAACTGTGGTCAGTAAAAGTATTGTCCAGTCACAGTCCAGCCTTAATAACACAAAAGACAATAGAGGAGATTTGAAATTTATTATTACAGTGCCTAAAATCGCCCAGAGCATTTTGTTGAAATCTTTGTGTACAGAGCATTTTCGGAAACGGAAGACATTGTGAAGGAGATTTCAAACACCAGAACATTTATATATATATATATATATATATATATATATATATATATATATATATATATATATATATATATATATATATATATATATATATATATATATATATATATATATATATATATATATATATATATATATATATATATGTCATGACACAGATTGAAATTGGTAAGGATTTTAAATTGTGTTGACACAGATTAGAATTATAATTTGTGTCGACACAAATCGCGATTTCAATTTGTTACCAGGTTTTAGCTGACACAGATTAGAATTTTGATTTGTTACCACCCAATTTTAAATTGTGTCGACACAGATCTAAATCCTAGCAAGGATTTTAATTTGTGTCGACATAGATCTAAATCCTAGCTCAGTATTAATAGAGGAGTGGTAAGGATTTTAATTTGTGTCGACACAAATCTAAATCCTAGCTCAGTATCAAAATTAATATAGGGGAGGTAAACATTTTAATTTATGTCGACACAAATCTAAATCCTAGGGTTAGTATCAATAAAGGGGAGGTAAGATGAGGGAAATGAGCAGACTAAACCTCCTTTGGTAGTTTTATAACAAAATAATCTTATTCTTTGTCTTTGTCAACATAAATTGAATGCCTTGCCTCCCCTTCATTGATACTTGTGTCAGCACAAATTAAAATCCTTGCTTCCCCTTCATAGCATGGATTTAGATTTGTGTCAACCCAATTTAAAGTTGAGTGGTGACAAATCAAAATTATAATCAGTGTCGACACAAATTAAAATCCTTACCTCTCCTTCATTGACACTGAGCTAGGATTTAGATTTGTGTTGACACAAACTAAAATCCTTACTTCCCTTCATAGCTAGGATTTAGATCTGTGTCAACACAAATTAAAATCCTTACTTCCCTTCAAAGGTAGGATTTAGATTTGTGTCGACACAAATTAAAATCTTTGCTTTCCTTCATAGCTAGGATTTAGATCAGTGTCGACACAATTTAAAATTGGGTGGTAACAAATCAAAATTCTAATCTGTGTCAGCTAAAACCTGGTAACAAATTGAAATCGTGATTTGTGTCGACACAAATTAGAATTCTAATCTGTGTCGACACAATTTAAAATCCTTACCAATTTCAATCTGTGTCATGACATATATATATATATATATATATATGTATATATATATATATATATATATATATATATATATATATATATATATATATATATATATATATATATATATATATATATATATATATCAATTATTTGCCATAAAAAATATGTACAGAGCAATTTCCGGAAACGGAAAACATTGTGAAGGGGATTTCAAACAGCAGTTCCGTCGAAATTTAAAAATGGTGGGAAAGATGATGAGAAACAAAGGAAAACTAAAAAGCTGCCCTACTTTACCTGGTCTTGTTCCTGCCATTGTCGGGGAAGCCATCATACCACCTGGCCATCCTGTATAGACAAACATCTGATACTTCCTCAACTCTGAGTCACGGTACAACACAACACTGGCACCCTGAAAAATTGTTATATCTTTAATCCAGTGTAGCGTACCTATATACATTCTGTATGGTGTGTTATACTGAACCTCAAACAAATGCAAAAATTAAAACACTTAGAAAAATGGTGTAACTAAACCCCTTCCCCTTCAGAAGTTTGCTGTCTCTCATTGCCGAAGGTCCCGGCTTCAAATTTGGTTAGAGGCATTTTAGAAGGTTATCATTAGATATAGGGGTTAGTCGGTGGCTTTACCAGGGTACTCTATTTTTATTAGTGATTGGATGTAAGCGTTAGTCGGTAGCTTGTCCAGGGTACCCCAGTCTCATTAATAATTGGCTATAGCGGTTATTCGGTGGCTTTTCCCGTGTACTCCAGTCTCAATGATTGGCCCTAAGGGTTAGTCGGTGACTTTTCCAAGGTACTCCTGTGTCATTAATGATTGGCTATAGGGATTAGTAGGTGGCTTTTCCAGGGTACTTCTGTCTCAATGATTGGCTATAGGGGTTGGTCGGTGGTTTTTCCTGGGTACTCCAGTCTCAATGATTGGCTATAGGGGTTAGTTGGTGGCTTTTCCTGGGTACTCCAGTCTCAATGATTGGCTATAGGGATTAGTTGGTGGCTTTTCCTGGGTACTCCAGTCTCATTAATGATTGGCTATATGGGTTAGTCGGTGGCATTTGTCGGTTACTCCAGTCACTATGTTTAACTATAGGGTTTAGTCGCTAGCTTTTCCCAGATATCCAAGTCTCATTAATGGTTGGCTATAGGGGTTAGTCAGTATTTTTTCCGGGTACTCAAGTCTCAATGATTGGCTATAGGGGTTAGTCAGTAGTTTTTTCAGGGTATCCCAGTTTTATTACTGATTGACTAACTGGTTGGCTAAATTTTTATCTAATTAAAGTAACGTTTCACAAAATTCTTAATTTTTGCATTGTGAATTGATCGTGGCTTACCTTTGCACCGAATCCATACTTGTGAATGTCTGCTGATATTGAGGAAACACCATTGACTCTGAAGTCGAACTTTGGCACGTTATAACCCAGTTTCTCAACCCTAGCGAAAGATAGATCAACATAAGATACTGGTTATACAAATAATACTAGAGCAATTGAATGGTCTACATAGATGTTATACAATAGGTGTCAGTGCCTTAAACCCTTCGGTTGTCAGGCAGGCCCTGAGTGGTGAGAGGTAGCAAGTAGTAATAGTATTAGTAGTAGTAGTACTTTTATTTGCTGTAAACATATCGTTACAAAAACAATTAGGTCACTAGATCATGAAGACAGGCCATAACAACTTGGGAATGCTCGCAATTTGTAAAGATCTGTATTATTATAAGGTTAGGAATTCGTTATGTCCAGTACCATACTGGTTTATATCTAACACAATCATTAACATCGAGACCTGTCAAAAAAAATAACAAGAAGCTAATATGATAGCTAAAGATAATTTCTTCAAATATATATATATATACATATATATATATATATATATATATATATATATATATATATATATATATATATATATATATATATATATACGTATATATATATATACATATATATATATATACATATATATATATATATATATATATATATATATATATATATATATATATATATATATATATATATATATATACATACATATTTATATACATATATATGTATGTATGTATGTATGTATGTATGTATGTATGTATATATATATATATATATATATATATATATATATATATATATATATATATATATATATATATATATATATATATATATATATATATATATGCTAAGATGATTTTCCAAAATCAAATACATGTGCAGCACTTACCAAGGTAGCATGAATCCCCCAAAGCAGGCGTCCACGTGGAAAGGTAGACCGTGTCTGAGAGCCATCGCAGCAATGTCTTCTATGGGATCCACAACCCCGTGGCAATACTGGGGTGCTGAGGCAGCGAACCCTATGGTATTACCCGTCACAGCCTAAAACACAACCACAACATAAGATAAACCATTAAAGGTGTTATGATACTCTGTACCAGCGACACCTATTAAGTATTGGACAAATTAAGTACCCTTTATTGATCAAGAAAACGTCATTCGAGGTAAAACACTGTAAAATGGAAACTGCGGTCCTATCTAGGTCAGCTCAAGCAGCTAAGTGATAGAAAACTTATAGTTGAAACACCAAGACCTCAGGGATTAGATAACCATTGTTAGAAAGGGTACAAGAGCGCTAAACTAGGAGATATGTTATTTTGAGTGTGTCACCAGCACAACAGCTTTAAAATAATCTATTACAATTTACCTGACACCACTGCAAAATTCGAAAAATTTATTTCAAAAATATTATTTTGATTTAATATGTACCATGATGATTATACCTGCCTATTATGAATAGTGTTCTAAAAGACTGAATGGTTTTGGCTACACTGATTTTCATGTGTTGAATTCGATGTTTGGACACATTTTCAGACAAAATGTATGATAATTCACGTGTATGAAATAGGGTTCCCTTGCTCAAGAATATCTTGTATAAGAATGGGCATATATGGTACATATTGAGTAACTATTTTGTAACATTTTTATGCAAACCTGCCAAAAAAGCTTTCTTTCACAAACTTTGTCCATATGTGGTTTCCAAACTTGTTCACATTTATCCATAAGCGATACAATTTTCATTGTATTGCTTATTCTATTCGATGTATTATATGATTTCATTGTCTGGAGATGGCAACTAATCTACACTGTACTATATTATACTATACCATTGTATCAGACTGGGGTCTGCTCCATGGCCAAATGGCCTGATGTATTGTACAATGATTATTTGCTGCGTTTTGGGGAATCCCGCTCAAGAAATGTTAGGAAGGTACCAGCAACATATAGTTAGTCGGTGGTTTTCCCCAGATATTTCAAATTCCTCCCGAATATCACTGACATACATAAAAAGCTAATCCCGATTCAGCCCAGAATTGTATTATATTGTATGTTTATTTGCTGTAAACTTCACATTTACAAAATCGCACAGAAAAAGAAAAAATCAAAAAAAATATCAACATATAGTTTAACAGATACATACGAAAAGGAACAGTGAGAATTAAAGACAAAATACATTTAAAAAAACACGAAAATAAAATTAAAGGATATAATCATAATATTATTTTGTACATTCGAGTACAGTCAATAAAGATACTATTACTACAATATAGGCACCACTGAAGGCTTTCATATACCACGGTACTGCAATTATATGTTAAAAGATTAATACATGCCGGCTTGAATATTTTATCTGGTTAGTATGTGAGAAAAAAATCTGAGAAACACTAAAACATCTCCAATCTCTGACCTTTTCCATGGCTTGGACGTCGGCCCTGAAGTCTGCGCCTAGTGGTGTGTGGACAATGGTCAGCTGGAAGTAACATGCTGCCTTCTCAAAGGCGGGGTGAATAGTGATAGGCGCGACCTATAATGAGAAACAAAGGTTATAAAGCATATATTCATGTACATTCAGAAATCTTTCAGCCAAAAGCATAGTAAGGAAAATATTTGAAGGAGTAATGTTAATCAGATCATCACCAACAACTCTGCTTCAAATATTTTTGTAAAATCATTCTCAATTCAAGAAATATTGGCAAAAGCACGATAGATCCAGACGACAATTTTAAGATGAATTCGTAAGCATTAATGGGATAAATCCATCAATCAGAGTGTCCTTGTCACTTTTTGAAGGAGAAATGTTAATCATATCATTGGCAACAACTCTCCTTCAAATATGTCTGTAAAATCATTCTCAATACAAGAAATATTGCCAAAAGCATGATAGATCCAGACGACAATTTTAAGATGAACTCTTAAGCATTAATGGGATAAACCAATTAATTAGAGTGTCCTTTCCACTTGTTGAAGGAGAAATGTTAATCATATCATTGGCAACAACTCTCCTTCAAATATCTTGTAAAATATTATCAATGATAGATCCAGACAACAATTTTAAGATGAACTCTTAAGCATTACCCACTAATCAAAGTGTCCTTTTCATTTTTCCTACTCACTATTTCAGGGTGTGTGATGTGCGGCAGTAGCTTTTTGGCCCTATTCCTGAATGTGAACATTGCCATGAGACAACTCTCTGTGCCTCCACTAGTCAGAGACCCCACCACGTCCGCGTCACCATTCAACATGGCCGCGCTCATTGACACAACCTCGTTCTCAAACTGCCTAGTCAAATATAAGAAAACAGAAAACGGTTAGGTCATGCATAAAATTATCTACATTTATTCTTCCAGATTTATTTATTGTCAATAGATCCTTTTTGCTTGTACTGTATTTTCTCTCTCATTTTATTTGAATGTAAATGAGATGCGACATTTTGTCTATTTTGAGATATGCAACAAAACACTACTCTAGATTGAAAAAAAGTAAAATGAAAATGGATAATGTTTTGCGGCAACAACGATTTTGTATTTATATGCTTTTGTTTGTTGGCCGTCTGAGATATTATTCTATTTTGAAAAATATTTGAAGATGAAATTTTATTCAAGAATCAAATAATAAATACTAATTTGATACTTTGAAATATTTTCAAAAAGAGCAAAGTATCTAGTTGGAATTTTGCTTCTATAGAACCTGAAAACTCCAAATTCCATACTGGTAGTGAGTATATAGCCAGGTTTACTAACCTCAATGTAGGAAACAAGATAGGGTTTAGCGCATTTTCATGCATAAAACTTCGATGGAATTCTCCGATAATTTTGTCATGATTATCTGACAGGCCTGTTTTGTCTGAAAGAAGATGGACTCACATAATGCTCGTTACGACCACGCCCATACAAAATCACAAGCAAATCTGTTAAACGTTTTCCTTGCTCGTTAAAGAGAAAAAAATTACGATGTTGCAGGTGTGAACGTTAGAATTTTTTTTAATTCTGTCGTTTTCCAAAAAAAACAGCGGAAAAAATTAATTTTATTTCTGCCGTTCGCATCTGCACCATCGTAAAAATCTGAGCATTTAGAAGAAATATTAAAAGATCTGGGATACTCGGTCAAACCAAATTTTGTTGTTTAAAAATATGGGGAAATATGAGGATGAATCGATGTATTGGAGTACATAGTACATTCTATCAATGAATGGCTGTTTTGTTTTGTTTTTATCTATTTTAGAGACGCAAGTCAATTAAGTTTTATAGTGACTGAATACATAAGGCAATAAAACATATATTTACAGAAAATATAAAAGCCGGAATGACTGACATACCAGAAAATAACTCATGTGCCAACTTTTGCAGTTTGAATTTTTCGTCATCGGTTGTGTATACATAGGCGAACGCCTTTCCGTCCTTGACGTCAAAATCATACGCCTTAAGTCTTTCCATCTCCTTTCGCAACTCATCATGAGGAACTCCTGGAAAAAAATGTGTAAGTATTTTTCGAAACCATGGTACTAGTGTGCGGAAATAATAAAAGTAGCAGAAAAAATATATTTGTTTTCTCCACGGTTTTCCAGAAAAACAGCGGAAAAAAACTTTAAAGATTTCTGCCGTTCACACCTGCACCATCGTAGAAGTGGTACTGAGGGCCTGTCGTGATGGCCGAGTTTTCTAGGGTGTTTCCACTGACTGCTCGCTGTCTCTTACCACTGAGGAACTGCCCTGATGGCCGAATGGTCTAACGATTTTGCAATTATTACAATTGAATTACTAATGATTTTACAATTATTACAACAAGGTAAGTTAGAAATATGGAAATTATTGATTATTGGTCACCTTAGTCACCTTTTCCACTTGTTCAAAATAGCATTACAAAAGTAGTCAATTGACACAAATTACTATTAGTCTATGTAATCAAATAGACTTATAGAGTATAAATTGGCATGCAATGTCGGCGACTTTAGCTTTTTATTCTGCTACTACAGCAGAATTTTTTATATATTTTTTGTGGTTTTCCAAAAAAAAAAGAAACATTAATTTTTTTCTGCGTTCAAACCTGCACCATCGTAATTCGTCATTGTACGTACATATCTTTACGACTATAAGGTGAAAATTTCATTCACCAAAGCTCGACTCCGAGGCTTAAAACGATCTAGCTCATTTAGGAAATTTCATTCCTCTGACAAGCTCGTTGAGAAGCCTGCATTTCCCCGTCAGAGCGAGGTCTCCATTGTAGAGTTGTCATTTGGACAATAGCAGAGGTACGATAGATAGATAGATAGATAGATAATCTTTATTTCAAGTCGGTAATAATTTTACATAGTAAACACGAGCTGCTAGGGCTCTTGGCCGACTACAAAATAACAATTCAAAATATAACATACAGGGTTTAACAGCAATATAAATGATAAGTAGAGGGGAAATAAGTTGGCACACATTAATTGACAATGAGTAATAACTTCAGTCTTTCAGGACATGTGTTTATGATTATTGAGTAAAAATAGCAACTACTTCTGCTCATTTACTGGTATTACTTATAGCAGCAGAGAGAGCAGGTACAGTTAGTTCCAGACCAGTTTGAGATTAGGTTTTTGAACTCTTTTAGTGATGTTGTTTGTCTTAAGTTGTTAGGTAGAGAGGTCCATACGTTAGGTCCAGTATATCTAATTGATTGCTTTCCAAAGGAGATGGTGTTTTATGGAGGTAATATTAGAGAGTGGTTCCTTCTAAGGCTGTATTCATATTCTCTCTCTGTGAAAAGAGAGCTGACATAGGGAGGGGCCCCTCCATGGACAGCTTTGTGAATCTCTGTAGCTAGGGATCTCAGTCTACCTAGATGTAAGCATTGTAGTTAAGTCTTGTCTAGTAGCTTCTCATAGCTGCTTTTGTAATCCCTGTAAACAAAGCGTAGGGCTCGTTCCTGTATCCTCTCTAGCTTGGAGAGATTTTTCTTGGAGCAGAAAAGCCATACAAGGGGGCAGTAGTTGAAATTTGACATTATGTAGGCGCGAAAAATTGTCAGTCTGCTGGATTGGTCTAAGAGGTGACCAATTCTTTTAAGAGCACGATGGTGCAGGTGTGAACGGCAGAAACAATTGCTGCCTGCACCATCGTAGTTTTTGGAAAAACAGTGTAATTTTTTTTGTCGTTTTCCCGAAACACAGTGGATTTTTTTTAATTCTGCCATTCACATCTGCACCATCGTACAGACGAAATATGTCGCACAAAACAATTTGTCAACATTAAAGATACCCTCTAAGTCCAAGGTATCTGAGGATTATCATAAGCTCACTTCGCTATAGGACTACGACCAGTGTTTTGACGGCTACGCGACCTTGCTCCGAATTAAAGGGCAGGCACGGCCATACAGTACAGATATCTAATTCCTGTACCAGTCGACCAGTCGTCTTGCACCGACCGGTTGATTAGTTGCCAGCACATGCACGGCTGTTCAGTCGAGATAGGCACACGTTTTGAGACAAACTTGGATGTGTGGTACGATGGTGGAGGTGTGAACGGCAGAAAAGAAATTCTGCTGATTTTGGAAAACAATGAGAAAAATGTAAAAAGAAAATTCTGCGATAGTTGTCAAGGGTGTTCTCAGTTTCCTTATGATTAGTTACTATTTCGACTCAAATAAGACAAATGAGACAATTAACGAAACTTCCAAATACAAATACGAAATAGGATTTGGATTCTCAATTTTCACTTTTTTTCTTACTGCGCCCAAGTCGTGACTAGCCGGTTGCAAGTGGTGAAGGAAACTGGAGTACCCGGCAAAAAACACCGCCTAACTCCAAGTCACTTGGAACTTTCTCACATACCCCGGCCGGGATTCGAACTCGAGCAGTAGTGAGAGACAGTTAACAGTCAGTGACAACGCCTTAGACCACACGGCCATCATTAAAATACGAATATCGGAATTGAGTATCGTACCTTTTTCTGGCAAGAAACAACGGGACTTGACGCGTTTTTCCCTCTCGCCTTGATCATCCTTCGACTTGGTTTTATTGGAAATTTTCTTCACCATGCCCGCCATCTCCCTCTGTATCAACTTCCGGGCGACCCACTCTACCCCCGGCAAGCCCATGAAGAGAGTGAAGAGTCCCCCCTTCAAGCCATATTTACTGAAGGCGTTAAGAACAACAATAACCACTACCGCCACTATGACGTGTTCCAGCTGAGCAAACCACGTCATGTTCGCGGCGCGGAGGGTGACGTTTTTGCTGTGCAAACCAAATCCTGTTAACTTGATGACGACACGAAGCGATCCGAATCTTATTGTATAACTCCTCTGTATTATAAGCTGTTGCTCCAGATACGATATCCTAGTACTCGAGATCAGCAAAAGGAAAGAAGTACGAACTATTATGTCATATGTGTTGATCTACTAGCTGTGCTCTAGATATGATATCCCTTTTCTGTAGATCAAGAAGAACAAAGACGAAACAAACTATATGTCCTGTTTGTTGATCAACTAGATGTATAATCCAGACACGATCTTCGTGTTTACTGTTCACGTTGGAAAGACACTCAGCAAACTTGATCTAAGTCTAATACTGTGCTATCCGTTACAGCTATCTTCCAGGTGTGTCCCCGGCTCTGCCTGCGCCCTAGGTCGTTCACGGAAGGCAAACGGGAAGAGAACTCAATCTAGGTGTGTGTCCTATATGTCTGTAACAGATATCCTATCTATAATCCAGGAGCAATATCCAAGTCGTTCATAGCCGAGAGATAAAAAGCGAAGTCGATGATAGACATTGAGCTGATTAACTCTTTCACGCTCATAGATAAGCATCACAATATATAAATAACTTGTGGGTCTACCTACGATGGACCAAGTGTGAATGAGAAAATATATTTAAATAGAAAATATATTTAAATATATTTTCACCACCGTATTTTGGGGGGAGAAAATATATTTAAATATATTTTCTCCCCCCCCCCCCCCCCCCAAGATACGGTGGAGAAAATATATTTAAATATATTTTCTCCCCCCAAAATACGGTGGTGAAAATATATTTGAATATATTTTCTCCCAACAAAATACGGTGGTGAAAATATATTTAAATATATTTTCTCCCCCCCCCCCCCAAAATACGGTGGTGAAAATATATTTAAATATATTTTCTCCCAACAAAATACGGTGGTGAAAATATATTTAAATATATTTTCTCCCAACAAAATACGGCGGTGAAAATATATTTGAATATATTTTCTCCCAACACAATACGGTGGTGAAAATATATTTAAATATATTTTCTCCCCCAAAAATACGGTGGTGAAAATATATTTAAATATATTTTCTCCCAACAAAATACGGTGGTGAAAATATACTTAAATATATTTTCTCCCAACAAAATACGGTGCTGAAAATATATTTAAATATATTTTATCATTCACACTTGGTCCATCGTATCTACCCTATAAGTGTCACCTGGTTCTCTGACACTTAAGATAACGTATTATTTCACTAGGAATGGTTTGGCCACATGCCGTATATACGTATGCACTTTCTAGTTTTCTGAAAAAAGAATGATTGTGCATGCCAGTGCCTTGTTGTACAAACACCCATGGACATGTCAAAAGATAAGCACATCAATGACCCACATACCTAGCGAATCATACAACGTTCAGTTGTGATGTCTGTGATCTGTGCCTGTGGTCTTATCCACGCCCAGAAAACAGGGTGGCAATCGGGCGTGCGGTCGTTTTATATGCCCGAGCTGCCCACGCAGTTAGTGTTGGAATTAAATTCCGGCACTGTATCTAAACAAAAATTCCATCTTTTTACCTTTGTCAGAAAATTACCAACCCCTCTCATCATCTTTCAAAACGGAGTTATTTTCTACATTAACATCCGATTTTGGTGTTGAATAGAGAATGATTAAGAGAGAAAGTGCTTTATTTTGAACAAAAAGTTCGCAGAGCATGGAAAACGAAGTTAGGATCGGCCCTGTTAAATATACACGCGATAAGTATTTAGCAATAGCACGAACCTGTAAAAAGGCAACCCATGCTGCTTCCTGCTTCCTTTTGCACTGGCCAATTAACCCTTCCAATGCTAAGGCTAATTTAGTCCAATTCACAAGAATGCAAAGATATTTGAAAACCATCGAAACCCTGCCATGTTGGTATTCTTGGGTAGCACTCGCTGAGTACTCTCAGATGAGTACCCATATGCCAGGGTTTCAAATATTTTTCTGGTTTTTGCAATTACCCATCATTTTGTAATTAGCCATCGGCAGCATAAGGGTCAAGCCTTAAAAAGTTGTTTGTTTCCTGTAACCCTATCCTAACAAGTTTTTATACTATGTTTTAGCATAGCCGTGGTGCTCGGCGAGCAGGAAAATAAACAAAAAGGCCTGTTTCCTTTTTTTAGGCTTACAAAAAAAAAAAATTTATACAAAAAAAATCCCTACCCTAAAGTTTTTTCCGCCCTCCCAACTCCCAATCAACGTAAAACATGCAAAAAACACATTTTTTTACCAAAATAATTATGCATTTCTTTTACCGACCTACCTACCCTATTTTTTTCGGACCGTTACAGGAAAGAAACAATTTCTCTTTTAGGCCTAAGGCCAGTGCACAATCGACCTCCACTGATGTGCCCCTGGCATGTGCCAGTGACTTGGGGTTTGGCGGTGGTTTTCGCTGGGTACTCCGGTTCCATCCTCTACTTACCACTGGCTAGTCACGAATCAGCCACTACATGGCATAAATGTGACGAAAAACGAAATTCCAAATGCCCCGGGTGGCTAAAACGTCTGCAGTGTAATAAGTGCTGCAATCGATTCGTTTACGACCGGCCTCTCGAATAAACATCTCACCTATTGGGTGCAAGCAGGGTATATCAGTCAGCCTCGTAGCCCAGGTTATAAGCGGAGACTACTCGCTTCAAGACCTGTTATGTTCGTCTGATATTACGTAAAGTAACCAAAATAATGTCATAATACATCTCATACACTTTTGTCAATTTTGGATATATGTACCTATCATATTTATACTACCTCTAACATGTATTAGTTGAGATCTGCGACGGCCGATTCTAGGATGCACATTTATATGGCGACCAGGCCAACACGCCGAGATTCGAACTTGCGTCCTTACGCTTGGGAGCCAGGCATCGTAACCACTAAGCCACGGCGGATACCCCCTGAGGTCAACTATTTTGCAAAGTAATTATGAAAATTCGGGTCCAATGAGAGCGCAAACATTGCCAGACTTAGGTGCCTGTTGCCAGCTGGTTGATCAGATCCCCAACTCTCAGAGTCTTCAACAATATATAAATATATATATATATATATATATATATATATATATATATATATATATATATATATATATATATATATATATATATATATACATATATATATATATATATATATACATATATATATATATATATATATACATATATATATATATATATATACATATATATATATATATATATATACATATATATATATATATATATATATATATATATATATATATATATATATATATATATATATATATATATATATATATATATATATATATATATATATATATATATATATATATATATATATGATTAGTGATCACTGGTACACCCACACATGTTAACGTCAACCCTTCTTTCCCACACCTATTGCTTATTGATAATGTTTGGACGCATTAAGTTAGAGCAGTTTGGTTTGGTAATTACGTGTACTGAGACGTGTATATGCTTTTATTATGCCTCACGTGAAGATTCCTGATCCTCGTTGGTCAAGTGCCGTGGAGTAATCGTCATGTTATACTCACTCCTCAGTGACCGGCTGTGGTCCCTAACATCGGGATTCATTTAATTGAATGAATAACGAAAACCCGAACACCCACGGAGTTTGCCGACTGTACAAAAGAGTGAATAACGCTAACCCGAACACCCACGGAGTTTGCCGACTGTACAAAAGAGTGAATAACGCTAACCCGAACACCCACGGAGTTTGCCGACTGTACAAAGGAGTACATATCCAAAATCCTGGGTGTTTGTTAATTTTCCCCTTTCGTGTTTTATATTTTGTTCGGTATAATAAAACAAATATGACATCCATGTGGGGTGTCTCATCTGCATAGTATCTCAATCAGCTCATATGTCTGTGCAAAAAATAAACATAAGATGAAATACATCAAAATTGTTTAAAGTAATAGCGACAAAAATGCATAGCAAATACAATATACCTTTAATAAGTCTCACGCGTTTTGAGTATAATACGTCATTCGGATCAAATCAGAGAGTTTCTCTAAATGGTTGCCATAACCAAATTGGAAGTACATGCATGGTTGACGAGGATTGAGCTTTTTACTGATCCATGACTCCTGACCTCAAAACGCCATTCCGATATTTAAATGTTATACTTATGACCGCTTTTCTTTTGACACAACCATAAGCCTTTTAGAGTAAACCTAAGACTAAGTCAGGTAGAGTACTACGCGTCTACCTGAGTGTTTTGTACACTATTAATAACCATGCCATGGTACCCATGGTTTTTCTTCTAATTTTGTCCCAAGTTCTTTTTTTCTTTTGTTTCTGTTTCGTTCACTTTTTTCCTTTACCTTATACCAACAATCCCCCCCCCCAAAAAAAAAGAATTTATTTTATTTTTACTTTAGATGCCTGTGTAAGGTTATCTCCTTCTACTTGTATTTGATACTAATTTATTTTCTTTTGTGTGTCTATAGTACAGTACTCTTCATTTGTTTTCCGTCTCCTTTTTGTATTACATTTTGTATTTTGTATTTTGTAACTGACGTTACATTCAATAAATATATATATACTTGTGTATGAACTCCTTTGCATGGTTTATGATTAAATATTGAGAAAACCTATCTATGTGTAATTCTTGTATTTATGTGTATTTTTGTATTTCTGTTAACAGTTTAAACAATTCTTGTATTTTCTTTTGTTCTATAGAAAACATTTGTAATTTGTATGATTTCGTACTCTTGCAGTTACAGTCAATAAACATACAATACAATACAATACAATGATGCATTCTGGTAATACTTTTCACCCAGTTGTACGGATTTAATCAATTTTGTAATTAGTGTCCAAGTCAATCTTTTTTTAATTTGAAACGTTTTTTGTTTATTGCATATCTCAAAATAAGCAAAAATGTCTCATCTCATTTTACAAACAAAAGGAATGAGAGAGAAAATACATTACAAAAGAAAAAAGACCTTCGTCACTACTGACAACAAGTGAATAAAGTACAATAGAAGTAGAAAATGACATGTATAACATAACTATTTATTATTTATGTCTCTCAAGTTCTTCAATTACTGGGTGCCATCTTCCATCGGAAAGTGCTCAAAGCAATCATTTATTTGTGCCCAATATTTGTCTGTCACCACATGTGTTTTCAAAGTTCCTTTTACGAGGCAAATCTTACTCATCAGTAATTTTGGCAACATTCACGTCAATATGAAAACATCACAGATATATGTAAGAAAAGTTTCAAATCCACCACCAATGGTCTTCTCTATATATAATATAGGGGGCTTCCCCCACGGTTGAGTGGTTTGATGTACTGCTCACCGACATGTCACCTCACCTCTTAGACCGATATACTGTAAATCACTTAAGTATAGCGGGAACAATAAGATAGCGATAATAGCACTCTGCCCATATGAGCTATTGTAAAATTCGCGTCTTTATCAAATTCTTAATTGAAATTGCTGCTGCTGTTCCCGTTCACCGCTATACCTAGATCACGCTATCCAGGGCAGTATCGTAATTGCGCTATTTAATGTTCACGCCATATTTAAGTGATTTACAGAATCTCTAGACTCGTAGACTTTACGTTTGCCTAGATGTTGATTTTCTATGTTAATTTGACTATTTGGACGTTTAGTAAATACTTTCAGGTTCCCGTTGGCAATGTAGAGTCAGAATGTCGTCAATGGTGAAATGTGCACACTAAAGCCAGCAAAAGAACTGCAAGAGTTTATGGAACATCTGCGAGTGTCTACCCGCAAAAAACTATCCATATCCGTTCTGACCAGTCTTATGTTCAATCTCCATGCACTTCCACTGATATTCATACTCTGTTCAGTCAACTACGACTGACATTGTGGTTGAAGCGAGTGAATGGCAGCCATCTTTCTCGCCATTTTCACAGGCCTTTTCACACTGTTGTGCAAGACACCTTTGCTGGTTGTAGTGTGCAAATTTCACCATTGCCGGCATTGTTGACTCTACATTGCCAACGAGATCCTGAAAATAACTTTAAACATCTAAATAGCCAAATAAAAATAAAAATAAACATCAAGGCAAATGTAGAGTCAGATATTTCGGTCTAATCACTTCTTTAGGTCAGCTGTTGACTATTCCACGAAGAATGCGAGGATCTTGTGGCGGAAAATTATTCCCAAAGTTTCTGATTTTTTAGGAGAAACTGTTGGCATGAAAAGTAAAATTGATTTTCGCTGCCATTGGTAGGAGGGATGTTTCAACGTTTAAGAAAAGTATTTTATAAGTCATACTAGATACTTATGTAACCGAATATATTTGTAGTTTTCTCCTGTTTCCTCCTCCTTCCTGGACTAATCCTCGTAACTGCAAAAACAAAAAAGGAACTTTAAACAAAATATCCAAACTCTCAATTGTAACTGTTGGTCGAGTATTCGCAGTGCACCTTTGAGATTCCTAGAAAATTTGATTCAAATTCTGATAGTTTTCTATCAATATGAATACAGGTTTCTTAGGAATCGCCTTAAATACACACATTTACACCACAGGCCGCCTTGAATGTCATACTCACTTTCTTTGGGATGAATTAATATTAAAGGCAATGTTTAACCCTTATGCTGCTGACGGTAAATTTTGCCAATACAAAATGATGTAAAAGGGCTGAAAAATAACTGAAACCCTGGCATATGGGTACTCATCTGAGAGTACTCAGTGAAAGCTATCTAATGAATACCAACACGACAAGGTTTAGGTTTTCAAAAATCGTTGCATCCTTGTGCTTTGAACGAATGTAGCTTTATCAGTGGAAGGGTTAAGAAATAAGCGAATCGTATACGTAGTAGTTACTGTTATAAATGGGTGTATGTACGACTTTAGATGAATAAAAACAAGTGCATGTGAAACCAGCCGGTCAACCTGAACAGGCTGGCTGCGGCGAATAGCCCAAAAGTCGTGTTCTGCCCATGTTGGTGCGCAAATTCTCTGTAATGTAAACGATACGAGAGCCTAACATAGGCAGGTCTTCACTGTAGCGCATATAGTAATTGGTCTCCCGCCACAATCCATTCTTTTGTTCATCTTGTTCATCTTGTTCAAGGTTTTTTAAGCAAATGTCCCGTCTCACTATTTACTGTAAATCACTTAAGTATAGCGGGAACAATAAGATAGCGATAATAACGCTCTGCCCATATGTGCTATTATAAAATCCCCCGTCTTTATCAAATTCTTAATTGAACTTGCTGCTGCAGTTCCCGTTAACCGCTATACTTAGATCACGCTATCCAGGGCAGTACCGTAATTGCACTGTATAATGTTCACGCCATATTTAAGTGATTTACAGTACTTGTAAACCAGACAGTACCATCTGATCATTCAAGTGTGTGGTAAGATCCAAGGTCCTACATCCGAGGCTAATCTACACCATGAGTATTCTTAAAATATTTGTGATTGTTTCTGTAAGCCTCTTAATCTAAAAATCGCCTTAAATACACAAATTTTCACCATAGGCCCCCTTAAATGTGATACTCACTGTATGTATGTATATATGTATGTATGTTTATTGACTGTATATTCCATATACAAAATCACTGTCTCTGGGATAAATTAATATCAAAGGCAATGTTTAAGAAATAAGCAATTATTGTTATTAACCCATTAATGCTCAAAGCGGCCAAAAGCAGCCTGACAATTTTGATAAAATCCTGTTGGCAAAAGTAAAATGAGGAAATTATTTCAAGGAGAAATGTTATTCATAACACTACCAACAACTCTCTTTCAAATATTTTGTAAAATAGTTCATAATTACTAAGTTACTGTCAAAAGTATCTGCGTACCAGACGACAATTTCAACAGTGAATCTTTTAAGCTTTAATGGTTTATACGTGATTGCATTACCTCCCGTAGCTCCCATAGCTCCCGTAGCTCCCGTAGCTTGATGAGTCTTCTGCGCATGCGTAACGCAGATGACAAGGGCTGGCCTCGCACACATATCCACTCTCGCACCTTGCGGACACACACGGCGACTCGGGGAGGGGTGACTGAAAAAAGAAATGAAACAAATTACCCCGATGATTATTATACAGTGCCAACATTTAATTCCTGCACTAAATGCACGGGCAGCCCAGGCAAAATACTCGACCGCACGCCCGGTTGCCACCCAGTTTTCTGGACATGGATGCATGGATGGCCTCGAAACTGGACGTAGATTTGATTCGCAAGCTACGTGGGTCATTGATTTGCTTGGCTTATTTTTTGACAATTTATCCATGCATGTTTGTATAACCTGGCACTTGCAGACGTCCAGTCGACTGGTGCAGGAATTAAAGATACGTACTGTACATTATACAAATATGACATTCGTGTGGGGTTTCCACTAGGAATAACTTCCTCGAGAGAGGATTGCCGCTCGGGGGCTTAGTGCGAGGGCGACAATCCTCCCGAGGGGAAGTTATTCTTGGTGGAAATCACACACGGATGTCATATCTGTTTTATTATACCGAACAAATACAAAACACAAAAGGGGAAAATTACAAACACCAGATATTTTGGATAAATACTCGTCGTCTGCCTTGTTGAACTAGTTTCACCGGTAGGTCACTCGGCAAACTCCGTAGGTGTTCGGGCTAGCGGTCATTATTCTTCGGAGTTATATATCAACCATTTTGGTTTATTTTGCATATGGTTGTAAAAATTATACAAAATGTACAACGCTGAACCAGGCAACTCTCAACAGCCTAGCTCGTCTGAATATCTCAGGGGTCCGTTTTTTATCAGCAAGAGAAGGCCGTCTACATGTCAATCCAAGTATAAAGTCCTCCCGGGGAGTTGCCTGATTTAGCTTTCTCCCCGTGGTTAAGTCGAGCACGCAGCAAATGAAACCTCGTCCTCAGGCATATCCTGCAATTTGAGCTTAAATTTGGCCTTCTAGATTTTATGTTCTGCTTGCGTCGCTGCAAGCAGCTAACGGAGGCTTTATACTTAGGGGCGGAACATTTTTCCTTTCGGGGGCGGGGTGGCGATCACCAGAGGAGAAAGAAAATTCTGACAATGTCAGAAAAGGATAGCAACCGCTAATTAAATTTCCATGCATGAAAAGGGAAATTTTGCCGAAAATTGTTCATGGGTGAAAATTCCATGCATGAAGTTGTGTACAGCCCAATTACCCCAGGAAAATTTACGGGGCGATAAAATCATGCCAGAGTCGAAATTTTCATGCATGAAAACTTCATTTTATACACGAAAGTTTCATTTTCATGCGTGGAAATTTCATATTTTCATGCATGAAAGTTTCATTTCCATGCATGAAAACTGCATTTTCATACACGAAAATTTCACTTTCATGCGTGGAAATTTCATATTTCCATGCATGAAAGTCTCATGAAATTTTCACTTTTTTTATGAATCAAACTTTTAGTAGGGGTGTATTAAAAGACATGAGACACTGTACCTTATGCAGGCACGATGTTAGCTCTCCTCTCGTCCAGCCCTCCACCTCGCTGACTTTTGTAGCAGCCTCATTGAGCCTGGTCAGTTCACAAGTGCCTGAAGTCGCCTCATAGTTGAATCCACCGCAATTTGTCTCAGCAGTGCATGCGAGACTGCACAGTCCTATGTGAGACTTGGTGACCACGGAATGTTGCCTGCCTCCCCTTCTCGACTCCGTCATGGTGTACTTGGCGTAGCTCTCTGTTGGTGGATCTTGTCCCAAAGATGATGACCGTTGAACAACGAGGACTGCCAGAAATGCCAGTTGAGTCACTATTGGGGAATTCATGCTACCGCTGATGAGTGTCCTATATATATATATATATATATATATATATATATATATATATATATATATATATATATATATATATATATATATATATATATATATATATATATATATATATATATATATATATATATATATATATATATATATATATATATATATATATATATATATATATATATACACGTGAACTTGGATATGACGGAGCACTGTATGACGGATTTTTGCATATAACGGACGATATGCTT
>OZ012700.1:27629217-27671717 GCA_963942565.1 Maea johnstoni
TACACGTTTCAGTGCACGTAATTACCAATACAAACTGCTCTGACTTAGTGCGTCCAAACATTATCAATAACCAATCGGTGTGGGAAAGAAGGGTTGACGTTAACATGCATGGGTGTACCAGTGATCACTAATCATATATATAAATATATATATTTATCATCAGCTCCACTGTGATACTCGCAGCTGATTGGTCAATTGCTGTTGGGTACTGTATTGTATTTCATTGCTTCTCATTAAATGGCAATGTTAGGATCCGGATAAGTGTTTTATCCCCACTCTCAAAGTTTTATCCCACTTCGCCATGGCAACTATGGGTTTGACCTCAAGTTTATACAGGTCACAGCCTCGTTTTGAACCCTTGGCGACGAAAAATAAAATGGCGGACATTCCTCTTCACTTTGCCGCCTGACGGATTCTTTTGGCGTTTAAAACACTATTTGCGCATGTTAGTCTGCAAACATGGTGTATACATGAAAATAAAGATGGCAGAAAGTAAATAAGATGGATTTAGGTTGGTATGTTGCACATACATATGAGAAATAATTGCCGTATGGTCGGCGTCAGGTCTGACGAAAGTCTCCGTTGCTATATAGCCTGTGGGACTCGACTTTGGCTACCGCTTTTTTCATTTTCTTTGTGACAAATCGCTCGATATATATATATATATATATGTATATATATATATATATACTGTATATATATATATATATATATATATATATATATATATATATATATATATATATATATATATATATATATATATACATATATATATATACATATATATATATATATATATATATATATATATATATATATATATATATATATATATGTATATATATATATGTATATATATATGTATATATATGGTTGAAGACGTCTGGCAATGTTTGCGCTCTCATTGGACCCAAATTTTCATATTAGAACATGGGTTGACTACAGACGGCTGACTATGACATTCTCTCCCTGATAACACTCAGGAATCTGGAGATACACCTTGCTATATGATTATGCTGCTGTGAGGTGTGTTTTTGGACGGGCCTCTTATCTAGCCTGCAATGGTACCCATCACCTTAAAGTAATATCAGAGGAACATTACAGGTCTTGAAGCGAGTAGTCTCCGCTTATAACCTGGGCTACGAGGTTGACTGATATACCCTGCTTGCACTCATTAGGTGAGGCCAGTCGTTAACGAACCGATTGCAGCACTTATTACACTGCAGGCGTTTTAGTCACACGGGGCATTTGGAATTTCGTTTTTCGTCACATTTATGCCATGTAGTGGCTGATTTGTGACTAGCCAATGGTAAGTAGAGGATGAAACCGGAATACCCAGTGAAAACCACCGCCAAACCCCAAGTCACTGGCACATGCCAGGGGCACATCAATGGAGGTCGATTGTGCACTGGCCTTAGGCCTAAAAAAGAAATTGTTTTTTTCCTGTAACGGTCGGAAAAAATAGGGTAGGTAGGTCGGTAAAAAAAATGCATTATCTTTTTGGTAAAAAAATGTGTTTTTTGCATGTTTTACGTTGATTGGGAGTTGGGAGGGCGGAAAAAACTTTAGGGTAGGGATTTTTTTGTATAAAAACTTTTTTTTTGTAAGCCTAAAAAAAGGAAACAGGCCTTTTTGTTTATTTTCCTACTCGCCGAGCACCACGGCTATGTCAAAACATAGTATAAAAACTTGTTAGGATAGGGTTAGAGGAAACAAACAACTTTTTAAGGCTTTATTGGCCAGTGCAAAAGGAAGCAGGAAGCAGCATAGGTTGCCTGTTTACAGGTTCCTGCTATTTCTAAATACTTATCGCGTGTATATTTAACAAGGCCGATTCCATACTTTGCGAAATTTTTGTTCAAAATGAAGCTTTTTCTCTCTTAATCAGTCTCTATCCAATACCAAAATAGGATGTTGAGGTAGAAAATAACTCCGTTTTGAAAGATGATAAGACGGGTTGGTAATTTTCTAACAAAGCTAAAAAGATGGAATTTTTGTTTAGATACAGTGACGGAATTTAATTCCAACACTAACTGCGTGGGCAGCTCGGGCATATAAAACGACCGCACGACCGCACGCCCGATTGCCACCCTGTTTTCTGGGTGTGGATAAGACCACAGCCACAGATCCCAGACATCACAACTGATCGTTGTTTGATTCGCTAGGTATGTGGGTCATTGATGTGCTTATCTTTTGACGTGTCCATGGGTGTTTGTACAACAAGGCACTGGCATGCACAGCTCATGCTTTTTTTCAGAAAACTAGAAAGTGCATACGTATATACGGCATGTGGCCAAACCATTCCTAGTGAAATAATACGTTATCTTAAAAGTGTCAGAGAACCAGGTGACACTTATAGGGTAGACCCACAAGTTATTTATATATTGTGATCCTTATCTATGAGCGTGAAAGAGTTAATCAGCTCAATGTCTAACACCGACTTCGCTTTTTATCTCTATGACATGAACGACTTGGATATTGCTCCTGGATTATAGATAGGATATCTGTTACAGACATATAGGACACACACCTAGATTGAGTTCTCTTCCTTTTTGCCTTCCGTGATCGACCTAGGGCGCAGGCAGAGCCGGGGACACACCTGGAAGATACGGATAGCACAGTATTAGACTTAGATCAAGTTTGCTGAGTGTCTTTCCAACGCGAACAGTAAACACGAAGATCGTGTCTGGATTTTACATCTAGTTGATCAACAAACAGGACATATAGTTTGTTTCGTCTTTGTTCTTCTTGATCTACAGAAAAGGGATATCATATCTGGAGCACAGCTAGTAGATCAACACATATGACATAATAGTTCGTACTTCTTTCCTTTTGCTGATTCCAAGTACTAGGATATCGTATCTGGAGCAAACAGCTTATAATACAGGGGAGTTATACAATAAGATTAGGATCGCTTCGTGTCGTCATCAAGTTAACAGGATTTGGTTTGCACAGCAAAAACGTCACCCTCCGCGCCGCGAACATGACGTGGTTTGCTCAGCTAGAACACGTCATAGTGGCGGTGGTGGTTATTGTTGTGCTTAATGCCTTCAGTAAATATGGCTTGAAGGGGGGACTCTTCACCCTCTTTATGGGATTGCCGGGGGTAGAATGGGTCGCCCGAAAGTTGATTCAGCGAGAGATGTCGAGCATGGTGAAGAAAATTTCCAATAAGACCAAGTCGAAGCCGAAGGAAACAAGCGTCAAGTCCCGTTGTATCTTGCCAGAAAAAGGTACGATACTTAATTCCGATATACATATATATATATATATATATATATATATATATATATATATATATATATATATATATATATATATATATATATATATATATATATATACATATATATACATATATATATATACATATATATATATATATATATATATATATATATATATATATATATATATATATATATATATATATATATATACATATATATATATATACATATATATATATATACATATATATATATATATATATATATATATATATATATATATATATATATATATATATATATACATATATATATACATATATATATATATATATATATATATATATATATATATATATATATATATATATATATATATATATATATATATATATATATATATATATATATATATATATATATGTATATATATATATTTATATATATACATATATATATATATATATATATATATATATATATATATATATATATATATATATATATATATATACATAGAAATATATATAAATATTAATCTCTGAAAAACGCATGTTTTTTTAATTTCCTAATGACACACACAAAAACAAACAAATACTGGTACATATAACACACAGCATTGCTAATTATACGTCTATACCCTACATTTCGTCGACATTGCATAGATATACACATTTGAAGAAAGATATTGTCTTAAATATGTGTGCCTATCTCGACTGCAGGGCCGCGCATGTCTAGGTAACCACTCCACCGGTCGCTGGCAGACGACTGATCGACCGGTACAGGAATTAAATATCTGTACTGTATGGCCGTGCCTGCCCTAAACTCGGAGTACGTCCGCGTAGCCGTCAAAACACGCGGAACCAGCTTTTGATAATCCTCAGATCCCCTTGACTTAAATGCGAGGGTTTCTTTAATGTTGACATTGTTTTTGTGCGACATATTTCCTCTGCGCGATGGTGCAGGTGCGAACGGCAGAAAAAACAACTTCCGCGTTTTTTCTGGAAAAAGACAGAAAAAGAAATTTCTACTGTCTTTCCAAAAAACACGATGGTGCAGGTGTGAACGGCAGATTTTTTGCCGTTCACACCTGCACCATCGTACCTCTGCTATTGTCCAAATGACAACTCTAGAATGGAGACCTCGCTGTGATGGGGTAAAATGCAGGTTTCTCAACGAGCTTGTTAAAGGAATGATATTTCCCAAATGAGCTAGATCATTTTCGGCATTGGAGTCGAATTTGGAATTTCGTTTTTTCGTCACTTGTTCTGCCATATTGCGACTGAGTCGTGACTAGCCAGTTGTAACTGGTGTAGGAAACCGGACTACCCGGCGCATGATGATATCACCTTATAGTCGTGAAGATATCTATGTACAATGACAAATTAGCGCATTTATAGTAAAGAATAAGAAATTGAAGTCGCCAATATTGTATGCCAATTCATACATAGATCATTAATAATTTGTGTCCATTGACTACTTTTGTAATGTTATTTTGAAAAAATGGAAAAGGTGCCAAAGGAGCCATGTCAACAATCAATAATTTGCGTACTGCTAACTTACCTTGTAAGCATTGTAAAATCATTAGTAATTGAAATGGATGCATGTATACTAAATCTAGTATTTATTGACTACGACTCACGCCGTAAAAGATCATAGATGAGAAGATAGATAATACTCAATACATGATAACAGTACTAATAGGACAAATAAACGCGACTTTATAGTAAGTATTAGAAGTTAGCTAACACAACTACAAAACGATAGTAGAAATAAATACAAAACAAAAGGGTGACTTATTACATATATGTTAATTTAGTCGCAAAATGGATATCTTAATCTCTATAGATCCTCACGCTCATCATGGCTTCAAACCGTCTGCCATCAGTCTTAGCTTAAGATACTCTGTAGTATATCCTCACTTACAGGATTTGATATATTCATGATATATTCTATCAATATATCCCGGCAATATATATGTTAGACTACTCGACAATCAGGGCAGGCCTGAAATGATTATATCAAGATTTCAATCCCACTTTGCCCGCCTGGCAATGTATTATTTATGCACACTTGCACCAGGGTTTTGAACTTTCACTATATGTTGACATTTTTTCCAGGAGTTCCCCATGATGAGCTGCGAAAGGAGATGGAAAGACTGAAGGCTTATGATTTTGACGTCAAGGACGGAAAGGCGTTCGCCTATGTATACACAACCGATGACGAGAAATTCAAACTGCAAAAATTGGCACATGAGTTATTTTCTGGTAAGTCTGTCATTCCGGCTTTTATATTTTCTGTAAATAGATCTATTTTGCCTTATGTATTCAGTCACAATAAAACTTAATTGACATGCGTCTCTAAAATAGATAAAAACAAAACAAAAGAGCCATTCATTGATATAATGTACTATGTACACCAATACATCGATCCCCATATTTTTAAACAACGAAATTTGGTTTGACCGAGTATCCCAGATCTTTTAATATTTCATCTAAATGCTCAAATCTTTACGATGGTGCAGATGCGAACGGCAGAAATAAAATTATTTTTTTCCGCTGTTTTTCTGGAAAACGACAGAATTAAAAAAAAAAGAATTCTACCGTTCACACCTGCAACATCGTAATTTTTTCTCTAAGCAAGCAAGGAAAATGTTTAACAGATTTGCTTGTGATTTTGTATGGGTGTGGTCGTAACGAATGTAATTTGGGTCCATCTTTTCTTCAGACAAAACTGGCCTGTCAGATAATCATGACAAAATTATCGGAGAATTCCATCGGAGTTTTATGCATGAAAATGCGCTAAATCCCATCTTGTTTCCAACATTGAGGTAAGTAACCTTGGCTTTTCAGTATCAGTGTGGAATCTTAAAATTTGTCTCGAACATCGATAGAAGCAAAATATCATCTAGATATTTTTGATATTTTTGAAAATTGTGATAAAATAAAGAAGAAACTCATGAAATATCTTAAAAATGATAACTATTTACTTCTTGAATAGCATTTCACCATCAAATATTTTTCAAAATAGATTGATATTTCGGACAGCCAATAAACAAAATCGTCGTTCACCAAAACGTTATCCGTTTTCTGGTGTCTTTTTTTCAATGTAAGGTTTTTTGTTTATTGCATTTCTCAAAACAGACAAAATGTCTCATCTCATTTTACTTACCAAAAGAATGAGAGAGAAAATACAGTACAAATAAAAAGTATCTTCCTCACTATTGACAACTACGGTGGTGCAGGTGTGAACAGCAGAAAAAAATACCGGTTTTTCTGGAAAACGAAAAATCTGCCGTTCATACCTGCACCATGGTAGACAACAAATGGATGTAGTACAATACATGTAGATAATCATATGTATAACATAACCGTTTTCTGTTGTTTTTTTATATTTCATTAGGCAGTTTGAGAACGAGGTTGTGTCAATGAGCGCGGCCATGTTGAATGGTGACGCGGACGTGGTGGGGTCTCTGACTAGTGGAGGCACAGAGAGTTGTCTCATGGCAATGTTCACATTTAGGAACAGGGCCAAAAAACTACTGCCGCACATCACACACCCTGAAATAGTGAGTAGGAAAAATGAAAAGGACACTCTGATTAGTGGGTAATGCTTAATAGTCCAGCAGATATGTGATTGAATCGTGCACTTTTTGGTAAAAGCGCCAAACTTGGTACAGGTATGTAACTTGGTGTGGCGATCAATTCTAGAAGGGTAGCCCGCAAATCCGACCCCTCTAAGACCCTGTGGCGCCACCTAGTGGCCAGCAGAATTACTGGCCTGGACAGTCCTCACTAAAATGGCCATAACTTTGTCCACAAGTAAGATATTTTGATTCTGTTTTCATATTTGTAAAGCTAATTGATAGCCCTGATGATGACAATGAAAAGGGGTACAGTAGTTTTGTGGTTTGAATGTAGGGGGCGCCATTACATATTTTCATGACCTTGTTCAACAGACAGTACTCACTAAAGTGGCCATAACTTTGTCCCCAAAGAAGATATTTTCATTCTGTTTCCATATTTATAAAGCTAAATGATAGCCCTAATGATGATAATGGAAAAGGAGTAGAGTAGTTTTATGGTTTGAATGTAGGTGGCGTCACTAAATATTTTCATGACCTTGTTCAATGGACAGTCCTTACTAAAGTGGCCATAACTTTGTCCCTAAAGAAGATATTTTGATTCTGTTTTCATATCTATAAAGCTCATTGATAGCCAATGATGACAATGGAAAAGAAGTAGAGTAGTTTTATGGTTTGAATGTAGGTGGCGCCACTACATATGTTCATGACCTTGTTCAATAGACAGTCCTAACTAAAAAACTAAAGTGGCCATAACTTTGTCCCAAAAGAAGATATTTTGATTCTGTTTTCATATCTATAAAGCTCATTGATAGCCCTAAGGATGAGGAGTATATGAGTTGTATGGTTTGAATGTAGGTGGCGCCACCATATATTTACACAACCATTTATTGCACTTTAACTGCTATTACCCAATTCATTATTATGACCTTATGGCTGTATATATATATATATATATATATATATATATATATATATATATATATATATATATATATATATATATATATATATATATATATATATATATATATATATATGTTATAGGCAAGTATGATGCTATGCATAAAGAGGGAGTTTATTTCAATGAATTACAGTTAAAGAGATGGCACTGTGATATTAATCAATCTGGTTATTCAAGCAGATTCATAGCATGTCAAAGATAGGTTTGGTTTTTATTATAGAAACCAGACATATTCAGGGTAAACCTAAAAGAGCTCCTGTCTCTTGCCATATTTTATAGAGCTGCACTCACCACTCACGAACTCGAGTGGCTCGAGCACTAGGGGAAGCGAGCCAAGCTCGAGCTAAAGTCGTCAACTTGCCAACTCGTCTATTTTGGAACACAAACGTAACACAGAACATATAGCACAAACTTTCGTATTACTGCTTATCGCTGTCATGTTTTGTTTACAATCCCCAATGTATAGAGGCAGTGTTGAGCATTATAATGACCTTTGTACCGCTCCATAGAAAGCAATATGTAAAATATAGATATGTATTCTTCTGAGCAGGTGAATTTGAAATATAAATAATCATGTAACCATAGAAATTCCTCATCAGTACGTATTTCTTTCTTAATTGGTAGGCTGAATAATGAATATTTATTTCAAAAACCGCGCATCCACAAGCTCATGAGTCAAAATGGTGGTGAGCTCATGAGTTGATCTCCCTCTGTGAGTGCAGTTCTAATATTTAGTAAAGGCAAGTCACATTCATCTCTTCATAACTTAGTGACCAGATAAGCTTTTGTGGTTCAATGTTCTCATGACTGAATGGAAAACCCTGATCAATATGGCAAGCGTTAATTGGGTTTTGAATTTTCACAAAGAAAACGTTCATTACTTTAAGGCAATTAGACGATATATCAGGGCAGGGGTAGTTTCATAAAAAGCTTTGCTGTACAGTGCAACAAGGCATGGACTGTGATATACAGCATCCTGGACAACAATATCTCCTGCACTGAATTTCACCAACAGACTGTCATATTGCTGAAGTACATGATGGAGGGTGCAGAGCTTGTCATGAACTTTGAGTCAACTTCATTACTTCGTCCTAGTGCCGATCTATTCTTAACCTTTGATAGTAGTGTCTTTAGGTTAGCATGATTAAATCCATTTAGCTTCACATGCCTTAAAGCGTAAGTCTGTCTTCAAAATTCAAGAAGATATGTGGTAGAGCTCAGTGTCACATGAACCTTTCTAATGACACCTTGGTTATAGTTATTTTGGGCCTTAATTTATCAGAGCTTGCCGCAAAGAGGCTGTGATGTCATTGATATACAACTGCTTGGAGGCTGGTCTATTCAGTACTGAACACACTTTTAAGTGAATGCTCTCAAACGTAAATGACTTGCAAAGAATAAAGTGGTGTATCAGACTAAACAATGGCACTGTGTCTCAGCTTAGAGGAATAGACACATGGATTTGTCTCCACAGACCAAATGCCATTGGACCTATAACAAAGCCCTGGACAGTCCTATTCTCGCCGAATCTAATGTCAGTGTGACTTCACTAGGAGACAAAGACCAATGAAGGCTCTCATATTATTTACATGATAGAGTAAGTTGGTCACACACATTTGCAGAAAGCACCACTTCTTGTCAACTTCTGGGCTAGTGCATGTGTCCATGCTGTTGAACGAGACCTGCTGGTTGTGTATCTGGTTTTCAACATGTGTGGTTTCTGTGTACCTATATACTGCAAACTATATTTTATAGAGGAATACTAGATTCTGTGTGGCAAAAGCAATAAGATAAAGTGACCTGTAATAAAGGGGGTTTGGATGAGCGTGAGAGAGTTCAAGAAATTCCATACAGAGATATTTGGGTTTATTTCAATTTTGTTGATTTTCTTAGGGGGGGGGGGGGCTATGTATGTGTATTTGATTCCAGTCTGTACATGGTTGACATACAATAATTATGATTATTCAGCTGGAGTTGGGGAGTTAAGAAAACTAAGCGTTTGGTATTATGAAACCAGATAACCATCTACCAATTGTATTGTGATGATTGTCTTTTAAATTCTAATTCAAAATAGCTATTAACTTGATTATTCATTTGAACCAAGTAATAGATTTTATTCATTTAAGCATTTAGACACAGGTGGTGACAACTTCTATGTGCTCCTCATTCTAATTGGATTTGTATTTACAGGTAGTTCTGAAAAACCTCCCTGATATTCAACCAAATGCACTCAAACTAGTTTATTCTGAAGATGAACGTGTGTCAGACTCAGTGAGCACAGTAACCTGGAGGGAAACTCTGATTCTGAACGAGTAGGAAATACAGACTGGTGTGAATGTGAAGTCTGTGTGTCTCTGTCTGAGAGAGAACGTTTCATTTGCGATAAGTGGGTTATTCTGGAGGAAAAACTTGATCTTGAAAATGTTGACTGTAAATACAACACAGGGACTTTGACATTACCTGAATCCTTCCGTATTGGCAACCTCCTTTGTTGCATTCAAGCTTTGGATTGAAAGAAAACATTGGAACTGCATCTTCTCTCAGCTGTTCATACCAACTTTTATATCCTGTGATTCTCGCTGACTTTAATTGAGTAGTAAATTATAAGGTCTTCAAAGTCCAACCAATTTCTATATTATAGAGCTATCTATCTATTAAATCTGATTTTTTTTGCATACCATTATGCGTTAGGAATCGATTAGAATGTAAATATGTAGTGGTGCCACCTACATTCAAACCATGAAACGTATGTACTCCTTTTCCATCCTTACCCTTAGGGCTACCAATGAGCTTTATAGTTATGAGCACAGAATCAAAATATCTTCTTTGGGGACAAAGTTATGGCCATTTTAGTGAGGACTGACTATTGAAGAAGGTCATGTAAATATGTAACGGCGCCACCTACTTTCAAACCATAAAACTAATCTACTCCTTTCCCACCCTTACCATTAGGGCTATCAATTAGCTTTATAAATATGAAAACAGAATCAAAATATCTTCTTTAGGGACAAAGTTATGGCCATTTTAGTGAGGACTGTCCATTCAACAAGGTCATGTAAATAGGTAGTGGCGCCACCTACATTCAAACCATAAAATTAATCTACTCTTTTCCCACTCTTACCATTATTGCTATCAATGAGCTTTATAAACATGAAAACAGAATCAAAATATCTTCTTTGGGGACAAAGTTATGGCCATTTTAGTGAGGACTGTCCATTCAACAAGGTCATTTAAATAGGTAGTGGCGCCACCTACATTCAAACCATAAAACTGATCTACTCTTTTCCCACCCTTACCATTAGGGCTATCAATGAGCTTTATAGATATGAAAACAGAATCAAAATATCTTACTTGTGGACAAAGTTATGGCCATTTTAGTGAGGACTGTCCAGGCCAGTAATTCTGTCGGCCACTAGGTGGCGCCACAGGGTCTTAGAGGGGTCGGATTCGTGGGCTACCCTTTTAGAATTGATCGCCACACCAAGTTACATACCTGTACCAAGTTTGGCGCTTTTACCAAAAAGTGCACGATTCACTTGTATTTTGTTACATATCTGCTGGACTATAAGAGTTCATCTTAAAATTGTCTATCATTGAAATTTTTTTACAAAATATTTGAAGGAGAGTTGTTGCCAATGATATGATTAACATTTCTCCTTCGACAAGTGGAAAGGACACTCTGATTAATGGATGTATCCCATTAATACTTAAGAATTCATCTTAAAATTATCGTCTGGATCTATCATGCTTTTGGCAATATTTCTTGTATTGAGAATGATTTTACAAAAATATTTGAAGGGAAGTTGTTGGTAATGATCTGATTAACATTACTCCTTCAAATATTTTCCTTAATATGCTTTTGCCTGAAAGATTTCTGAATATACCTGAATATATGCTTTCTAGCCTTTGTTTCTCATTATAGGTCGCGCCTATTACTATTCACCCCGCCTTTGAGAAGGCAGCATGTTACTTCCAGCTGACCATTGTCCACACACCACTAGGGGCAGACTTCAGGGCAGATGTCCAAGCCATGGAAAAGGTCAGAGTGATTGGAATGCTTTTATGTTTCTCATATTTTTTCTCGCGAACTGACCAGGTACAATATCTAAGCCGGCATTTATGAATCCTTTAACCTCATATAATTGCGTTTATATCGTGTTTGAAAAATCTTCCATTTGTGCCTATATTGTTCAACTTTATTTCCGTGTTTTTCTATGTATTTTCTCGTTAATTTTCACTCTTCCTTTTCATATCTATTTGTTAAACTAAATATTGACTTCTTTTGTATTTTTTTTTTATTTCTGCGCAATTTCATAAATATGACGTTTACAGCAAATAGACATTCAATGCAATACAATTCTGAAATTCTGAATCGTGATTAGTACTATATGTAGGCCAGAGATGTTCAAGAGGAATGTGTGATATCGGGGGAAAACCGCCGACTAACTCTATGTCGCTAGTACCTAACATTTCATGAGCGGGAATCATGAAAACGCTGCGAATAAGCATTGTACAATACAGCAGACCACTTGGCCATTGAGGCAGACCCCTGCCTGATGCAATAGTATAGTAGACTATAGTTTATTCGCCATCTCAAGAAGATGAAATTAAAGAATAGATCGAATAGTATACGTAATTGACGATAATACAAACATGACATCAAATTATATCAGATGGATAACTGTGAACACTTGTGGAAACTGTAGTAATCAATTAAACTTAAAAATTGGTGTTCGTTCACAACTGTAGGCCATACAAGCAAGATGGATTCGAACTTTTCCCCAGCGATGTTCATAGGGGGAATGTATCTCGAATCTATGCAATGAAACTTCTAGAAAACAACTCTTTTCAAGGAGATGGAGACAAGCACCACTGACAAGCTTATGTAGCTTGATGAAGTCAATATCCATTATCGTCGCTAATAGGGTCAATTTGGGAACCCCGCACGGGGCACACCCTCTTGGCTTGATCAGTGCAGTGCACTAGGAGCTGGCACCTCCCGGGGAAACCGAAGAAGGTGTGGCACCCTGCTCGCCTTATAAAAGAACGGGGATATTTGCATCTTTCTGTGGATACCATGTCAATACCAAATGGCAATGAATTTGCTTCAATTCAGTATATCAGTAGATAAGAGTGATTACGAAGGGAAGGCTATCACATTTTTTCCAATTTGGACTTTGTACTAAAATTACGCAATATTCAAATTAAAACTGATATTCTTAAAGAAGTGGTTTTAAACTTAGAACACAGCAAAAAGCAAAACCTTCACCCTGTATTAATCTTTCCTTTACATGTAAGAAAGTCTGGCCTCCCGTCCATAAGTGTGAATAGGATCTCCATTTGAAAACAATGTTTTCTTATCAGTTGTTTGCCCCGAAATACTTACACCCTGCTGGGAGGGTACTTGCGATGCTTGATATATTTCTCATCAGAAGAACTTTCAGGCAACATATACTTTGCATTGACAGAAATTTAAACTGAGTCAAAAAAATCATCCCCACAAGCTACGTATATTGCTTGAAAATTGAAAGTTTCTCAGGAGTTTGTAAAGACAAACTTTTCAAGTTACGCACGACAAGGAAATTAAGAGTAATTTCGCATACAGTGTTAACACATTCTTTAAGCACTTGATTTTTTGCCTGGTACAGAAACATTAAGATCATTATATGCACATAGATTCATAATTTGATATCATGCAGAGTGCAATCTTGAAATTTTCTACTGGGTGACCTGCAGTACTAAAGATCCATGAAAGAGAATTCGCTTGGAGAGAGTATGCTGAGTTCTCAGAAATTTCTGGTCTACCGTTAAATGTAGGAAAAACTAAGGTTGTAAAATTGGGGCGTGGAGGGACAGCAGGGACCTAAATCTCCAATGGACAAACGAATTTAAATCAGTGGGAATCCAATACAATATCAATGCCATGGCGGAAATACTGATATGAGTATTTGGAGTTAAATTGGAGACATTAAAGGCATGATACGGTATTCGACAAGCCAACAATGTCATCTAAAACTTAAAATTCATTGAAACTATACCACATATAGAAATATATTAAACTTTGCACAATTAAGCTATAATTGTCAGTTCCTTTTGAAAACTTAAAATAAAAAGGGCAGTCACCAGTCATCCCGTCCATATAGGTAGCGCCAAAGTGGCACTACATTTGCAAATTTCACGTCTAAAATTCAAAGTCCATTTGAAAAATACCCGACATTCAGGATTTCATCAATCCTTAAATAGGCTTTCATTGCTAGGTTCCCTTTGAATATCTAAAATAAGAAAGGGGGGTCACCATTCACCAGTCATGCTGTCGATATAGGTGGCGCCAAAGTGGCACTTTCGTTTGCGAATTACATTGTTTGCCACAGGGGGGTCATATGGTTTATCTAATGTTGTGGTTGTGTTTTAGGCTGTGACGGGTAACACCATAGGGTTTGCTGCCTCAGCACCCCAATATTGCCACGGGGTTGTGGATCCCATAGAAGACATCGCTGCAATGGCTCTAAGACACGGTCTACCTTTCCACGTGGACGCCTGCTTTGGGGGATTCATGCTACCTTGGTGAGTGCTGCACATGCATTTAATTTTAGGAAATTATATTAGCATATATATATATATATATATATATATATATATATATATATATATATATATATATATATATATATATATATATATATATATATATATATATATATGTATATATATATGTATATATATATATATATATATATATATATATATATATATATATATATATATATATATATATATATATATGTGTGTGTGTGTGTATATATATATATATATATATATATATATATATATATATATATATATATATATATATATATATATATATATATATATATATATATATATATATATATATATATATATATATATATATATATATATATATATATATATATATATATATATTTGCTTTGAGGAAATTACCTTAGCTGGCTTCTTGTTATTTTTGTGACAGGTCTCGATGTTAATGATTGTGTTAGATATACACCAGTATGGTACTGGATACATAGAATTCCTAACCTTCTACTTTTGTAATGCTACGTTTATAGCAAGTAGAAGTACTACTACTACTTCTACTATTACTACTTGCTACCTCTCACCACTAAGGGCCTGCCCTGACAGCGGTTGTATAACAGTTATGTAGACCATTCGGTTGCTCTAGTATTATTTGTGTAACCAGTATCTGATGTTGATATATCTATCTCTAGGGTTGAGAAACTAGGTTATGACGTGCCAAAGTTCGACTTCAGAGTCAATGGTGTTTCCTCAATATCAGCAGACATTCACAAGTATGGATTCGGTGCAAAGGTAAGCCACGATCAATTCACAATGTAAAAATTAAGAATTTTATGCAACATTACTTTATTTAGATAAAATCTAGCCAACCAGTCAGTCAATCAATAATGAAACTGGGATACCCGAAAAAAAACTACTGACTAACCCGTATAGCCAATCATTGAGACTTGAGTACCCGGAAAAACTACTGACTAATCACTATAGCCAACCATTAATGAGACTTGGATATCTGGGAAAAGCTAGCGACTAAACCCTATAGTCAAACATTGTGACTGGAGTAACCGACAAATGCCACCGACTAACCCATATAGCCAATCATTAATGAGACTGGAGTACCCAGGAAAAGCCACCAACTAACCCCAATAGCCAATCATTGAGACTGGAGTACCCAGGAAAAGCCACTGACTAACCCCTATAGCCAATCATTGAGACAGAAGTACCCTGGAAAAGCCACCTACTAATCCCTATAGCCAATCATTAATGAGACAGGAGTACCCTGGAAAAGTCACCGACTAACCCTTAGGGCCAATCATTGAGACTGGAGTACACGGGAAAAGCCACCGAATAACCCCTATAGCCAATTATTAATGAGACTGGGGTACCCTGGACAAGCTACCGACTATCGCTTACATCCAATCACCTATAAAAATAGAGTACCCTGGTAAAGCCACCGACTGACCCCTATATCTAATGATAACCTTCTAAAATGCCTCTAACCAAATTTGCAGCCGGGACCTTCGGCAATGAGAGACAGCAAACTGATGAAGGGGATGGGGTTTAGTTACACCATTTTTCGAAGTGTTTTAATTTTGCATTTGTTTGAGGTTCAGTATAACACACCATACAGAATGTATGTAGGTACGCTACACTGGATTAAAGATATATAACAATGTTTCAGGGTGCCAGTGTTGTGTTGTACCGTGACTCAGAGTTGAGGAAGTATCAGATGTTTGTCTATACAGGATGGCCAGGTGGTATGATGGCTTCCCCGACAATGGCAGGAACAAGACCAGGTAAAGTAGGGCAGCTTTTTAGTTTTCCTTTGTTTCTCATCATCTTTCCCACCATTTTTAAATTTCGACGGAACTAGACAATCCAAATTTATATATATATATATATATATATATATATATATATATATATATATATATATATATATATATATATATATATATATATATATATATATATATATATATATATATATATATATATATATATATATATATATATGTTCTGCTGTTTGAAATCCCCTTCACAATGTTTTCCGTTTCCGGAAATTGCTCTGTACACATTTTTTATGGCAAATAATTGATATATATATATACTAGTATATATATATATATATATATATATATATATATATATATATATATATATATATATATATATATATATATATATATATATATATATATATATATATATATATATATGTACATATATATATATATGTATATATATATATATATATATAAATATATATATATATATATATATATATATATATATATATATATATATATATATATATATATATATATATATATATATATATATATATATATATATACTAGTATATATATATATATATATATATATATATATATATATATATATATATATATATATATATATATATATATATATATATATATATATATATATATAAATGTTCTGGTGTTTGAAATCCCCTTCACAATGTTTTCCGTTTCCGAAAATGCTCTGTACACAAAGATTTCAACAAAATGCTCAGGCCGATTTTAGGCACTGTAATAATAAATTTCAAATCTCCTCTATTGTCACGTTTGTGTTATTGAGGCTGGACTGTGACTGGACAATACTTTTACTGACCACAGTTATAGACAACTTTCTCGCATTGCTGTAATTAGGTCGGCTGCAAGCATGAACTGACTTTAAATGATGTGTATTCTCTATTCAGGGGGAAATATTGCTGGTTCCTGGGCGGCTCTGAAGGCAAATGGCCAGGAAGGTTACCTCAACAATGCCAGGGTGCTCATGGAGGTCACCGAAAAACTGAAAAAAGGAATCAACAACATACAGGTATCGTATTGATACAGGCACCCCCAGTAAAGCCTGACTATCCCTGCTATCCATGGTTATGGCTCAACCACAAAAACTTTCAGTATTTTTGGGTAGATAGAGGGGTGGTCCTGGATATACAGAATTGAGGGGAAACAACATTTCCTCTGGTACTCCACCACTATTGAAAATGGAACAGGCCTTACTCATTTGTTATGCTATATAGAGTGCAATCTTTTGAACAGCAAGCTCTAGATATTTTACTTTAGGTGATTTCAATTATAAATCCTTCCTGGCCTCAAGCAGTTCTGTTTGGATCTTTGATACTCTTGAAAATAACTTAATTAAGAGTTAATCACAAATTCTCAATATATATGAAGGAGATGTGTTGCCTGGATTCTGATGACTATTTCTACTCCAGATGTTTTCAGAGAAATTTATTCGAAATATATAGCATCATAATAGTCTGGACGTGTTTATAGGGAGCTACTAATTTTGTTATTTCTCAACCAAGTGGGCCTCAAACCTACATACAATAAATACCATATTTTAAAAACTCATGCCCATATTAGCCAAAAGTGTGCTGACAATTTTGATTACATCTTTCAGGCGAAAGCAATTTGAAAAATATTTGATGGAGAGAGAAACGTCGATCAGAACACTACTTATAACTCTCCTTTAAAAAGTTTGGTGGATATGGCTATATTTATGATGGTATTCTCAAAAAGTGTCTAACACCCATACAATAACTTCTTGAAGAACAGGTTGATTTTAATATGTAGCATTCGATTCCTCTTAAGGTAATATAGATATCGATAACTACAGGCATCATATTTCTTTCAAAGAGACTCCTTACTCATATATAATAATAATATGAATAGCTAGTGTTCCCATATGCAATAGTGTGTCTTTATAATCATATACTCCGTGCTGTACTATTAGTGGAATTATCCATTGGATAGAAACATCTTGTAAAAGGTATACCTTTATTATATTATTTATTTATTATGTGTTTTCCTAATTAGTCTAATTGCTAATTTAATTTGAGGTGCAAAGTATTTCAATACTGTGTACACTTACACATCTGTTATGTGATGTTTTGTATAATTGACCTATTCCTAAAAACTGTTGATATCCGTTACATACTCTTGTTACAAACAATAATGTGGTGTGGTACTATATCTTCTTCTACTATCTATATACCATTATTGTATTTTGTATGTGATACGATGGTCATAGCTGACAAGCAGGAACATTTCTTTCAGGGGCTATGCATTCTCGGCAACCCGCACATGACGTCTTTTGCCATTGGTGCTCAGAACAAAGAAGTCAGTATACACGCACTAGCCGACCACATGGAAGCTAAAGGTATTCACCACCTTATCCCACATATCAACATGATAAGTAATAATGACCCCCTCCACCAACTCAGTAATAAAGGTTTACATATAAATGTTGCCACACATGCCATGTTGTGAATACACTGCAACTGGGATTAGGCCAAGAAACCACAACACAAGTAATACCTAATCCAAGCAAATAAAAGTATTGAACGTATTGCAAATCTGTGCATTCCCCATACGTTACTTCTAATGTGCTAGGTTGATAGATGGAATGAATGGAGGAATAAGTGTTTAAAGGCACATCGACAGATTAAAGGTCATTTAGTGCCATAAGATATTAACAAAAAGTGGTATAATTATTCTAAGAAGAAGAAAAAGAGGGAGGGTAAGAGCAGAGCTTTCAGATCCAAAGAGGACCCAGGGGAAATTTATAACTTCCATTGCGAGGAGTTGAAAGATGAAACGAGAGCAGAGGCCTACTTCCTCGCATACACAGCTTGCTGAACACAGATATCATCATTATCATATTTTCTAAATGGGGAGGACAAATCTAAACCACCCCCCCCCCCCTTAGCGCAGTAATTTTAAAATAGAGCTGATCCAATGAATAGAGGGGGAGGGGCATTCACCTAGAAATAAACATAGGGATGGGGAAAAGTGGTAACCTGGAAAATCATAAACATGGGGGGTGGGGTCTGATTTTAAAAGAAAAGCATTGGGTGGGCCATTGGTTGCTAAGGTACATATATGAAACGTGCTGCAACTACCAGTGGTAATATACATTGGTTAATGACCGCTCATGCTTATTTAACCTATGTGAATCTGTAACGTCTCTATAATGTGAAGATCTCAATACAATCCAGTACAAAAAACAATGCATATATATATATATATATATATATATATATACATATATATATATATATATATATATATATATATATATATATTTATATATATATAAATATATATATATATATATATATATATATATATATATATATATATATATATATATATATATATATATATATATATATATATATATATAACATGCATCAATGTATACAATACACACCCGCCAATTTGTTCTAGGTTGGAAGGTCGAGAGACAGCAGAAGCCCCCCTCCCTGCACTGTACAATCCTCCCACACCACGTAGGCACTGCTGACAATTTCCTCAAAGACCTGGAACTATCTGTTGCTGAGGCCAAGGTATGTATGTCCTGTTTTTGTAACAGGTTCTGTATTTGGAATTCCATTCATTTTAACATTTCCAGTCAAATTTAGGATACATTTGTGTTAGGCTGGTAGTAATAGTGGTGCATTCACTAACTCCACATCACAGGCTTGTGATTTGGTTGAAGTTTGAACCACTGCCTAACCCCAGGTCACTGGCAACTGTCTCACATGCCCGGGAGGTATTTAAACCCAGATAGTGTTGAGAGACAGCTAGCAATCAATGACAATGCATTAGACAACACAACCGTTGGGGCATAAAAAATATCTATTTCTCTCAAGAATGCCCATGATATCACAGAGACTTATGTTTTCTCTTTGATAAATGCCTATCATTAATATGACAAAGTATCCATCCCAACTTAAATGAATTTGGTATTGATTTCGAATTCTTGTCAATTTAAGTTCAGGTACAATTGTTATCTTTATCAAACCTTTGACTCTTGCGAACCTTCTTCTTCATTATCTTAAAAAAGGGCTGCCTGTCTTAATGTTGTAATTCCTGAAATTAGAATATAGTTTGTCACTCTGTTGTGATTAATATTTTTTAATAGACTGATCCTATCTGTTAGACCACTTGGCCATTGAGGCTACTATCTCACCATTACTGGACAAGTAGTTTTTCTTTGAAATATTATAGAATACTCAAATAGTTTAGACTTAATAAGTAGCATTTAATAACACATAGGAAAGTACAGGTCTGTCCTGATAACTGCCACAGTGCTGCTGCTTAGTTGACTCCCTATTGTAGACCAACAAAGGTGTGGCAAGTAGTCAGTCAAATATATTAAACTCATTTGCAGAATTGTTTAACATATGTTCAATTGATTTATTCCTTAGCGTTGTGTGTGTGCATGTGTAGAGAGAGAGAGAGAAACATTAAGTCACATATAAGTTCAATTATTTACTTTCCAGGCGCAGGGTTTTATTGAGGATGGCATGTCTGGAGCCTATGGCATGCTTGCCAGCATACCAAGCGAAGCTGTCGTTGACGACTGCATGTTGGAATTCTACTCCCAGTTATACAGAGTGTAATCGAGTCATTTGGACCACCCTCCTCCATAATTGACACTTTAGAAACTAAAACAGGAAATTAAAATTAATCAACCTATTTCCGAGAAGACCAGTTTCCTTTATTTGAGTATTGTGTAAATGAATCAAGCATGTCACATGCAAACACGTTTTGAGTCATCAAGAACAAAAGAGTATTTTAACTAAAATCCAACATGGTTTCCAGATGGGACATTACCGGAAAGGAATGAATGGTTACTTAAAGGCTCACCACCACACAAAGACCATTTAGTGGCATGAATAACTATGACGATCAAGTGCAGACAAATGTGGCAATTCTGGACTTAGATAAGGTATTTGACACTACGCCACACAAATACCTGCTGCACATACTCTGTCACATTTTGAGTCATCAAGAACAAAACAGTATTTTAACTAAATTTCAACTTGGTTTCTCTTCGGGACATTCAAGTGAATCGCAACTCCTCAGAACATTACATGATCTCATGAATAACTCCTAGTGGGCACGGTAACATTCATGGAACATTCCAGGAATGTTTGGTCTCATAGTTCAGAATGAAAATGGTATGAATGTTCAGGTGAGAATGTTCATAGAATGTTCAGAGCTGAATGCTAAATGAATCATCTGGATTCAGAATTTTGTCTGAATATTGGAAGTTGTCTGTGCAGTGGAAGCACTTGGTAACAGTTCAGTTTTCATGAAATAGGAAATATCTCAATTAAATGTTAATATAAATCTGAACATTCCAGGAATGTTCAAACCTGAAGGTTGCGGGAATGTTCATTTTTGGTGCATGACATTCCAATCAAAATTGAACATTCATAAGACATCAAATGAGAACATCCCAGGTATATCAGGACCTGAACATTGCTGAAATGTTCATAATTGGTCCAGAATATTCTGACCAAAATTGAACATTCATATAACATTCAGGTAATATTTTTGCCCACTGGGCTATGACAATAAAGCCATGGCAATCCTGCGCCATAGTTGTGGCCTATTATAACAGTGTATTGTGTTGCAGATTTAGACTGACGGAGACTTAGTAGCCAACTCACAGAAGTGTATTGGTAGGGCCTAGATGTGTTCATCTATTTATTAGTTCTATCTGTGCTTGCTATAGCAGGTCACTTGTGACTGCAGCGATGAAGTGTAAAGGTGTGCTGGTATACAACTAGTTAAACAGTAAAGTTGGTTTTTCCACAAGAGAACTTTTTGTTTGATTTGACTTCTATCTACTGAATCTTGACTAAGGTAAGGCATTTGACACCGTGCCACACAAACACCTTCTGCACAAGTCCCGTCACTATGGTAGGGCTGTGTATAGAATTTAGGGGACAATTATTTTTCTTTGGGATTCACAGCTCAATTCTTTTTCATCATTTCAGGGCTCAATTTTTTTCCACTGATTTAGAGGGCTTAATTTTTTTTTTCATCACTGCAGGGAAGTACGAAAAAGGACAAGAAATCGACTTGCCTTGAATCTTTTATTGAAAATGATATTGTATATTTCAGGAAGTAGGGTGTCAAAGTCAGTATGCCATTTGTGCACGGGGCCGTCGGCCGGTGGAGCACTGCCATTGGGGCCAGGTGTGGGCAAGTCCCCCATAAGCCAAAAGGGTTCGTGATGCTCTGAGATGCATTCTCAGCCTTAACTGAGACCCAAATGAGCGATTCCAGATGAAGAGTATTTCTGTTTTGAGGAAACAATTTACCTTTTTTTACCCTTTTTTCTCTCAAGGCCATTAACAGCCAGAGGGTTATAGATACTCTTAGTTGCATTCCAGCCTTATCTGAGACCCAAATGAGTGATTTCAAATGATAAGTATTTGTTTTGGTGTCCAGGGCCGTCTGCCCGTAGTGCACTGCCATTGCAGCCAGGGGTCTCAAGGCCCCCAGCAGCCAGAGGATTCTAAATGCGCTGAGATGCATTCTCAGCCTTATCTGACTACACTAACCTTTCTTTACATTAGAATATATACTATGACCTCATATAATAGCCTTTTTTGTCTAAATGTTGCTGTACATGTATTAACAAATATTAAATTTGTAGGTTTCTCTTTATGTCAGTGGCTTGTCACATTTTCTGTACATTTAAGCTAGCTTAAATGATAAATGATACATGCCAAATGTGTACATTTTATTTCTTGGGGAAATAATCATCTTTTTTGCACCCTCATGCATTGCTTTCAGGGGAAAAAGGCTCCCTAAAACACCAAAAATTGGCCACATTACAAGAGCAATTCCTTTCCAATGATCTGTCAATGGTTTGTAATATGTGTGTAGCAGTCAGTAGGGATTTGGCAAAGAAGCGCACTGGATATGGTATATAGTATGTTTATTCTGTTCTCAAAATTGCATCCAAATTTACAGATTTCCCAAGTTCCAGTGAAATTGCAATACAAAATACAAAGTACCCTAAGAAAGTGACCCAAAAATCAACGTCATGATAGTACAGGGTGGTAGTAAGTCATTAGACCTTCACATTCAACTTATACTTATACATTCAATTTATAAGGTGTACTAGGCTACCATGTCACATTTAAGTAAACTATCAGAAACTAATAATAATTAATTAAAGTGAAAATGAACAATATTGATATGTAAAGTACTATCAAATACATAGTTGACTCAGTAGACAACTGTATTATGGAGTTTTACCTTTTTAATCCTTCTTGCATTCCCAAAAGCAGCTAAGTTTATTCAGAGGGATGAAAACTAGGTCTTGTTTGAAGCTTTTCATGTGGAGGAATGGCTAGTTAGGTTTGGCCAGTCATGTGATACTGGCCAAAGGTGCTCGCCAACCATGAAGAGCCTCCTAACCAGTAAGGGTCAAAATAGAGGGCAGCACCACAAGACAATCAGTGCTGCTCTCTGTGTTAAGTGAGCTCAACTAAAATTTAGATTTACAATAAATACATTAACATTCATTACATTGTGAATAAAGAAAACATTCCTTCTTGTTAAATCAAAGTATTTTTCTTGAAAAGGGTTACCACATCCTTGTTCTTTCCCCAATAGTGCTGACAAGTAAACTACCGGAGCCCAATTATTTTTTGTCAGAGAGTCAGAGCTTAAACCTTTTTTCACTGATTTTCAGGGCTCAATTTTTTCTTTCAAAAACTTCCAGGGCACATTTTTTTTTCAATTCTATGCATGCCCCCCCCCCCCCCAGTATCAGTAGATGCAATAAAAGACATAGTCCTGTACTCTACTTTGCTGTTACCATTTATTGTCTTGTATTTTCCATATTTTCTGCAAGAAAACAAATATCACACATAAGCACATAAGTTTCTTATATACACATTACAGAGTACACATAAAGCAACAAAGTCCATATTTAGTCACAAAGTACAATTGACAACAGGATATTACATAATCTACAAATACATTAGAAACACTCTGCTTGAAAGAACAATGGACCAATCACTATCAACTTTAAGCTACGAAATACACACTAATTTGCTTGGACAACAACTTATAAACAAACCATTCTTATTCTTAATACATTCATACACATACTGTTAATTTATATATTTCATGATGGCTAATTACAAAAGAGGGAAATGAAGAAACACTTACGGACTGTGTAGAACCAAGGTAATACAAATATGGCTCTGTCTTGTTCCAAAAATAGCATTGAACAATGAAAATACAATGGTACTGGAGTAGTCCACTAGATGGCTTTCCTGGTCATCATGTGAGCTCCATACACTACTGGCGCAAAACGTCGTGAAAATCTCGTGAAAATCTCGTGAAAATATACCTTTGTACTATATCATTTTCACGACTTTTTCATCAGACATCGTGAAAATGGGTCGTGAAAATGGGTCGTGAAAAGCCCGTGAAAAGTCGGTGATAATGTCGTGAAACTTTCCGATTACTGAATTTGTCGTGAAAATATGTTGGTCGTGAAATATGTCGTGAAACTCTCGTGAAAATACATTTATCTCCTTGATGAAAATGTCGTGAAAAAAGATTAATTTTTCACGCCGTCGTGAAAATAGCGTGATGAAAATGTCGTGAAAATGTCGTGAAACTGTTGTGAATTTGTCATGAAAAACTACTGGCACTAAACGTGAAAAAGTCGTGAAAACGTATATAAGTACCATCATTTTCACGACTTTTTTCATCGGACGTCGTGAAAATGTCTTGAAAAATTCGTGAAAATGTCATGAAAATGTCGTGAAAATGTCGTGAATTTCCATTGCTTTGAAAAAGTTGTCACAATTGTATATAACAATAGGTAAATATCTTTACATAACACCTGTAATCAACCTCAAGATGTACTATTTTGTTGCACGTCACTGTCTAGAATTCATTCTGTATTCCCTAAGGTTTCTGTTGATATGTCACTTGCCTCAATTGATGGCCTATGTCCTCATAAAACACCTTCAAAATATTTTAAACCTTAAAACATAAGGACATTTTGATGCCATCTATATGTGGTTTCATGAATAATTGACATTCATAAGCTCAAAAAAACATTTTAGTAATTAATTCTTCATTAAGTGCTTTCCTGTCTATTCTATATATGTTCATCTAACTTTCCTATACATATTTGGAACAAAGCTCAGCAGGGAAAATGAAAAATCTTACATTTTTGATGAGCAGATGTCAAAATGTCGTCTTTCACGTTTGGAGAATATGTGGGGTCTACACTTAGTATTAGAGGGAGGCCCTTATTTGCATATCCTATTTCATGAAATTTTCACGACATCAAATTTTTCACGACCTTGATTTTCACGACGCTAACCTTTTTTCACGACGGACGCCTTTTTTCAGGAGATTTTCACGACGCTCACCTTTTTTCACGACACTAGAAATTTTATCCCGTTTTAATCTGAAAATTGTGATTTTTTTCACGATGCTGTTTCACGACATTTTCACAGATCTATGAAATTTCACGACGTTTTCACGACTTTTTCACGACGTTTGCCGCCAGTAGTGATAAGTGCATCGATGTTATCCTCGTCATGCACTCTAAATACCCTTACATTTTAGGCCCCATCCAAAATTCTCAACAATATACTTTACATCATATTGATATACCACTTTTTTCACCTTTTTTTGACTGTACCAAATACACAATTTTTTCTGCCTGAAACTCAGTTTCAGATCTCATATCAAAGGGTATAACTACTGATTTGATGGGATGCACAGTTCGCGTAGTGTTTGATGAGAGAAACCATAGCTGGCAGGCCCTCTGATCGAGCATCTAAACAGAGCATGTCGTCTGCGCATGTTGGAGTTGATATGCAGATGTTGCCCAGCTAGTAGCCTAAACCTGTAGAGGCTGTCAGATCTAGGAGATCACTCCGATATTTGAGGCAAGGACGAACTTCACAAGATCAATCAGGATCTACAGTAGGTATCACTGAGGACGCATCATTGACAGCACCTGCATGTGGACGAGTGCCTGGCTCGTGTTTATCAATTTATGCACACCTGTGGACGGGCGGCTGGCTTGCTCACTCGGGAGCGGAGACCTTTCTTGAGCAACGATTGCTCTTTGTTTTCTTTGTCTATAGTTTTGCTAGATAGTAGATAGGGACAAGTGCCTGGCTTGCACGCTCACTCGGTAGCATAGGCCATTCTTGAGCAATGATTGCTCTTCGTTTTATTTGTCTATGATTTTGCTAGATAGTAGTTAGGGACGAGTGCCTGGCTTGCACGCTCACTCAGGAGCGGAGGCCATTCTTGAGCAACGATTGCTCTTCCTTTCATTTTGTGAGGCAAGGACGACCTTCCCAAGATCAATAAGGATCTACAGTAGGTATCACTGAGGAGGCATCATTGACAGCACCTGTGGACGAGTGCCTGGCTCGTGTTAATCCATTTATGCACGCCTGTGGACGGGTGGCTGGCTTGCTCACTTGGGAGCAGAGACCTTTCTTGAGCAACGATTGCTCTTTGTTTTCTTTGTCTATAGTTTTGCTAGATAGTAGATAGGGACAAGTGCCTGGCTTGCACGCTCACTCGGGAGCATAGACCATTCTTGAGCAACGATTGCTCTTCGTTTTCTTTGTCTATGATTTTGCTAGATAGTAGTTAGTTACGAGTGCCTGGCTTGCACGCTCACTAGGGAGCGGAGGCCATTCTTGAGCAACGATTGCTCTTCGTTTCATTTTGTGAGGCAAGGACGACCTTCACAAGATCAATCAGGATCTACAGTAGGTATCACTGAGGACGCATCATTGACAGCACCTGTGGACGAGTGCCTGGCTCGTGTTAATCCATTTATGCGCGCCTGTGGACGGGTGGCTGGCTTGCTCACTCGGGAGCAGAGACCCTTCTTGAGCAACGATTGCTCTTTGTTTTCTTTGTCTATAGTTTTGCTAGATAGTAGATAGGGACAAGTGCCTGGCTTGCACGCTCACTCGGTAGCATAGGCCATTCTTGAGCAATGATTGCTCTTCGTTTTATTTGTCTATGATTTTGCTAGATAGTAGTTAGGGACGAGTGCCTGGCTTGCACGCTCACTCAGGAGCGGAGGCCATTCTTGAGCAACGATTGCTCTTCCTTTCATTTTGTGAGGCAAGGACGACCTTCCCAAGATCAATAAGGATCTACAGTAGGTATCCCTGAGGAGGCATCATATACAGCACCTGTGGACGAGTGCCTGGCTCGTGTTAATCCATTTATGCACGCCTGTGGACGGGTGGCTGGCTTGCTCACTTGGGAGCAGAGACCTTTCTTGAGCAACGATTGCTCTTTGTTTTCTTTGTCTATAGTTTTGCTAGATAGTAGATAGGGACAAGTGCCTGGCTTGCACGCTCACTCGGGAGCATAGACCATTCTTGAGCAACGATTGATCTTCGTTTTCTTTGTCTATGATTTTGCTAGATAGTAGTTAGGGACGAGTGCCTGGCTTGCACGCTGTGGGATTTCTAGTATCAATCATGACGAGTCGTGACCGTGTCATGATTGGCACAAGAAACCCTACAGACAGACCAAGAGAACATATATTATGAAATAAAGATATACATAAAAACGTGAACACTCACCTAGTCAGCCGTCACTCCAGCTCCTGAACGCCCGGGCGAAGGATACGTGGGTGGAAGGATGACTATGAAACTGCGTAGTAGCATTCAATACCAGTGATAGTCAAGAAGTGTCATTTGACAACGGCGGGAGTATCCTATTTATATCACCCAGGTCTCATAGGATCTCACAGGGGGTGAGATCTACGAGACCCGCGCCACCACGCCGGTGACGTAGTGCTAGCGTGAATATACCACACTATCCCCCCTTTTTTTAAAAGGAGAGAGATATATATATTTGATAATATAATATATCAAGGGGTTGAAATCAATGATTCCAAAAGAAATCACACAACTATAGTGAAGTGTGATATATGAGAATTGTATAGGATACTATATAAAATAACAGGAATAAAATGAACTTAAGGGGGCTCGGGACCTTCGCACCTTTGAATAGGGTGTTTTTTTTTATTCTTTGATATGTGAAAGCTGAAAAGGTAAGCTACACATTCCTTCAACCTAGAACTCTCAACTAGAACAACAAATGACATAAAAAGTACTTTTTGAAAAATATGGCTTCTATAAGAGTAGGCAGGTTAGGCACCCAGCTGTGATGTTTATCTAAGATCATAATAGTCTTTCCTTATCAGATCCCCCTGGGAGGTAAGCTCCACTGGCAGGCCCCAGAATGTGTATTCAAATGTGTATTAGAAGTTTCCTGTTACCCAGGAAGCTGGCGTTGAGCAGTTATGAGTAATTGCATTGCAATAAGGGTATTGAATGAAAGGTGTGATTCTTGCTCTCTTGCTTTACAGGTATAGGTCAGACAGTTCAGGTAAAACCAATCAAATACTCCAGAAATATTCTGGTTTGTGTGGGTCAGACAGGATGTTTAGGGTTTATCTTACAAAGGTGAACAGGGTTTCCTGTATTTGAGAGTTAGGGTTAGGAGAGTATTTAGATGCTGACCCCTGGACAGTGCAGAGTCTGGATATATCCTTACAATGGGAAGTAGCTTCAGAAGTAAGAGAAAGAGGGAGTTTGAATGGAGTGCAATATCTTCTGTGCCAGAAGATTTGGATATATAAGAGGGCGAGGAATCTGAGAATTCACTAACCATTCAGAGTGCCAGTTATAGAAAACTTAGACTCAAGACTGCTGAGTACTAGTTCAGATGACAGTGGCATAGCAATTGAAGTTGCGACCTCTGAGGAAAGGGACACTGATCATGACTGCTTTGATTAGAAGTTAGAACTATTGCAAGACAGTAGAATGCGACAAGACCATTGATCAGCCCTATATTAGAGATGTTCAAATGAAGATTGTGATGGAAAGCGAGCAGACTTTCTTAGTAGTTTAAAAAAAGGACAAGTTTATGATATAAACAGACAATCAGTTCAAGCAGGATGCCTCTGTTGAAATGGATATAGTGCTCTTCAATAGTTCAGTGCAGCTATGGATCTGCCTCCTCCATTTACCCTCAAAAGTTTCAAGAAGCATGATGGATCTATTCCATATATAAAATTATTAGAGAAAACCTTACAATTGCACTTCAGAGTACTTGTAATGGAGTGGAGTCATCGCCAGACAGCCAATTTGCTATTAGCAGTCAGTAATAGTCTCTTATCTTTCCTTATCAGCTGGGGGGAGGAGTGCTCACTAGGGGGTCCAGCCTCTACCAGTAGAAACCTCCAAATCTTTGCTAAAAATCCCTTTTTATTCCAGTAATTGAGATACCAAGTGAACTATCAAACATTCAAACTTTCTACCAATACATGCAAATCATATTCTTATTCCAAATTATCCCTAAAAGTTTCAGAAGGGGGCAGAATATGAGGCGCCGTTGTGGACAAAAGTAAAAAGCACAGCATAAATGCATGTAAAAACTTTGAAATTAACTAAATTTTCAATGAAAAATAAAGAAAAACTTTGAAATGAAATAATTTGCTCTATAAAAATAAACAAAACATTGGAAACTTTTCAAAAATTTTGAAAATAAAAAATATTTACTGGAATTTTCCAAAATATTTCATATTTTTGTAAAAAACTTTGAAGAAACTTTGAAATAAAAATTTAATTCTCTATAAAAGTTCAGCAAAATAGTGATTTTTGTTTCACATTTTCTTTGATATTATAACATTTTTCAATGCCTTTCTTTAAAAATCCCAACGCTTTTTACTTTTTTTTTTCAGATAATCTTTTTTTTTTTTGGAAGTTTTTCAATTTCTTTTTGGAAGTTTTCTTTCTAAATCTCACTGTAATTTTTATCAATTCTCACTGCGTTTTTTAGCCTCATCCGGGTCCTAGTGAATCACAAAAACATGTGACGTCACTATATTTAAAATTTTCCGCGCTTGCACGTGCAAGCTGGCTGCATCAAGGGAGGCATTCAATAACCTGCTCACCGACGAGCAGTTGAGTCGCATACGGGACGCCTTAAAGGGGAACTAAAGGCTCAAATACATATTAGCTTATATGAAAGTAATACACTTCAAGAATAGGATGCTGTCCTCCTTTTTCTCTTAGTGATCCCATGAGGGGAGAATTTTGTGTATTGCCAGCAGCCTCAGCCAGCCCCTGGTAGCAGCCATGTTTTTCAACTGCTATCAGCTGTGACTCAAATGGGTGGCAGCCCACTTCATGTCCCCTAGCTCTCAGCAGTGTATCATAGACTTTAGTGCTCTACACACCAACTCTCTTCGAAAGTTGCATAACAACTTGTATGAGTATCAAACAGGTAAATGGTAAAATCATGAGCAGCAATTGGCTGTATAAAAAGACAGGGTGGTAGAGTTATTTTTCATATATTTCCTGTTGGTAAATTCAGACAAAAACAGTGGCTAGCATCACTGAAACTTTTAAATCCACCTGTCTTGAAGTATGCAGTTCTATGTTCAGACCACTTTCCTGATGCGTATTATGTAAGGAATCACAAACTACAGTCAGGATTACTTATACAAGGGGACTTGGGGGACAGCAAATCATAAGGTTATTTAAAAATTCATGAACAAAGCTCAACATCTGTCATATGCAAATACATTGGATACCTGTGTGGCTATGAAGGAAGGGTTGAATAAAAACAATACTAGTATGTACATCACCAATCATCCAGATTTTCAGTATTTGATTTTACTTGAAGCTAGCTGTTCTACAAAAACTGTTTTCTTTCATGTAACCTACACACATACTAAAGGAAATGACTGATGTTCCAAGTACTGATAGCTATTTCCCGCGTTGACTAACTTCTGTGTCCTGGGATCTAGATGTGTAATGCCACAAGGTTATAATTAACCCTTTGTTTATCCTTTTCCTTTAAGGAGTTGTTACTTCCTCTTGTTTTTACCAAAGGGACCTAGATATTAAACAAAACCCAAGTTGTAAAACAACCAACACAATCCTAAAGTCTATTTTCAATTGTACAGATTAATGATGACCATGTTTAGGTACCTAGAATTGTATGCTAATAAACTTAACTGTTAGCTGTCTCTCTGTGCTTGCTTTGTAGCAGTTGATACAGAAGGGTTGAAAACAAAAACACTGAATGGCACAGCACCATCCTGTTGAGTAATCCTGACTGCATTTATGATTCCTGGTATAAAACACATCAGCGAAGTGGTCTGAACATAAAAATTACATGCTTCAGGACAGGAATTCAGTGATGCTAGCCACTGTTTTTGTCTGAATTTAACAACAGGAAATATATGAAATATAATCCTACTACCCTGTCTTTTTGTACAGCCAATTGCTGCTCATGATTTTACCATTTACCTGTTTGATACTCATACAAGTTGTTATGCAACCTTCCAAGAGAGTTGGTGTGTAGAGCAATTATACAGTCTATGATACACTGCTCAGAGCTAGGGGACATGAAGTGGGCTGCCACCCATTTGAGTCACAGCTGATAGCAGTTGAAAAACATGGCTGCTACCAGGGGCTGCTAGGGGCTGGCTGAGGCTGCTGGCAATACACAAAATTCTCCCCTCATGGGATCACTAAGAGAAAAAGGAGGACAGCATCCTATTCTTGAAGTGTATTACTTTCATATAAGCTAAGATGTATGTGAGCCTTTAGTTCCCCTTTAAGCGCCCCTCCTACAGCCCCAGCTGCAGCTTCCCCCGCTTATGAGTGTGTCAACTTTCATCACGATTGATAACGAATTGGCCGAATGGCGGCTGGTCAAATAACTGGCACACGCAAAGTACCTCGTTCTCGTGAAGTTTGAAGTGAAGGTCCGAGCAGGTCTAAATATTGCTCGGACCTCCTCTTCAGTAGACCTCACGGCTGGTCTGCGGCGTGATGAATTGGGATTCCTCCCAGGCTGACATTCGATGCCGATGGTCTATCGGCGGGGGAAGCTGCAGCGATCGACCATCGGCATCGAATGTCAGCCTGGGACTCGAGGATATGAGGCGCCGGCGCCCCATACGAGGAAGCCATCCCAATTCATCACGCCGCAGACCAGCCGTGAGGTCTACTGAAGAGGAGGTCCGAGCAATATTTAGACCTGCTCGGACCTTCACTTCAAACTTCACGAGAACGAGGTACTTTGCGTGTGCCAGTTATTTGACCAGCCGCCATTCGGCCAATTCGTTATCAATCGTGATGAAAGTTGACACACTTATAAGCGGGGGAAGCTGCAGCTGGGGCTGTAGGAGGGGCGCTTAAGGCGTCCCGTATGCGACTCAACTGCTCGTCGGTGGGCAGGTTATTGAATGCCTCCCTTGATGTAGCCAGCTTGCACGTGCAAGCGCGGAAAATTTTAAATATAGTGACGTCACATGTTTTTGTGATTCACTAGGACCCGGATGAGGCTAAAAAACGCAGTGAGAATTGATAAAAATTACAGTGAGATTTAGAAAGAAAACTTCCAAAAAGAAATTGAAAAACTTCCAAAAAAAAAAAGATTATCTGAAAAAAAAAAGTAAAAAGCGTTGGGATTTTTAAAGAAAGGCATTGAAAAATGTTATATTATCAAAGAAAATGTGAAACAAAAATCACTATTTTGCTGAACTTTTATAGAGAATTAAATTTTTATTTCAAAGTTTTTTCAAAGTTTTTTACAAAAAATAGAAATATTTTGGAAAATTCCAGTAAATATTTTTTATTTTCAAAATTTTTGAAAAGTTTCAAATGTTTTGTTTATTTTTATAGAGCAAATTATTTCATTTCAAAGTTTTTCTTTATTTTTCATTGAAAATTTAGTTAATTTCAAAGTTTTTACATGCATTTATGCTGTGCTTTTTACTTTTGTCCACAACGGCGCCTCATAGCAGAACATCATAATAGGCTGTAGGATATGCAGGGCTGGCTTTAACAGCTGGTTTGAAGGCTTTCTGAAATCACCATACTTCTCATTTTTTAAAAGGCCCCCATTCATTCAATATTGATCTTAGAATGCTGAGATTTTAAAACATGACCAAAAACATCCTTGGGCAGATTCTAGTTTTTCATTTCTTTTATATCTGCTCTAGTTGTTTCTTAATTTAACTTCAAAAATGAAGAAAGGTAAGATTCAACAAAAAAATATTGATCACAACTTTAACTTGCTGTAAATTCCTTTAGGAACATAAATTAAAAAAAATGAAAAAGTAGAATTTGCTCAAGGATGTTTTTTATATAAAATATAAATATCAACTGTGTTAAACCTTTATTGAAGCCAGGAGGTACTTTGCAAAAACATATGTATTAGAAATCCGCATCACTGTCTTTAGGCCCCACCCCCAGGGAACTGTGATGGTATCATAAAACATGTTTAGGATATTTGATCTCTCCAGATTCTCAGCTTTCATAAAATATATAGTTTATTGGGGTTTTCTTGTACAATGACCAAGATATTGGTCAATCTTTACATGGAAGTCTCAATTAAAGAATGAAGGTCCCGAGCCCCCTTAAAGAAATACAACTTAATAGTTAAAATACTAAAGAAATAGGATATTATAAGAGAAAGTAATGTATCAGAAATTAAATCATAAAGATTTAAATTAACATTCAAAGTAATCAAAGAAATATGATAAGAAAGATAAGAAAGCAATAGGAAAACATGAAATAAATATAATTGATGATTCCTCTTTGTGGATGCCAGGCACATTCTTTTTAGGAAGTTTCTAGCAAACCACTGAGGAATCATTCATTGTATCGTTTTTAAGTAAAAACTTAGAAACGATACAATCTTGCAGCGTTTGCGTTGCAAGTACGAACAAGATCGGATAGCTCAACATCTCTGATGTAAGCTATCTCTTTAGCCGTATCGAAATACGACCAAGAGGTATCGAGACCCGATTTGCTGTACACCGGTAGAACTGGCGAATCAGATTCCAGAAGCAAGCGATCTTCTGGAATTTGCCGCACAGCCCGGCGTTGCCATTCCTTATTTAAGGACTTGGCAGTGATCCCAAACATCACATTTGGGAACACCTCCATCCACAGGCTCATTTCATCGGTGCTTCCAATGAAACAGTGATGGTGGATGGGCAGGTGCTGGTATCCATTTGTCTTAAGAAAGTGTAGCATCCGCACTGATGCTCGGTCCCATTGTCGTGGTCACGACAATGAAGGACCAGAACTTTCTTAAACTCCTGGACCCAGGGCAGGACCAAATGCAAGAAATGGTCCGTCGCACTGCACCTGAAATAATCACAGTTGCACTGTGGTCCCCCATTGGTACCACAGTCGCAAGCTTGTGACAAGTCGTACCCAATATCCCCTAGTCCAACGACTTTGCCAACGACTTTGTCATGGACTAGGAGAGAACTTAGACGATGAGCCAGGACAGATAGGCTGGGTGAAGACAACACCCCTTTTGGGTGTATCCCCACCGTTAACGCCACTCTACCCTGGGTATCACGTCAAGGTGCGACCTTATATGGTCCCAGTGGTCTGGGAAGACATAGTTAGCAACCATTTTGGTCACCGACCAGTCATCCCGGTGGAACCGCTGGGCTGATTGATCCAGAGAAGCCGCTTTGGTTCTCTGGAGCAATAAGTCCAGATGCATGTGGGAGTCCACAAATTCAATGGCACTCAGCTCCTCAGTCGCTTCAGGAAGCGGCTCAGCGAACAGAGTACCACTGGGATTCATGGGCTGATGCCACATGCGGAAGGCCTCTCTCTGTGCCGGTGACAGCAGAGTGAGGACCTGAGTCAGAACTTCCCAGTGGATCAGTGCCAGCACTCGGTTAGGAGGCGAACACCGATACCACATGGGTCTCAGTGGAGTTTTCATTGCAAGGATAAACTCCACTGATTTCATCTGCTGTTGCTCCGCTTCGGAAAACCAGTCAGATGCAGATACTGACTCAGTAGTGTAGAGCGCCTCGGGAATCCTTTTTTTAGGATTTGACATAAGGGCTAAAGAACAAGTCAACACAGTTTGTTTATTCAAAAAGAACAATGATAGGTGCTACATGTTTCCTCTGAAAGCTGAAATCCCTACTCAAGTTTTTGCTATAGAAGTTCTCATTCAAGCACGAAATTGACAAATATATACTTCATCTAGGCAATACATACACTCTATTTTAAGGAAAAGAAGCTAACCTAATGTCAGTTTACCTCTTGAGCCCCAAAATGATTACGCAAATATGGTCATTAAGGTATGAAGAATATCACAATAACAATGGATCAATTCATGTCAATAATAACAAACAACACACAACATAAATATCTTCTTGACTATGCCAAGAAGAAAAGTGCACATATTGGTTAAACATTATCATGCAAGTGATATTTCTCAACATGCATGCACAAAATATTCTTAAGTAGATTAATTCCCTCACCAACCTTGTCGCTACTCCTCTACCCCGTTTTCAAAGAGAGTCGACAAACCAAAACACGGTGATATTAATATTCAATAATATACATTCATTCCAAAAATTGATTAATATTTCTGTGAATGTTTGTAAAATTGAGATTAATGTTTCTAGAAAAACTCATAATTTTGAGGTTCTCAAAACATTACACCACACTGTCAACCTAACAAAACATGCTGTTAGAAAATATACTGAAATCAATTGTAATAGAAATCAATGAACCAAGCAACCAAAAGAGAATGAAAAAGGTGAATATATGAAATCCCCAAAATCGAAAAACCAAGCAAGCAAGACAAATCAAAACGATACCAATAAATGCCCAATCAACTACCTATTAAGAGAGATGAATCGGCAAATCAATCGCACCAATCGACAAATCATGCCAGCAAGGAGAGAAGACACGGGAAAATCAAATAAAAACCTAGACCAAACCTGCAAGAGAGCAAGGATCAATGGCTTAGAGCACACAGAGTCCAGCTTCATCGAAGTCTACTTGAAACATCAAAGAAACTAGAACTCATATTGTTTCAATATTAAATATAAATCTCTTGATCAAAAAATTGTAAAAAACAATCCCCGAATTAAAAGAATCACCGATAGCCATTCAAGAAAACATAAGGAACCACTTAATGTCCTATAACCCTTTCAAACAGAAACCCTTGGCAAACAAAAAGATGACCCTCTTTCTATATCAGTGTCCCCAAAAACTAGTGACAAACATGAACTAGATTGTGCATAACCATTTAAGTTTGACTTTGTTACTACAATTTATAAAAGCAAGTTCGATTAAATACATCAAATAAGATTGAATTTTATCATGAAATTCATGTAAAGTAAAGAAAAAGTCAAGACTATTCATCAAAATTCTTTTCATAATAGAGCGTAATATTTTATTACCATGTTTAACCTTTAGTGGTGAAATAACACAATATAATCAGTAGGTACAGAATTTGTATGAATTTCATCTAAATGAACAAATTTTTATCCTTTTATTACCCCCTAACAAGAATTACACCAAAATAGCCAAAATAGTATGAAGTTACTAACTACAGATTTTAATTATGGTTAATCTCCTTAACAGGAAAATATTGTGACAGAAGAAAACATCTGCACAAATTTTCTGCACCAGAGAAACCAATTAACCTGCTGACATATAAATCAAAAGGAAAAGAAAGACTAAGTATGATGTGAGTGAAATAAGGAATGGTCCCTTACCTCACAACAAATTTAACCTTATCTTACTAATGAAGTCTAAAAGAAACTTTAGTTTAATAAAAATTAACCCAAAACATGATTAAGTTAAACTCAAGACCAGTTTGAATGGACACAGCAAAAATCAAATCATCAAAATGAAACCAAACAAGGAATCTGTCCATTTACTTAAACACAGGACAAAATGGATGCTCCCTATGCATCTAACAGACAACAGAAAAACTAGCAGAACAGGGAAAGTTGAAGCTAATTAAGAAAATGAACATGCAGAACTAATGCACAAAACAGTTCTACATGTTGCATGAGCAGCTATCCTGCCGACTGCGCCATTGTGGGATTTCTAGTATCAATCATGACGAGTCGTGACCATGTCATGATTGTATGGCAAGCCCAAGTGCCCTAAGGTAAGCATTTATGGAATTCCATAAATGATTTATGGAATTCCATAAATGATTTATGGAATTCCATAAATATAAGCATTTATGGAATTCCATAAATGATTTATGGAATTCCATCAATCATTTATGGAATTCCATAAATCATTTATGGAATTCCATAAATACCATTGATTTATGGAATTCCATAAATCAATTATGGAATTCCATAAATGATTTATGGAATTCCATAAATCATTTATGGAATTCCATAAATGCTCACATTTATGGAATTCCATAAATGATTTATGGAATTCCATAAATCATTTATGGAATTCCATAAATCATTTATGGAATTCCATAAATGTCATTTAATTATGGAATTCCATAAATCATTTATGGAATTCCATAAATCATTTATAGAATTCCATAAATGTGCTTAATTATGGAATTCCATAAATCATTTATGGAATTCAATAAATCATTTATGGAATTCCATAAATCATGTACATTTATGGAATTCCATAAATCATTTATGGAATTCCATAAATCATTTATGGAATTCCATAATTAAACAGCATTAATGGTATTCCATAATTCTTTGTTTTGCTGAACTCCAAAAAAACAATGAAGACTCCCCTTCCCTCTAAAAAGCTTTCCAACACATGTACTTGTAACATGTAGAGACCACATTGAGCGATAATTGGGAGTCTTGCATAGTTATGTAATCTTAGCTCACCTCACTGAGCAATAAGCATGCAAAACCCACTTTGTTGGCTATAAACAAAAACCGAGTCCCTCCACATTTAGAAAGCACCATATTTATTGAATAAAGTTGTATATTATTTATCTCCATTTATAGGCATCAATTCCCCTACCCCCAGTTTTCATTTGGGACCATGCAGATACAACCTGGAGGGACACATCATTTCGTTCACTGAGACCATATGAGAAATCACCAAAACATCGTTTAGACTTAATAACACAAAAAAGGACTTTAACATAGCTCTACAAGATCTAGCAAAATAATATTTAGATCAGTTGCTGCAGTAGCCGCCATTTTAAAACAAGTGACCTTCAGGAATGTCCTCTATAGCTAGGGAGAAAGCATTATTTAGCATGTTTAATTTTGAGAAAAACCTATAGGTGTCACTTATTTATGGAATTCCATAAATACATACATTTATGGAATTCCATAAATGATTTATGGAATTCCATAAATGATTTATGGAATTCCATAAATGAGTGCAATTATGGAATTCCATAAATGATTTATGGAATTCCATAAATCATTAATGGAATTCCATAAATGTCATTTAATTATGGAATTCCATTAATGATTTATGGAATTCCATAAATGATTAATGGAATTCCATAAATGTGCTTAATTATGGAATTCCATAAATGATTTATGGAATTCCATAAATCATTAATGGATTTCCATAAATGATTTATGGAATTCCATAAATGCCATGCAATTATGGAATTCCATAAATCATTTATGGAATTCCATGAATCATTTATGGAATTCCATAAATCATTTATGGAATTCCATAAATGTGAGCATTTATAGAATTCCATAAATCATTTATGGAATTCCATAAATGATTTATGGAATTCCATAAATGATTTATGGAATTCCATAAATACCATTTATTTATGGAATTCCATAAATGATTTATGGAATTCCATAAATGATTTATGGAATTCCATAAATGATTTATGGAATTCCATAAATACATTTATTAATTATGGAATTCCATAAATAATTTATGGAATTTCATAAATGATTTATGGAATTCCATAAATCATTTATGGAATTCCATAAATCATTTATGGAATTCCATAAATGCTTACTTTAGGGCACTCTGGCTTGCCTTATGATTGGCACAAGAAACCCTACAGATAGACAGACCAAGAGAACATATATTATGAAATAAAGATATACATAAAAACGTGAACACTCACCTAGTCAGCCGTCACTCCAGCTCCTGAACGCCCGGGCGAAGGATACGTGGGTGGAAGGATGACTATGAAACTGCGTAGTAGCATTCAATACCAGTGATAGTCAAGAAGTGTCATTTGACAACGGCCGGAGTATCCTATTTATATCACCCGGGTCTCGTAGGATCTCACAGGGGGTGAGATGTACGAGACCCGTGCCACCACGCCGGTGACGTAGTGCTAGCGTGAATATACCACAACGCTCACTCGGGAGCGGAGGCCATTCTTGAGCAACGATTGCTCTTCGTTTCATCTTGTGAGGCAAGGACGACCTTCACAAGATCAATCAGGATCTACAGTAGGTATCACTGAGGACGCAATATTGACAGCACCTGTGGACGAGTTCCTGGCTCGTGTTAATCCATTTATGCGCGCCTGTGGACGGGCGGTTGGCTTGCTCACTCGGGAGCAGAGACCTTTCTTGCCTCACTTTTTTCATCTTTTATTGACTGTACCAAATACACAATTTTTTCTGCCTGAAACTCAGTTTCAGATCTCATATCAAAGGGTATAACTACTGATTTGATGGGATGAACAGTTCGCATAGTGTTCGATGAGAGAAACCATAGCTGGCAGGCCCTCTGGTCGAGCATCTAAACTGAGCATGTCGTCTGCGCATGTTGGAGTTGTTGCCCAGCTAGTAGCCTAAACCTGTAGAGGCTGTCAGATCTAGGAGATCACTCCGATATTTGAGGTAATCATCAGGGCAGTTTTCCTTGGCCGTTCCCTTGTAGGATCACAATCTCGTTGTCGGATAATGAGTCTTTGCATGCTACTCGGGATGTGAGACCCTTATAAGAATCCATCTTAAGGTTCTACCAGGGATCGCATATTCCTGCTATGTAAAGTTTATCTAGGCGGCTAGGGTTTTGTTACACAATCGAAGGCTTTCTGAACATCTTATCTGGCAAACACGTTTCTCCCTTATCTCTAGCATCGGCGATACATTCTGTCAGTATGAAGGCAGCGTGCAGACTGGATTTTCCAGCCAAATTGTGTGGGGTGTATTCTAAAAGGAGTAGCCATTTTTATGGTCAAGCACGATTTTGTCCATCATCCTCATCAGAAGGGGGGGGGGGGGGGGGGGGGGGTTATGGGTATACCCCTGTAATTACCTGGGTCCTCTTACTTTCCCTTTTTTGTGCACTGGGTGTAAAACACCCTGTTTGAGTGTTTTGGGGATGCTGCCACTGTTGAAGATAACATTTATCACTGGAGTGAGAAAATACACCACAATTTCTGCAGCAACCTTGACATGTTCTGCGGTCAGGTCATGAACGTCCTTGGCTCTTCCTGTTTTCAAGGATAGAATATCCACCATGACTTCAAGCTTGGTAATATCAAGGGACGTAGTGTTCAGATGGTGTGGGAGTAGCCAAGCTCATAAAATGGCTGTCCCAAGCCTCTAGATTTCCTTTAAATAAATGGTTGCCGATAAACAGCTCATTTGTGTTTGCAGACCTGGCATTACGCTGTTTAAAAATCAGTGTGTGGAAAAGCTTGGTGTCATCTGACTTCACTTCCATAAGTAGGGCGAGGTTTTTCCTGTCGTTCCCTGCCCGCTTGCTGACACTGGGCTCGTCTAAGTAATTTCTTGGCAGCTTAGCGAGTAGATCTCAATGGGTGTGATCTCCCAGGATGCCTTGTGTGTTTTTCCAGCTATTGCACCTGCTATATCAGGGCTTCAGGGACACGCTTAGGTTTAGGTTTCCTTACAGGAGCAGCTGTTGCTGCTGCTGCTGTGTGTAATGATTCTGTCAGATAGTCAATGGCAGTAGCCGTGTCTATACACATGACTTCTACATCTAAGCATTTCTGCAAGGTATCAACATATAGGCCAAGGCATCACATTTTCCCCATTGCAGCTTTCTGCTTACTAGCAGTTTTGATTACTGAGTAGCTGGGGTAAGATAGGTTCACACATAATGGCATGACATGTTGAGGCTTTCATCCTAAATAATTGTATATTCTATGTGGTGCGAGTTGTCTCTCATCTTCGTCCGGCCCCTCCAATTATATACACTTGTTTAACTTGGTAACCCGCGAGGTACCATGTAAATATGTGAACTCTCCTTTATTGACCTTAAGAACGCTAGTCAGCAGTATGACAGATCTTTGTCATAAGCGACTAGGTCTTCTCTCTTCATACCAGAGAAAATCCTTCGTCATCCCCTTTTACTCCTGTCCTCTTAGTTTGTAACTCTTGATAGAGTTAGTACAGATTCAGATTCAGTTCAAAGATATTGGAACAGACTGTGCCGGTGTGCAAAGAGCACTGACGGATACATTTTTGCTACTTCATGTTTGTTTGTTTTTGAAATTTTGTAATGAAAATTATGCAATCATCAATTCTGTGCTCTTCATTGAGAAGTGCGCCCTCTATTTCCAGATGTGGATCTAAGTTTGTACCCATAAGTTGGAAGAAATTCCTAAAACATTTGTTATCAACATCCAAAGTGTCAATGAAATGTATTTTAGAAGATAATATTGAGAAAATAGCAAGAGGTGGATGAAGTTATGTTTGTTGAAGATTGTAATTAATTGATTATTTAATTGTGATAGATGGTTTACTAGTGCTGCCACCTATTGTATAACATATAAAATAAATTTTAATTGCAGATACTTTGGCCATCTTTACTTATTACATATAACGGATGTATATCTTGGAAGTATTTGAATAAACAATAAGAAGCCATATTAAATGTTGTGTGCAATTCTGTTTTTACCCATGTGGATTTTGGTTTAGAAGTTATGTGGTGTTTGACCATTTGTCTGGCATATTTTCCTCTTTCAACAATGAGCGCCAATGACAATATATGTGGTACCTGGTTGGGCATTAGGAAAAGTTTCACTGACCAATGACGTCTGAAGTGTAAACCTAATGTTTAATTTTCATCTCAGCTGGTGAACTGGCCAAAATCCAGAAGTATTGATATTCCATGAACAAAAGTAGCTAAGACATTGCCTGAAACATATCAAAATATCTTGATAGCTAAGAAGTTAGTGTATTTGACTGGATTGCCATTCCTGTTGGGTGTAACAATCCCTTTTCCAGTATGTGCCGAGTTGTGTTCACTCATCGGACCACATGTTCGCATTGGCTGCACATGCCTTATTATAGTAGCATGATGTCATAGTATAATTTCCAGCAAAGCTTTGAACAGATGAATGTGATTTTCTAGTATGGATTGTCATCGTTTCAACAGAATCACCATTTGAAGGTCTTAATATTGATATAAAGAAATGAATTATCGGAAAATGTGGTTAATTTTCAATCAGTATGTTTTGGTAGAATGGTAATGATGTTATCAAGTGTTCTTTTGTATTAAAATTTTGCTTTCTGATGAACT
>OZ012700.1:27674217-27685989 GCA_963942565.1 Maea johnstoni
AAAACCAGCCAAACCCTATCATGTTGGTATTCATTAGATAGCTCTCGCAGAGTACTTTCAGATGAGTACCATTTTGCCAGGGTTTAAGTAATTTTTTTCAGGTTTCTTGCATCATTTTGTATTGGCGAAATTAGCCACCAGCAGCATAAGGTTAATGGTATATAGTTAGTACCCTTTCACCTATCATACTGAGTTAAATTGTTTAATTTCCATCAGCATGTTTTGATATAAAACATGATCGCCCATACATGCATGCACACACCTTTTTATTATTGTTGTCTAGATCCATAATGCTATTGAAAGTAACATTCAGCATAAGTTTACCCATTAATGCTTAAGAGTTGCTCTTTCAACTTCATCTGGACCTTCGATACTTTTGATAATAATTTGGAAATTAAGATTTTTTTCACAAAAAAAGTTTGAAGGAGAGTTGTTGGGAATGTTACATTTAACATTTCTCCTTTAAATATTTTCCTAACTTTGCTTTTGCCTACAAGATATCATCAAAATTGTCAGGCTGCTTTTGGCCAATATAAGCATTAATGGGTTAATGAAATTAAACAAATACGCAGGAGAGTTGTTGCTTGGCTTCTGATTAACATTGCTCCTTTAAATATTTTACAAAAAAATGCTTTTGTTAGAAAAATATTATGAAAATTGTCAGGCCTGTTTTGGCCGCTCTAAGTGTGAGCAGTCAAATAAGGAAGCAACAAGTAGAGAACTGTTTGACTGACTGCAGTTCTGCTGTTCTTGCAAAGCTCAAACATCCCTCTTCACAACTTATTAACCCTTCTAATGCCGAGACTAATTTCGTCCAAACACAAGAATGCAAAGATTTTTGTCAACCAGCGAAACCCTATCTTGTTGGTATTCATTGGATAGCTCTCGCTGAGTACTCTCAGATGAGTACTTATTTGCCAGGGTTTCAGATACACAAAAGTAAAAAACAACAAAGTTCAGAAAACCCTCATGTGTTAGAAGTGAAGCTGTTAAATAATACCTTCAATCTTGCTCGGAAAAACTGGGTTTGGAAATGGAATGATATTTGAAATATCAAAATTCCTTTATCAAGCATTGCGCACCACGACTGTTATCACTCATTAAAAGCAGTAAATCATCAGGGGGAAGGGGCAAGTGACACTACTTGTCCTGGGATTGGCAAGTGATCCTAATTGTCGTGCCCCCAGAGTCTAGCACATATCTATCTATGTCCATCAGCACTTAGCCAGGATCTGGAAGTCCAGCCGGTCCAATCTTGGCAAAAATAAAAATTGCTGGGGTAAATTTTTGAGAAAGACCCTTACATAATCTGATAACTAACATAAACTGGTATTTATTTATCATAAAAAATAGCTTGCGGAATGCCCTTAAATTGACATTACATCAAAATGGAAATTGACCTTTTAGAAATTCTTGATCAAAACAAAACAGTGTTCTGGATTTGGACATCCAAATGCCTCAAAGACACTGCTGGCTAAGGCTTAGAAGTAAATACTTATAAGATGATGAAGTCCTGAAATAATACAAAACTGATCAGTTGAGTAGAACGATTTTTTCAATATCTTGTGAGTTACTTTCATGTTATGGAATCCGATGTGAAACTATGTAGTTAAGTGTATCACAATTCTCAGTGTTCGACAGAAAATCACATATTTTATTAGTAAACATTAGGGATCACAGAACATTCATAGTTAACATTAAATAATATGTTTTTACTGATATTGGAAAATATACAAAAGGATCTTTGTCAGCGCAATACAGCAAATCACTTTTTCTCAAAAATATTTTTAGCAGAGGTTATTAAAAAGAAGTTGCTCCTTGTGTTAATTGGCATAGTTCTCGGGAGCAATGCCTTAGCTAGCAGGGCATCTGGGTATAGTCTTAGCCAGCAGGGCGTCTGGGCCAGGGACTTAGCCAGGACCCGTCCTACCTGTCTTTTGGACAGGTAGTTTGCAAAAAACCTCCTGTTTGGACAGGCAAAAATTGCTATGATGATTTTTCAATTTTGACTTTTTGGGTGTAATAACCAAATATTTTCCTAACAAACCATCTTCTAAGACATAGCTGAAGTGTAAATTGCCCTTTCAAACACACTGGGCTATTTAACGTAGATGGTTTAAGGATTTGAAGTGGATAAGTAGCCAAATCTGGACGGGCAAAAATGTTGAAATTGCTGTTTTGGACAGGCATTTTTGAAATCCTGGCTAAGACCCTGGTTTGGGCGTCATTTGGACACCCTAACTCTCATAAATCACCCTTCAGGACACCCAAAACTTTTTGTTAGCAATTTCCTAATATGTCAACTTCAAGCATGTAATTGACTTTTTTTACCTCAATACAGACTTTTTTTACCTCCCTGGCATAGGATATGGACATTATGCCTTAAATATATATTTATGGCAGTAATCAGAGTATACAGTGGTCTCCCCTAAAAAGTTTTTCCAATTGTCAATTTTGGACACCCAGTTTTTAAATCCTGACGATGACCCTACTCCAAAGGAGAACTGAGCTGCCAAATATGGTCTTAGCCAGCAGGGCGTCTGGGTGCCTTTTTGGACACCCAAACCCTTAAAAGGAACCCCTCAGGACACCCAATGTTTTTTGTGTGGAATATCTAAAAATGTCAATCTCAAGCGTATAATTGAATTGTTTCATCTCCTTTTAGTTCCCATGACATTGTTTGATGATATCATACCTTATTTTGATGAATTTGTACATGGTTATGGGTTGAAATATGAGTATTTTGTGATCCCCCTTAAAAATTTGGACGCCCCAAAATTTTACAACTGCCAATTTTAGGCACCCAGTTTCTAAATCCTGGCTGAGACACTGCTTGACACGTTTCATCTGAACACAGGATACTTCTGAAAATAATTGTTGCATGAACTCAAAAAATATTAGAAAAGTTGTGGATTGGGTCCTGATCAACATTCTTCCTTCAGATACTTTCTGAAAAATGTTTTGGTCACATAGATGTTACCAAAATAATCAGGCGGCAAATTTTTGATGGAAGCTACAGGCATGAATGGGTTTGGGCCGGTTAGCTCTCAACCTGCTGACAAGGGATTTATAAGCCTAACACAAAAACCAGTATAGAACAACTGTCCTAATCTTCAATGCTCTCCCTGGCAACCATTTTGTTTCTCTTGTCTTTTCACAACAGTAATCTACGATGGTGCAGGTGTGAATGGCAGGAAAAAAAATAATTTACGAAAACGACAGAAAAAGATTTGAAAAAACTTTTTAATGGAATTTTTTTCCAGTTTTCCCAAAAACAGCAAAAAGAAATTTGATTCTTTTTTCTGCAGTTCACACCTGCACCATTGTAGTAATCCCTAAACAAGCTAGACATCACAAGCTTCACGCATCGTCTGTGGCGAGAGTCGACCGTGCTCGATGGCCATTTCACAGCTGACCCTTCGCTGTCGAGGTCGGTGCCCGAGACTAAGGCTGTCTCCTTCTATATCCAGCAGGGGGCTCTGTGACCTTTGAACCGACTCCGACCTTGACCTTTGTAATAAATACCCGGGGTGCTCATTATCGTTGTCATTGCAGTTGGGATCAGTGCTCGTCGGTGTTGTCGTTGTGGCAACGTTGTCGTTCAGAATGTCCTCTAGGTGGCGCTCATTGTTAGTCGCAGCGTCGTAGAACGCGCTCGATCGCGACAGCATCACGTAGTTCATGGGATGATCGCTCTCCACCTCTGGGAGACCGGAAACACTGCGGGAGTTTGAGGACATGCTATCGAAGGAGGCACTGTTGTGCGGACTACTTTTCCGTAAATCGGCCATATTGTCCTGGAGCGCCGAACACAGCGAGTACATATTCCGTGGACTGGGTTCACGACTTGAGTCTTCGTCAACGCACAGAACATCTGGATTAAAACTTTTGATGCTGAGCCTCTCAAGATTCGCACGATCCATGTGCTCATGGATTTTATCGCCGACGCTCAGACTCTGTCTCTTGTATTTCTTGGCCTTTCCCGCGGAATGGCCACGAATGTCTCGCTCTAGGAAGTTGACGCTGCGGGTGGAAGTGGGCGAGCCCTGGCTTGGGCGCGCTTTGTGTTGCTGGCAATTGGCGTTGTAGTGCTGACACCTGGTGGCAGTGTTGGACACTATGTCAACCTGGACTTCCAGTGGCGGAATGCTCGTCGAAACGTTGTCCTTTGTATCTCTGTGTGGGAAATATACAAGAGGTGTTGAAAAGACGTTAAACATTAAATATTGATGATTCTTAGTGTAACAGCGGCTTGGTACACACTTGTTATTAAGGTAAAACTTGTTGCCTAGTGCTCTTTTAAGGTTCTGCCTTGGTGTATCAGCATGAAAGTAGTCAATAAGTGAAGGGACTCTTCTAGGTTATTGGAAGCCCAATTTACAGAGAAACCAAGCCAGACTTGTTTGCGGCTTTTCAGGCGTAAGTGGAACAAAAATCTGATCAAGTACTTAAAGGAAAATTACACCATGAATAAAACATAGGCCTGAATAGTTTCTTAGTGTATTCTGTATTTAAACCCATATTCCCAAAACAGCCAACATTCATACAAGAATTATATTGCTGTTTAAGCACATCCTTACACACAAGAAATGCAGGTATTGGCAGAGGCCATTTTAGTCCTGTAATAGCTTATCTCAAACGGCTTGGTACACACTTGTCATTAGCAGTAAGGTAACTGCAATATAAGCAATATACTTCTTGTATGAAGGCTGGCAGTGATGGGAACTTGGGCTTAAGTAGAGAATACTCTAAGAAACTATTCGGGCCTATGTTTTATTCAAGGTGTAATTGTCCTTTAAAGGGTTTAAAAACACACTTGTGATTTACCTATTTCCTGCTATGGATCCAGCCAGTGCCTTGGTGCTGGCGTCGTCACTGAAGGAGACTGTGGCGGACTTCTCCCCGATGCTGAAGTTGGCTGATTCACTGCTGATGCTGGATCGCTTCTGAAGGCTGGCATTGGCAGAAACATCCACGTGGACCTCCAACCTGTAGAGATAATAATAATAATAATAATAATAATAATAATAATAATAATAATAATAATAACAATAATAATAATAATAATAATAATAATAATAATAATAATAATAATAATGATGCTGAAATTGGCTGATTCACTGCCGATGCTGGCTCTCTTCTGAAGGCTGGCATTGGCAGATCCATCCACGTGGACCTCTAACCTGCAGCAAAATGGCACACATCATCCACTATGTCGCAAGATGGACAAATTAAGGTGTTCTATTTGTGAGAGATTTGGGATTTTTATATTCCTTTAATTTCAGTAAAAAACAGCAGGCATTATCCATCATGTCACAACAAAACCATCCTCCCTCGGAGGTCCATTCTATCAGGTTACCCCCACTGGAATGTCATATTTGTTTTATTATACGAAACAAATCCCACAATGGTAAAATATAGAAGTTCTTGCTGACCATATCCAAACACTGCCGGTTGGTGAACCTCAGTTAGCCAATTACAGCTTACAATTGACACCAGGGGCTTAGCCGTAATGCGTCCAGCGTGTCATTTGGACAGGCAGAACACTGTTTTTTGACAGTTTGGACACCCAAAATTTTATGACAGAATTTGCTGAAGATGACTTTTCTTAGAAGATAGAAGATGTAGAAGCTGTAGTGTCACTTTTATAAGACACACAAAGCAGTATCTGGCCTAAAAAAGCAAAATCTGTAAAGGTATAGGGTCTATCTTATTAGTAGTATGTTTTTTGTACCACACTTTGGACATGCAAAAGTCTATGAAACCTCTATTTGGACACCCTGTTTCCAAATATCGGCTAAGACCCTGATTGACACGCATGGTATAATTAAATAAGAGGCAGCACTGACCTGTTATGGAAGCCGCTGGGCCCTGCGGTACTCCCGGATAGACTACCGTTGAGACTGGAGCCAGCGATGGCACGGTTGCTGGCTGAGTCCCTGTCGCTCTCCGCGTCCCGTAGGATCCCCACGCGATCAAGATGGCTGCCGCTCGCGCTCAGACTGTTTGTCATGGCAACGGAAACCTCGCCGATACTCGGTCCAATGCTGGGGTTTGTCACATGGTGGCTGGTTGTCTCCATGCTGTGATTGTCAGCCCCTGGAGAACAGAAAGATAGAAACCCTAAAATAGGCTGTCCTATAGTGCATGGGTTTAGGCCTGAAAAATTGCTTGTTCCCTGTAAGAGTCCAAACAAGCACCCAAAAAGGCCTTTATATCTTGATGACCAGAGTATTTTAGTAAAACATTTTAAGGAGATGCTAATTTGAACCCAGCCAACAGACCTATTTCAAAAGCTTGGTGAATCACATATACATACAGCATAAAAAGTACCAGCATAGGAGCTTGCAAGCCTGGACTCCAGCATTTAATCTGATTTATGCCTTTTGTAAAGTATCATGAATCCATTCAACACAAAAAGATTATATGGATGTTGGATGAGGCTTTAAAGGCACATCGGCACACAAAGGTCATTAAGTGCTATAAGCTATTACCAAGGAGTGGTACTTTCTTATTGTTGAAGAACAATAACAAAGCATAATAATTCTAGATGAAAGAAGAAAATTAGGGAGAGTAAGAGCAGAGCCTTCAGATCCAAGGAGGACCAAGGGATATTTTAGAAGCATGGTATCCATAGGATACATTTCAGAGATTGAGAATTTGTGCATACCAGCATAGGGCCCTGCGACTCCCGTATTCGTCTCTTGTTCCTCCTCAAACTCAAAGCGCACCCCTGTATTAGTAGTGGTGACCCCGCAGCCTCCCGCGCGGCACAGCGAGATTGGGACGACACCGTAAACGTAGGCCAACAGTATAGGTACACCAATACCTGAAAAAAATAAAACAAAACAACGTAAACGTACGCTTACACCAGATAGGTACTATGAAATCTGATAAAATGAATGTTATTAGTAAAGGTAAAAGCAAAGGCATATCAGATTCTGAAAAAGAAGAAATAACATAACAGGCATCAAAAAAGTTAGAAAATTAGAAATACAAAGATAATGAAATTATGATGTTTTTTCTCCTTTGTACTTCATTTATTCAAAAAAGGCTTTCCATTTTCTTTCCATTTGTTTTTCTTATTGAGAAAACACTGCAGCTACATTAGTTTAGAATATCAACAAGAATGTCAGGCTTCTCATAACATTTCCTTTATTTCTCACTTGGTTTCTTTATTTCCTTTTTCCCAATCTTGAAGACTCACCTACAGCCAGGCCTGCCAGGATTGGCGAAAATAAAACCGATGCTGTCACTCCACCAGTGATCACTAAGTTACGCTTGTGCTTTGGAGCATGCTCGTACTTCGCATGTAGCTGAGGAGGAAAAGAAACACAAATATTGTCAAAAAAAGGAATGAATACACTAATTTCCTTCACCACTTATAACTGGCAAGGGACTAAAAAAGTGTTTGTCCCCTGTAATGGTCAAAAAAAAGTTTTTTTTAAATAGGGTAGGTAAAAAAAAATTGTTTTGGATTTTTTCTTATTCAAAAAATGTGTTTCATGCATGTTTCGTGTTGACTGTTGGTAATGTTAATGGTACTTTATTGCATTATTGCCTTATAAATTCTGTTGTGAATAGTAATTTTTATGATCCTGGACAGTGCCCAATAAAGAATATATCCACAGTGGTTGGTATCATTAAGAAACGATACCAGTACTTGTACCTTACAGTATCAAATCCTAGCAGTATCTGTACACAGATCGTAATTACTGTAAAACAAGTATATTTCCCAGGACTTTTATTTCCTGAAAAATGATTACTTTGGGTATTTCCCATTTTAATTTTTCCCGGCCGGCACATGTATGCCACACCACACCATTTTAAATTTTACCATCTTAAACCCATTAGGTAAAATGGAGAAGAATAATTCCTCGTAAACATTACATTTGCAGTATTTCTTACTCACCTTGCGTCCCACCCAGACAGGTATTCCTATAATCATGGCGGGTACTGCTATACCGGCCACCAGGCTGATACCCACAGGGGCACCCACTAACGTTCCCAGTTGCCAGAGAATCTTCTTCTTACGACTCCACGGCTTCTTACCCCAGAATGTACATCCCGACGGACTGAAAACAACAAAATAACGCATATAGTATGCATCAACTACAAGGAGAACTTCCCCAGAATGTACATCATGACGGACTGAAAACAAATAACAACAACAACACATTTAGTATGAATCATGTACATTGCACATCCTGACAACAACGCATTTAATGCACCAACTACAAATATACCTACTAAGATCGCTAAGATGTGAATTGAACACTTCCTGTTATAGGCAAATTTTCCTGAATAAATTTTCTCGTAAAACCTTCGTAAAAACTCTGAGGTGTGAGAAATTTGTGGGAAATTTTTTGAATTTTTTTTCTGATGCTGTTTTCCTTAGAAATCTTGGTTTCCTCCACCCCTACTCACTAGGTATGAATATGAGGATAAATTTAAGTCCAAATAACTTACCTTAAGTAATGTAGATCTGAGATTTCCTTCATGCAGAGCCAGCAGAACTCGGCCCCGCACACGGCGCACGTCATGTGATTACACGAGCCGTCGTCCATCTTTATAATAAACGCCCCGCAGCGCGGACACGGCTTGATGTCACCTGGAACAGACAAACACACCAGTGGAAACAACTGAACACGGTCAATTCGCAGTAATTTAGGAGACTTTAATTTAAATTGAATCGAAAGTTTGAGTATTGAACCAAACTAATCAACATTCTCTATCCCAATTCTGTTGTATGTTTTTTTAATAAAGAATGTACTTTTTCCAGACATGTTCCTGTTAAACTAATGCTTAGTAGAACTCTGATTAAATATTGAAGTATTTTTATGGCTTTTGTATGAGAAATTGGAAGGAATGGTGTACTCAGGCATATGGCTGAAACATGGTGTATTGAATCGATATATTGGAAAGAGTATAGCAATTAATCGAATCGAAAAAAGGGATATCAACGACATCCTTACTATATTGATTAATCGTCCCAGGACTACTTACTCTGCGTGGCGGAATCGTTGCTGTAGCTGAGTGATGCGGATCGCAGGTTTGGAGAGCGCGAGGCCCGCGCCGCGTCACACGTCTGGTTGGGGTGCCAGAACTGTTTACAGTGGTAGCAGAAAGACGTGCCACATCCCGGACGCTCACAGTGAAGTCTGGGACAACTGGCGCATCCAGACGCTATCACTGCATACCTACAAACATATAGACATATATATATAGAAAGATACACATACAAATAAGCTAAGTGTCTGAAACTCTGAATTAGGGAAATTTTGAAGCATTGACCCATAGACTATCACTGCATACCTACAAACATATAGACACACATATAGAAATATACACAACAAATATACACATGTATACAAATAAGCTATGTGTCCAAATTAGGGAATTTTTGTAAAATTAAATGGACGCACACAAATAAGCTACGTGGCAAAATTAGATAATTTTTGTAATAGGAATAAATCCCAGTGAAGCAGTATATATTTTGAGTAACCCATCATGGTTGGCCAGAAAAGAGTGAAGTCAAACCACGAATGGATAGAGACTGCTCATCAAGTATCCAGTGCAGAACGCTTAGAACCATTCAACTATTGTGCATGTTCATTTCTGTTTACTATAATATACTATGAAAATGCACCTTAATCTACTTTAATACCTGTCTTTTGTATGCAAATTCTATACAGAGTTTGACAACTTTGAACGAACATAACTGCGACATATGATAAATGATTGAAAAACAGATGTTTCAATAAGTATTGAATAAGAGATTGAAGAACATGAAAACTACTATTTCTTCATTTTTTATCGACTTTTCCACAAGGGTTGTGTCCAATGACGCCTAGACACCCTACTGGCTAAGACTATGATTGAAAGATATGAATTTGTACTGACCCGCAGTCAGGCGCAGGGCACCAGCGGGCGTCGGGATCTGAGACGAGAATCCGTCGCAGCATGAATTCCTCATACTTATTCATCAGGTTGACGTCATTCAGGATGTCACGGATGTCGTTTGGATGGAAGCGTTCTGCGCACTCGGGACAGCAGATGTTGACACGACTCTCGGTAATCTCGATACGCAAGTACTGCCGCAGACAGTCACGACACGAACGATGATGACATGTCATCAGAAACGGGAAGTTCTCGTCCGGGAGTTGCGTGAGGCAGAGCGGGCATTCCACCGCGGCGTTGTTCCCATTTTCGCCACTGGGGGGCGTTGTGCTAGCGATGGCTTCGGACGACGCGATGCTCTGTAGCGTGATGTCACGGTCCATGTGACCGGAGAGGCTGACCTCCGAGCGTGTCTCGAGTTGATCGATGCTGGAGCGAGATTTTGCTGATTTCGGACGGCGTCTCGGGAAGAGCCGACCGAGAGAGAATCGGGATTTCCGACGGTTGTCGGAGTTCTTGGAGGTCCCAGAATTCATGGAGAATGTATCGGATTCTCGTTTATGAATAGTTGTCATGGTGATGCTGAAATGAAAAATGAACATAAGAAGTTAGCTTGGTTGTACTCTGTTATTTATTCTTAGGATACCCAGTGTTTTGACAAGTTATTCACCAAACCTTCAGCTTCTTATGCTCCGAAACATAGCCGTAAGTACTATTCAAAGAGTGAATGCTCAAGTTTAAATTGGTTATTTTTCAGGCACCAACAAAAGTTTCAGAACTAACTTTCCTTGCCGGGGAAGTAGTTGATAATTTCTACTTGCAGACACAATATGCGGCTTGCCCAAAATAAGTCATATTCTAGAATGGCAAGAATTATCTAATTATGGATTTTATGATTTTAAAAAAACATTAACTTTTTGATACTGTTCCATTTTTGTTCATATTTCTAGGTATTTGTGCCACATTTTCTACATAAAAATGTGTGGACTGCCCCGAAAATCAGCTTGAACACTTAAGCAAGTGGTAACTAAAATGTACTTGCCCAAAAGCCATTTTTTCAAAAATTCACTAGCCGGGGCAAGCAGCCTTGTACTTAAGTTGGACCCTGATTTTCAGAGGGCTTCATGAATTAATTTACCATTTTTATCATATAAACACATTTCCTTAAAATAAATTTTATCTACAAAAGAAAACCTAAGAATGTTGGACACGTGTTTGTACAAGACAGATTGGTACTCAAGAAAAGCCTGATGAAAGTTCCTTAAGGGGGAAAATGTAGTTTAGAACAACTGCAGCAATAGACAACATGTTTTCTTGAATGAATCGAGCTTTGAGAGGATGACTTAAATTTCACAGAAACTTAGTAGAAAGGATCTACTGAAGTGTACTGCTAAATTTTCTTACAAATGACTCCAGTTATAATTAGGGATCGTCCGATTAATCGGACATACTGATTAATCGCTCATTAAACCACTGATTTTGATGATCGATTGCAATTTCATAAGATCCATAATTTTAAAAGTTTTTTGAAAAAATAAATTGTATCTAGAAACAGCCTTTTGTTCAAGTGAGAGACACCACTTAAGCCTGCACAATCTTAATTAATATCAAGCAGTATTGTAAAAGGTAAAACTAAGGGGTCCAAAGGGGTATTTAAAGAGAGTTAGATTAGCTCCTTTACAAAAATGGAGCCAAGAACCCTTGAACAAGCTAAGACTACCAAAGGAAAACTGCGCATGTACAACTTCGATTATTAATCGATCATCGGTCGTTCAGATGGACCGATGGTCGATCTTGAAAATTGTGACCGTTTCCGAACACTATTTATAATGTCTTCAGTATCCTCCAACACTAACAAATGACTGAATACAA
>OZ012700.1:27686189-27728689 GCA_963942565.1 Maea johnstoni
AAATTAATCTATTAAGGACACGTGTTTACAAGACAATTGGTACATTAATCATGAAGCCCTATGAAAATAGGGTAGTTAGAACAACGGCAGCAATAGACAGACAGTGTTTTCTTGAATGAATCGAGCTTTGAGAGGATGACTTAAATTTCACAGAAACTTAGTAGAAAGGATCTACTGAAGTGTACTGCTAAATTTTCTTACAAATGACTCCAGTTATAATTAGGGATCGTCCGATTAATCGGACATACTGATTAATCGCTCATTAAACCACTGATTTTGATGATCGATTGCAATTTCATAAGATCCATAATTTTAAAAGTTTTTTGAAAAAATAAATTGTATCTAGAAACAGCCTTTTGTTCAAGTGAGAGACACCACTTAAGCCTGCACAATCTTAATTAATATCAAGCAGTATTGTAAAAGGTAAAACTAAGGGGTCCAAAGGGGTATTTAAAGAGAGTTAGATTAGCTCCTTTACAAAAATGGAGCCAAGAACCCTTGAACAAGCTAAGACTACCAAAGGAAAACTGCGCATGTACAACTTCGATTATTAATCGATCATCGGTCGTTCAGATGGACCGATGGTCGATCTTGAAATTGTGACCGTTTCCGAACACTATTTATAATGTCTTCAGTATCCTCCAACACTAACAAATGACTGAATACAACAAATGAGAGCATGTTTTTCTCCTCACCTCTCACAGGGAGAGTCATGTGCTGATCTCAGCAGCACTAGCAGCAGTGGCGGGATGTACAGGTGGTCACAGCAAGCTCTGTATCTACTTCCATCATCCAGGAGTCACCTGAAACAAACAAACAAAAACAATGAGAGAGAGAGAGAGAGAGAGAGAGAGAGAGAGAGAGAGAGAGAGAGAGAGAGAGAGAGAGAGAGAGAGAGAGAGAGAGAGAGAGAGAGAGAGAGAGAGAGAGAGAGAGAGAGAGAGAGAGAGAGAGAGAGAGAGAGAGAGAGAGAGAGAGAGAGAGAGAGAGAGAGAGAGAGAGAGGGGGGGGGGTTAGAGAGAGAGAGAGAGAGAGAGAGAGAGAGAGAGGGGGGTTAGAGAGAGAGAGAGAGAGAGAGAGAGAGAGAGGAGAGAGAGAGAGAGAGAGAGAGAGAGAGAGAGAGAGAGAGAGAGAGAGGGAGGGAGGGAGGGAGGGAGGGAGGGAGGGAGGGAGGGAGGGAGGGAGGGAGGGAGGGAGGGAGAGAGAGAGAGAGAGAGAGAGAGAGAGAGAGAGAGAGAGAGAGAGAGAGAGAGAGAGAGAGAGAGAGAGAGAGAGAGAGAGAGAGAGAGAGAGAGAGAGAAGAGAGAGAGAGAGAGAGAAGAGAAGAGAGAGGGAGAGAGAGAGAGAGAGAGAGAGAGAGAGAGAGAGAGAGAGAGAGAGAGAGAGACAGACAGACAGACAGACAGACAGAGAGCTGTGGTAGTTTCTTAGATAAAGCTAGGAAAGTGATAGGATTTCCAAGAAAGTCTCAGCTCCACATGGCAAGGGGTATTATTAGCCCAATCCAACCATAAAGGGTCCAAAGCAGATGTGTATACTATATCTCTTGCACACCAAGCTGACAGAAAATTACCTCTGATATACTGAGAGCCTTGTACCCACTACATCACTGTGGCTGGCATGCTGTGGCTGGTTGGGGTAATTAATGGGCAGTTGACGCCAGCGACTCGCCGCGTGAGGCTAATTAAGCCCCAGAGACGCCCACTCCCCCAGGTAAGGAAACTGACATCAGGGGAATGCATCTTGCGAATGACTTAAACCATAGTCTTAGCCAGCAGAGCATCTGGGTGTCTTTTGGACACACAAACCCTCAAAAATCAACCCCCCCCCCCACCCCCACGGACACCCAATATCTTAGGGGAGTAATCTTTTAAAATGTCAATTTCATGTTTTTCAACCTCAACATAATTCCCATGACATTGTGTAAGGACTTAATGCATAATTTCAATGAGCAAATACATGCCTACGGTTGTTATCTCAATATATAGTGTGGTCTCCCTTGAAATATTGGACGCCCAAATATTTTACAATTTGGGCACCCAGTCTCTAAATCCTAGCTAAGACCCTGACTAAAACTATCTCAATAAAAATCATCAAAAGAACATTGCAACAAGCAGTGTCTTAGCCAGGATTTAGAAACGGGGTGCCTAAAATTGGCAGTTGTAAAATTTTGGGGCGTCCAAATTTTAAAGGGGGATCACAATATACTCATATTTCAACAATAAACATGTATAAATTCATCAAAACAAGGCATGATATCATTAAACAATGTCATGGGAATTATAAGGAGATGAAAAGATTTAATTATAAGCTTGAGATTGGGATTTTTTTAAATTCCACACAAAAATATTTGGGTGTCCTGTGCTGAGGGGTTCTTTTAAAGGGTTTGGGTGTCCAAAAAGGCACCCAGACGCCCTGCTGGCTAAGACCATGGCAACAAGCCATGCTTTACTATACAACTGGCCTCACACACGTCCGGTTGATTCCTACCTCAGCGGGAGTCAGTGCATTTATATATAAGGCAAAGAACCTTACATCCTGCTTAATGATGTGATCATAATCCAAACTAGCTGGGAATGCTATATGCATTCTTCAGGCAGGCGCAGGGCAAAGACCCTTGCCACACAGGCCGTTGTTGCTTCAAGGGTAGGTTGGCATCTGGCAGGCCAGAGACAGCTCTCTGAGCTCAGGATGATGTATGGACATCACTTTTGACACACAGACCAATGATAAATCATGTTACAAATAAAAACTATATATAATATATATATTAGTCTGGATCCCAAGAATGAAAATAATGTCTTGAGCACTAAAGGCTAGGGTCTGACACTTAGATTTCAGGCTAGGGGCCCGAAAAGGTCTTTTGACAAAATTAGTGGTCAAAAACTGGATTTCAGGTTAATATACATACTATTTTGGGCCCCTAGTTTGAAAATTCTAGGTGCCCACAGCAAAATCTAGGGGCACATGCCCCTGGGCCCCTGGGAAAGTCAAACCCTTTAAGGGGGACCATAATCAGGGTATACTCATTTTTGAGTAGTTATAATTTTTAATGCTGAATCATATTTTTAGCCAGCATGGCAACTGGGTGTCATTTGTAGTGTTTTGAATCGGTAAAAATCTTCCAAGTCGATCACCGGTCCATCTGAACGACCGATGACCAATTAAAAAGTTATGTACATGATTTTCTGTGGTGCCATTGCTATCTACCCTATTTGTAAGGTACCGCGACACCTAGTGGTATCAAGACACACTAGCGCAATTGCATCATGCGCAATCGCGCTAGATGGTGTGCCGATAACACAACAACAATGGCGGCAAGGTAATATTGCATGCTGAAGAGAGGTGGATCTGGTTTCATCCACCTGTCTAGAGCAGTCCCGCAGTGTTTCCTCTTTGGTGGGGCATTAAAAAGGTAAATATACTTTGTTTCTCAGATTTCCTGACCGGCAGGACTACCATAGGTCCAGCTATTTCTTTGAATATAATTTTTTATCCATGTTCGTTTTTTGTTCGAACATGTAAAATTGCGTTTGATCATCATAATCGGAGGCACAAACGAACGCTCTTCAGCATGTTTGAAAAATCGGGAGAACACTAGTTATTTGGGCTACCAAACCCTCAAAACCATCCAAGTCAAGCACATTTAAGGATTTTTTCCACTTTAAAAATATAATTCCAGTCACATCATGGAAGGCTATTGTGCCTTATTTTCAATATTCATATATTTTATGCTCATGTTGTAATCTGAGTATATTGTGGTCTACCTTGAAATATAGGATGCCCAAAAATCTTAGAATCGTCAATTTTGGGCACCCAGTTTCTAAACCCTGTGCTGAATATAAAGGTATGTATTGAAAGAATTACATGGCCCAGTGCTAAACTAATCCAGACCATGGTCTTAGCCAGCAGGGCTTCTGGGTGCCTTTTTGGACACCCAAACCCTTAAAAAGCACCCCTCAGGACACCCAATTTTTTTTAGTGTGGAATTTCTAAAAATCTCAATCTCAAGCTTATAATTGATTTTTTTCATCTCCTTATAATTCCCATGACATTGTTTAATGGTAGCATGCCTTATTTTGATGAATTTATACATGTTTATGGTTGAAATATGAGTATATTGTGATCCTTGAAAATGTGGACGCCCCAAAATTTTACAACTGCCAATTTTAGGCACCCAGTTTCTAAATCCTGGCTAAGACACTGATCCAGACCCAGACCAAATACCTCTTCATCTGAAGATGAACCTTCTGTGCTGAAGGAAGTTGCCAGCACCTAAACTGTACTTTATAGGTGAGAAGTATTGAAAAGAACTGCAGGCTAAGGCCCCCAAAAAGTTGTGTGTATCCTGTAATCTTACCTAGGGCTGCACACCGGAAACCGGTTTCAGACCGAAACCGATCATTAGGCTGCCTAATGATAATGATAACCGTCCCAAAATAAACCGGTTTGAAAAACCGATAAAGCAGCTATGAGGAAACTGCCTTACCTTACTGTTAACATCGCTCTGAGCACTTCCTTAGCCGTGATTTAATGAAACAACGGCTCGGCATTGGCATAAATACTTTCGTATTTAATTCTTAATGGATAATTCGTTCAAATTTAATATTCTATGGCAAAATAAAACTCATAATAATCAAATATACGATTCTGTTTTATTCAAAGAATTTGAAATCATATTTCATGGAAAAAAAACAACAGGTTTTGAATACGAAAGTTTGGCTATTTTTCAGAAGTTCGTCCCACGCGGTATCGTTAAAAAACCGTTAAGAAACCGTTAAGAAACCGTATCGTTTCAAAGTTATCAGTATCATATCAAATCGTTAATTCTTAACGGTGTGCAGCCCTAATCTTACCATAACAAGTTTTTCACACATAAAATCCATACCCTAAAGTTTTTTTCTGCCCTCCCAACTCCCAATCAACATAAATCATGCATGAAACACACATTTTTGAAAAAAAAATAATCAAAAAAAGAATTTGTGACCTACCTACGTTATTTTTTTGTACCTACAGGAAACAAACATTTTTTTTCTATGTCTAACTCAGACCAAATGCCTGTTTGTCTATAGAGGAGACCTTCATGCCGAAGGAAGTTTCCAGCACCTAAACTGCACTAGTTAAGGGGAAGTAACATGGAAAAGCTCTCCTCGCTTCCTTCGTTAGCCATCTGTTAATTGCTAGGCTAAGGCCCCCAAAAAGTTCCCTGTAACCCTACCTTAACAAGTTTTTACTCAGAAAAATCCCTGAAGTATTTTGCGCCCTTCCAACTCCCAACCAACATAAAACACAAATTTTTGAACATGAAAACAAAAAACAACCCCCCCACCAGAAAAAAAATTCCTGACCTTCCTACCCTATATATTTTTTTTGTCCATTACAGGAAACAAACAATTTTTTCTTGACCAGTCTAACCCAGACCAAATGCCCATTCGCCTGAAGCCGAGACCTTCGTGCCGAAGGAAGTTTTCAGCACCTAAACTGCACTAAGGGGAAGTAACACGGAAAAGCTCTCGCGGCTTCCTTCGTTAGCCATCTGTTAATTGCACGACGGCAGCTGGGGAATGGCCTGCGCCATCCATCTTTAATCACAAGGCGCCGAGATTAAAGGCTATCACAAAGAATCACACTGGCCGCGATCAATACAGCTACCGCAAGCCTGATGCTGAGCACTGTGCCTCGCCACCGCACTAGCAGGAAGAAAGACGCGGCTAGATGGGAACATTCTCACTCAACATTCACTGCTTAACAATATTCGGAAACAGGGTGTCCAAATAGAGGTTTCATAGACTTGTGCGTGTCCAAAGTGTGGTACAAAGTACATACTACTGATAAAATAAACCCTGTATATTGACAGATTTTGCTTTTTTACGCCAGTAATTGCTTTGTGTGTCTTAATATATAAGTGACACTACAGCTTCTACATCTTCTATCTTCTAAGAAAAGTCATAATCAACAAATTCTGACTTAAATTTTTGGGTGTCCAAACAGCCAAAAACTATTGTGTCTAAGAGGGCAATTTATACTTCAGCTATGTCCAAAAGATGGTTTGATACAAAAATATTTTGTTTATTACCCACAAGAAATCAAAACTGAAAATTCTTTATAGAAATTATTGCCTGTCCAAAAAGTAGGTTACTGTCTGTCCAAAAGACAGGTGCAACGGTCATTTCAGAGACCCGTCCACCCGTCATTTTGACGGGCAGAGTGGTTGAATTACGATGTAATGGTTGGCGGGTAGTCCTCCTAAAACCCCATAAAAGGCGGGCTAACCCTAGCCAAAACGTACCTCTCAAAGACGGGGAGGAAATGAGAGGTTATCACCAAATGGCGGCCTCCTCATAACCAACCAACGCTGCCTGCCGTCAAAGCACGAGAAGGCCTGTTGTGGAGTGGTTCGATCCCCAAGAGAGCACATTAAAGATAAGATAGCCACACAGTGCCCACACTGCTTTGCCGGCAATTTCCGTTTAAAACCCTCTTGGGAGAGATAAGGGATCATACTCCTGAGCGATAATTGAGTATATTGACATACCCAGGTGCTCCGGCGGCCGGTCTGTATATAGCCACAGTAAGCTGAGTAACAGGGGCCACTATCAGTTGCCATAAATGAGCCCAAACAACGGAGTCAACATTTTAGTCACTTAATTTGCCTTTTGAGTATGTAATGTATACACCCTAGTGTGTTTGTCAGGCATGGGCAAATAGTGGCATTAGCGAATGCAATTCATGGTGTTCACATTTTCAAAACAAGAGTCTCAATCTGACAATGTTCTTCAAGCCTAACCCAGTCATCTGGAACAGGACAAAAGGTAAGCTTATTTAATATATCACTAACCTGGGATGCCACCTGGGGGGTCTATAGATTTTCTCTACCTAACATGGGTTTAAGTTACAATTAATGCATGTTTATTATCCCTGTCCTACAATTGAGGTGGCGGGAATTGGGGGGATGAACTTAACAAGTGATGGGATCTCATTCTTATGAACGAGATTACTGTCACACACACCGGAGTTCTGCCCAATTTTTTTTTCATGTTAAAAAACTTAGTTATTTTTGACCCAGACATTTACCCCTGTTAACATGATTACTATTACTGCTTTCTGAACATAAGTCAAAATCAATTGAACTACTTTTTTTATTGATGATAGCTAGGCCTACATGTATCTTTTACAATTGTCTGGGATTTCCCCTACTGCTAATATTGGACTCACAGCTAGTTAGGTGTTTTCCTGCATTGCAAATGAAGTGGGGGCGTAATTCCTTAGATTCTGTTTTTCCTATATCCTGCAATTATTTGACAATTCAGCCTATACAAAATATATACATGTATTGCCTGAAAGCTCTTTTAATGAGGAAGACATTGAAAACTACCCTCTCAACAGGATGTCAGATTTTGACAATTTTTCTAGTTTTGGCCTATACAATGTATGGCTAATTTCTTTGACTATAGTCTAATAATATCTATATATCCTATCTAAGTTACTATGCTTTTATTATGCCTATGACTCACCATATCACAAAGCTTTACTGTTTATGGCACTTGACTTCACCAAACCAGTCCTATTCTTAAGGGCCCTCTGAGGACACAGACGCTGTTGAGTGTACCTCAGTATGATTTATTTCCATTGCACTTACCGTGTATACTGCTGATCCAACTGTAACTCACCTTTTAGGGAGTATAGAATCCTAATAACTTTTGGGACTGACAACTTTTTATATCATTTGAATGTGATTTACACACCTGACTCACTATCCTACTAGAGGGACTTATTGAACAACAAAAAAAGTTTAAAACACACATGTAACATAGAACACAAAACTATTTTATTGTGCACCCATATCATCTCACTCATTCAACAAAAACTAGACGTACACAAGACAGACATAGACATCACTATAAGTAATGTCACAGATATACATGATTCATTCTAAAATGCTTTACAGGGTGAGGTGGGTTACAGCAGGGTTCAGAATGTCTCTAGAGGCAGATCTACAAGCTGCATGCACAAAATACCTGCACCAACTGACATGCACTCAAATAATCTGTCACATGTCTTCCTAACTGATTCAACCTCAGAGTGCTCATTATTTTGTATAACTTTTACAATAATGCAAAAATTATAAACGTTGATTCAGGAATATTTTTTTTCTAGGATAATTTTATAGCAAATCCGTTTTTTCTCTCAAAATCAGTGTCACCTCTGAGTATCCATTTTACTTAGAGTAAGACTCTCGAGGCTTTGGTGTTTTCAAAAGTACAAGAAACAGCATTATACTTAAAATTTTGTGCCCAAGGTACCTGATCAATACCCTCCTGTCCATTAAATATTACTCATGACATCTGTTTAGTATTTTTCCCTATACAAGTGTGGCCTAATCTCCAATATCATTAATCTCTCAGAAATTAGCTTTTGTTCCCCAAACATAAGATTTTTCCTTGTGCTTAATATCACTCCATTAATACATGGATTTTTATATCAAGGGTGAGTATTGAGAACGAATTACCCGGCCACCATAGAGGTAGAAATAAAGGAAGCAGACAAAAAGTGAACTAAGTACAGAGAACTAAGGCTACATAGGATGCAGGCAGGGTTACAAAGTCGCAGCAATATCAATTTATGTATGAAAATTAGGTGTGCATAAGTGCTGTTAAGAGTCCAGTGCTGCAGGCTGGCATGGATTCAGTTGAGATCACCAGAAGCCAGGTAGGGAAGGGAAGGTCATCTACAGATCGGCAAGAAACTGCATGCTAGTAGAACTACAGGAGTCAGGACACAAGCATATACCTAGAAAAAGAGAAGAAAATCATTTAAACAACAGGTAATAGTAGTAGCACTGTATAAATACAGGTTTTTATAGGTAATTGTGGAGGTTTTCTTTTCTTCTGGCAAGTGACAATATGCTTCGGGAAAGTGAATTTCAAGACCTTGAAATTAATGTTGGTGCCTGCTTTCTGGTCATCCTGGTATGTAGTATAGCAATAGAAAAATTATTCAAATTTGACATACCTGGGAAAATATCTATGAAATGTATAATTCACACTGAAAAAACATACATTTCAATATGTAAAATAATGAAAATAAGTGCCAGGAAAAGCCAGAGAATGCATTTCAGAGCACCTAGACCCTCTGGCTTCTGGGGCCCTTGAGCGGGCCCCAGACCCCCCGCCGTAAGAGGCGGTCGCTCTTCGAGCGACCGCATCGAACGCGCTGCGTTCGCTCACCAGGACACCCTGTCTCCTCCAAAGTCCATTTTGGACACCCTACTATCCAAATCCTGGCTAAGTCCCTGGACAGGTGAGAGTCATCTTTTTCCGTATCAAGGACTTATACTGACGCGGTAACAGGTTTGAGATTGGCATCAATTCAGGGATCGACTTTATGGTCGTTTTAGGGGCATTTGCCCCTGGATCATGTAATTTTGCGACCAGATGTTGAATTGTAGGAGCCAAGTTTGTGAATGGACATCAATTATTAATTGGAGCATTTTGAGAATTTTTTTAATATAGTTTTATCACGCCAAAAAAAATGATTCTGAGATCTCATATTTTACATTTTTTTTTCTGGGGGAGCATGCACCCTCTAGCCTGGACAGTAGTGATGTCATTGCATGACATTTTATCGAATCGATTAATTGATTGATATATTTTTCGATTCGATACAATACAATTCACCGTAATGTGCTTGTAGGGGACAATTATTTATAGGGATGTCATTGACATCCCTTTTTTTCTATTTGATTAATTACTATACTCTTTCCGATACATCGATTTGATTCTATTTGGACAGTTCGATACCCTGCGTCTTGACCATATGCCTGAGTTAAGTATACCATTCCTTCCAATTTCTCTTACAAAAGCCATAGAAAATACTTCAATATTTAGTCAGAGTTTCACTTTGCCTTAGTTTAACAGGAAAATGTCTAGGAAAAGTGTATTTTTCATTAATAATCATACGCCATTATTGGGGTACAGAATATGGATTATTTCGATTCGATACCCAACCATTCGATTCGATTTAATTGACAAATTAAAAATGTTGATTTTTCGACTATCGATGACATCCCTACTGGACAGTGTGCCCATGACAAAATCTTACCGACGTGCTGCCCGCACCAGGATTTATTTGCTCTTAAATTTAAAATCCTAGGAGCCAGATCTACTCCTGTCTGAAAATGCTTAAGGATAATCCCTGCAATTAGCAGCATAGTCTTAACCAGGGTTTAGAAAGTGTTAGTGGATGCCCAAAAAATGGGGTATCATTACATTTTTGGGCTTCCAAAATATTCTAGAGGAGACCATATCTTCAATTCACATCCATCAGGATACATCTACATAGTCTTAGCCAGCAGGGAGTCTGGGTGTCTTTCTGGACACCCAAACCCTTAAAAAGCACCCCTCAGGACACCCAAAAATATTTGTGAAGAATTTCTTAAAATGTAAATCTCAAGCATATAATTAAATTCTTTCATCTACATATAATTCCCATGACATTGTATAAGGATACCATGCCTTATTTTTATAGATTTATACATGCTTATGATTGAAATATGAGTATATTGTGATCCCCCGGGCCCTTAAAATTTTGGACACCCAAATATTTTACAGTTGCCAATTTTAGGCACCCAGTTTCCAAATCCTGGCTAAGACCCTGTACATCTACTTCAAATCTGGCATATACCAACCGCATTGTATAGCCTATTGTATCAAAAAGGGAAATTTATTACACTTTAGCCATGTCCTAGAAAATGATCAGCTTAAAAATTAATTGGTGTTTACCCCCAAAAGGTCAACAATTGAAAATTCTTCATGGAAAAGTTTGCCTGTCCAAAAAAGAAGGTTTTCAGGACAGTGCCTGTCTAAATAATAGTCAGACGGGGTCCTGGCTAAGTCCCTGCTTAATAAGCAGTGCTTATATAGTGCTGCATTGCAACCATGATCTTAGCCAGAATTTTAAAAAAATGCCTGTCCAAAAATGCAATTCCAAAATTTCTGCCCATCCAGATATATAGCAACTTATCTACTTCAAATCCTTATACCAACTACATTTAAGGCCTAAAAAAGTTGTTTGTTTCTTGTAACCCTACCCCAACAAGTTTTTATTCAAAAAAATCCCTACCCCAAAGTTTTTTCCGCCCTCCCAACTCCCAATCAATGTAAAACATGCATAAAACGCACATTTCTGACCAAAAAAAATTCTTTGCCAACTTACCTACCCTATTTTTTCTCGGACCATTAGAGGAAACAAACAATTTCTTTTTTTAGGCCTAATAGCCTATTGTGTCAAAAAAGGCAAAATTATAGAGGATGCCCTAGAGGATGATTTGTTAGAAAAATATATGGTTATTAACCCTTCTAATGCTGAGGATACTTTCATCCAAAGCACAAGGATGGAAAGATCTTTGAGAACCATCTAAACCCTGCCATGTTAGTATTCATTAGATAGCTCTTGCTGAGTACCCTCAAATGAGTACCCATGTGCCAGGATTTCAGTTAATTTTCAGGTCTTTTGCCTCATGGTGTACCAGGGTCTTAGCCAGGATTTCAAAAATGCCTGTCCAAAACAGCAATTTCAAAATATCTGCCTGTCCAGATTAAGCTACTTATCTACTTCAAAGCCTTATACCAGCTACATTTATTAACCTACTGTGTCAAAAAGGGCAATTTACACTTCAGCTATGTCTAAGAAGATGGTTCGATAGGAAATTATTTGGTTATCACACCCCAAAAGACAGGTAGGACGGGCCCTGGCTAAGTCCCTGGGTGTATTGGCCACCAGCAGCATTTAGGGTTACTTTTACCTACGAAAAGTCAAAAATTAAAAATTCTTCCTAGATATTTTTGCCTACAGGTCCAAAAGACAGACTGAACAGGTCCTGACTACAGGGATCATTGTAGGGCCCTCTTTTACTTGAGGAGGGGGGCTCAGGTATTCAGGACTTTTTGATACATATACTGAAAATCACAAAGCTAAAAAGGTTTACTACCCTCAAATTCCTATACCCTCCTATGTACAATAAGAAATGTTACAAATAAGTACATTTTATAATTCCATCTGCCAGAAGGGAGGACTCCTTCCGGCTGTGATGTTGATCTGAGTACATAATGTCACTTCCTTTTCTGATCTCCCCTGGGTGTGTGCTCTCATGACTAATAGTTGTGTATTAGATGCCGTTCCTGCCTCTACCTGACCTGTCTCTATAGAGATCTATATCAGATTGAAGTTTCCTGTTTCCCAGGAGGGCTACACTAAGAAGTTATGAACAATTCAGGGCTCGGCGCTAAGGCTAGCCCCCGGGCTAGTTATTGAAAGTCAGGGCTAGTAAATTCAACCTGTGAGTAGCCCTGAGGGGCTAGATAGAATTAGAACATCAGCGCTTGAAAAAGTATTAAGCCCTCCTTTGGCTCTGACTAGCTGGATGATAATATAACTCAATTTACCAAAATACAAGTTGTATTCTTTTCATGTAATCAACAGAGGCTATGATATCAACAGAGGTCACTATTTGAAAAGAGTTGTCATTTATATCAGGGCTAGCAAAAATATTTCAGGGCTAGTAAAAGTTTCAGTAACTAGCCCTGCTGGGCTTATGAAGTTTTTTCTTAATGTTGAGCCCTGCAATTCCAGATTTAAATGAGGTTAGAGATTTTAGGTGATGAGTACCATCACCTGCGTAACTAATGAGATTATGAATGCCATTTGAGTGAGGTTGACTAAGGACAGTTGGACATGATATTCTCTACCTGATCACACGCAGGAATCTAGAGATACACCTTGTTATATGATTGTGCTGCTGTGAGGTGTGTTTTGGGACAGGGCTTTTAACTAGCTTAACAGGACATTTGCAGGACCTACATTGAAAATCCACCAATAATAAGGAATTAAGGATAATAAGAGTTCATTTTCACTTAAGTGAGCAGGGTTTCTGGTTAGGATTCAGGGCTAGAAGTTTTCATTAAGATGCTGACCTCATGAAAGTGCATATAATCTGAATATACCCTTACCATTAGATGTAGCTCGGGACAGAAGAATGAGAAAGAGGAAGTTTTTTAAACTGTACATTTTTGAAACAACCTTATCCAGTTTTTCCTGGTTTGAATATATGGCTTAAAAAATACACCTATCTCCATTAAACAACCATATTTTGATTGAGTATTATGCTGTCCCACAACATTCCATCAAACATAGTGTGAATGCTTAACTCAAAAAACACTTAAAGCACCATAAGGGCTGATGACTTTATGTCGGACCCTGCCTAAAAACGATCTACCCCCTTTGCATTAGTACATGTATATATAGATTTCCATGTAAGTATGATTCATGATATAAAAAATGCATCCTCTTGTCACTTCCGGGATGAATTTAACACTTAAACACCTATCCCTGTCAAGCACCCGTTTTTTACGATTGAATAACTTTAAATCATCAATCGTAAGGTCAATGATTAGTATTGATTACCACTAAAAACACTTGAATGTCATTGCTAAAATGATTTCTTAATGACTTTGCTTATATATCAATGAAATAAATTATATGCATTCCAATTTATGATTGTGACACTGTTATAGAAATTTTTAGCTATAGCTCAAATACATATCATACATGGATAGAAGAACTACATTATTACTCAGGCTGTTTATATATTTTCCTAACTCAAAAGCGTTGCCTGGCAACAACTGTTTGTAACTAAGAACAGGCACAAGTCCATGGACCTCTCCTACACAAAACCTCTCCTACTGTGACCGCTACCCATGTGACTGTTGTGAAATTATTGATCAACCATGACATTTACAGAACTAGGTCAAAAGCCCCTTTAATTTGGTCATCTTGTAAACATTTTATTTCCACTTTTTGGCATATAAAAACCTTTTTAAGTAGAATTTTATCTTCTATTACATGAAAGCAAAAGCCTTTATAGGGGCATTCCACAGTATTTTGGTCCTGACTACTCATTTTGTCATCCTTTGAAACTAAAGTTCATTTTACATGCATCTGAAGGAGAACTTTCCAAGGTTTTCAGAACTGGTTTTGGTTTTTCCCTATGATGGCCCAAACTTAAGTTATTGACTTTGAAAGTGGAATTTGTAGGGAAAATTGTGTCTATCACAGGACATCACATATTGCTCATTTTCTTTAAGTTCCAAATTTGTTGTTTAAATATCAAAGTGGAAATGAGCCCTAATCGTTCATTTTTACATAGCCCATATTAAAGTTTTTGACATTTTTGAAAGAAAATGTGCAGTTTAGCATGATTTCTTTTGCTGCTGTCCCGTGATGGACAGTCAGACATCTAAAAGTTTTATTATCTCTTATATGCACAAACATAGAATGCTGCCTTTACATATTCTCCTCCTATGAGTTAAAATGAATAGTGCGATGCAGTTTTCCTATAGAAAATCTCTCAGAATCAAGAATAAATGACAATTAAAATCTGTCTCGTGATAGACACTGAATGTCTATCACGGGACATCCCTGACATCACACTCAATTTTTCTTTGTAACTACAGAATATTTTACCATCTAAAATATATCATGTAGAAGCTAAGTATTTTTGCAATGGATTACACTAAGCATGAATGCCATAGTGCATGTATTTGAGGAGAATTTTGCAAGAGGAAAATGTTTTGAAAAATCCACTTCCATTTTGTGTCCTGTGATAGACAGCTGTATTTGCTTAATTGTCTCCTTCAATCATGAAGGAATTTTTCAAACAAAGAGTTCAAATGATACACCTTAATGCCAGTTTGTATTATATAGCAAAACTGTCTAAAGCATTGAAGTGGTTAAAGATTAAATTGCCTTTGAGTTGTCAAATTTGTCCCGTGATAGACAGACATAATTTCATAAAAAGCTGTTTTACTGCTGACATAATAGTTTTAAGTTGTTCTAAGTTATTCTAAATTATCACGCAAATGCTTATAAGTACAATGGTATTGTGCATGTAGTGATAGCCTTTTTAGAAAAATATGTACTTAAGAAATTAAAATTATTTTCATTATACGCCAATGAAATGCCTCACAAACACTATAAATTAGAATTAAAATGAAATTATGAATTCATCATCACTTAGAAATGCATATATTCTACTTGTACACAAGTTTCTAGAAGGTTAGGAGTGCTGACACTCTTATCAGATACCCTTAAACTGTTGTGGAATTTTTGTCCCGTGATAGACTGTCCCGCGATAGGCAGACCTTGTTTCATAAAACCTCAATTTTCTTTGTAACTACAGAATATTTCAACATCTAAAGTATATCATGTAGAAGCTAAGTATTTTTGCAATGGATTATATAAGAATGAATGCCATAGTGCGTTTATTTGAGGAGAATTTTGCAAGAGAAAAATGTTTTGAAAAATCCATTTCCATTTTGTGTCCCGTGATAGACGGCTCTATTTGTTTGATTATCTTCTTCAATTATGAAGGAATTTTTGAACAAGGAGTTCAAATGATACACCTTAATCCCAGTTTATATTATATAGCAAAAATGTCTAAAGCAATGAAGTGGTTAAAGATTAAATTGCCTTTGAGTTGTCAAATTTGTCCCGTGATAGACAGACATAATTTCATATAAAGTTGTTTTTCTGCTAACATAGTAGTTTTTAGTTGTTCTAAGTTATTCTAAGTTATTACACAAATGCTTATACGTACAATGGAATTTTGCGTGGAGTGATAGCCATTTTAGAAAAATATATATTAAAGAAATAAAAAATCTTTCATTTTATGCCAATGAAATGCCTCACAAACACTATAAATTAGAATTAAAATGAAATTGTAAAGGCATCATCACTTAGAAATACATATATTCTACTTGTACACAAGATTCTAGAAGGTTAGGAGTGCTGACACTCTTACCAGATACCCTAAAGCTGTTGTGGAATTTTTGTCCCGTGATAGACTGTCCCGTGATAGACAGACCTTGTTTCACAAAAGCTCAATTTTCTTTGTAACTACAGAATATTTTAACATCTAAAATATATCATATAGAAGCTAAGTATTTCGGTAATGGATTGTATTAAGCATGAATGCCACAGTGCATGTATTTGAGGAGAATTTTGCAAGAGAAAAATGTTTTGAAAAATCCACTTCCATTTTGTGTCCCGTGATAGACGGCTGTATTTGCTTAATTATCTCCTTCAATTATGAAGGAATTTTTCACACAAATAGTTCAAATGATACGCCTTACTGCCAGGTTGTATTATATAGCAAAACTGTCTAAAGCAATGAAGTGGTTAAAGATTAAATTGCCTTTGAGTTGTCAGATTTGTCCCGTGATAGACGGTAGGCTTACTGTGGAATGCCCCTATAATGGTGTATAGTTTGATGGGCTAGAAATATGGCTTAATTAGGAAATTTCCTGTAAACAGCAAGTTTGTGACTCTGTCACAGCTTGATGGAGCCCTTGTACTTTATGACCTCAATTCTGGTATATACCAGAATTGTGCAATTCTGTTATGTACCAGAGTTGTTTATTACATACATGCAGTTGTAGTGCAATTCTAACCAGAATCAGAATTGCCTATTCAAACAATTCTGGTACATACGTCTCTATAAGAGAATTGTTATTACAATTCTGGTACGTACCAGAATTGTATGCTAATTATCATCTCTTGAATGGTGTTGTTTACAGTTAATCAAGTAATTAGCCGCTAAAATACATTATATTCATCTCTTCCTGAAGACCTGAACCACCCGCCAAATATTGCGACAAAGTACTTAACTCACAGCATCCTTAAGCCTAATTCGAGCAACTCTTAACTCCTGTACACTGCTGTTGTTTACTAGTCTAAACTGTTTACTATACTATCTACTATCTATAGATTCGGCGTGTACGACCGTTAGAGGAAATCAGGAGACTTCGTAACCAAACACGTTCGTAACCAAACACGTTCGTACCCAAACTGGTTCGTACCCAAGTAGCTTCGCACCCAAGAGATTTCGTTACCATTGCTGCATTACGATTTTCGTGTGATGGTTGCCGAAATCTTCCGAAAATAGCGATCAAAGCTCACACACCTTGGCTGAAATTCGCCGATATTATCAATTGAAACGAAAGCTAGATGGTAAGACTGGAAGATAGAACGCTAACTTCGCACTCAAGAACACAATTCACCCCCCCCCCCCCCACAAAATCCGTCCTTATTGTCCACCTACCTGAGTTGACATTCCTCTGCTGTAGATACTAATAAAGGAACTTGCCAGTATAGATAGTGGTTGCTCATCTAAGGCAGATATAGGGGCACTAGAAATGTTCGTTTATAACCTAAAATCAAATCGGATACTTCGCATATTTAAACATTTCTTTCAATGCTTACAATATTACTTGTCAATTGAAACGAAAGCTAGATGGAAAATCGACCGCTAACTTTGTACACAAGATTGTCAAGAAGTAAAGAACACAATTTTCCCCAACAAATGCCTTATTTTCCACCTATCTATACCTGACTTCAATTATAAAATACGTGATTTATTTGCCATTATCTAATTCAATCAATTTCCTTTGGGTACGAAAATGTGGTGACGAAATCTGTTGGGTACGAACGAGTTTGGTTACGAAGATGTTTGGTTACGAAATCTCCTGTACCCAGCATGTGTAAATAAGGGTTCCCAAATAAGCATGTGCATCAAGAAAACTGTATCAGAATTGCAAAATTATCTGAACAATTCTGGTACAAACCAGAATTAAGGTTGTAAAGTACAAGATGACCTTTAATTCCTATTTGGGGTTCACAGTTGTGTGGAGCTCTATGAATGTTGTATCATCATATGTAATGTTGGAAATGAAAACTACAACTCCATGGCAACCACACGAATCCCCAAGAAAAGATGAAAAAACAGAGCGAATATTTTCTTGAAGTAAACTTGAATATAGTAGGCACAAGCTCAAGAATACATACACCTCGAATGAATGTGTTTAGATTATCTCAACAATTGGAACAGATACAGGAAGTGAACTGAAAACGCTGGTAAGATGTTTCTCCCAAAACCTTGTTGGTTTTACTACAAAATGCGAAAATCCCAGATTCCTACCTGTCCAATTTCTTACATCCTGAGTACTTATGATCCAATACTTCGTATGAGGCCGCGTTTGCACGAAAATAATTGTTCTAAGCGAAAAAAAAAACAGTCCTAAGGTGGGTTTGCGACAGTAACTGGAGAAAATTTGGAATGCCTTCTATTTTTCACCGGAAGTACTGACGGGTGATAGCGAACACTACCGAGAAATAATTCAATGAAATCAAATTAAGATTTCAAAAAGAGTACATAAATTATTTACAATGATAAATCTTAAATCCAAATATTATGATATTCAAAATATTGTGAGCCTTTAGAAAAAAGATATATCAAACGACCTTCACCTCCGAACATTAATTATTCAAAATGGCTGATTCAGGGAGAAACAGGTACGTGCTTACAGAACATCTATCGATTTCTGTCTAATCATTGTAAACTGCTTGACGATTTAGTGTGTTTTATATCGTAAGTTGAATGCGACAAATATCTATACTTATTTATCGTAGTAAATGCACACTTAGATGTTTGTGAGTACAATTTGTATCGTTGTCAGTGCCACCACAGCAATGCCTCTGACTTGCAGCAGACGACACGTCCGCTTCGGCGCCTGGCGCGTCGACTTAGTCTTATTCGAAGACTGCTAAGGTGATAGTCTAGTACACCAAGATTATCACCACTAGATGGTGTCCTTGGCTGACCCCTGAGAATGGATATCAAAACAAAAGATTACAAATGAGCGGTGTACACTGCCCACAAACCTTGACCTAGCAACTTTCTATTGTGGTACAGTCAAGATAACAAAGGACAGGTTCCTTTGGGCCTTCCATGCTAAATTGGTTCCAAACGACATGGCTTTCTGCTTTAACCATGCAGATTCATTCGGCCTAGACCATTTTGACCAAAATTTTCATCTCATTTTTTGGCTGAAAGTGAATAAGGATACAGTCTTTGAAGCCAGTATTTTAGAATATGACATATATGAACCCCCTCTAGGTGCAAGGTCATGTCACAGGTACCTTGAATTCTGACAGGACCTGAAAATCAGCATTGACTATGTAAACCATGTGCTGTTTGTAATTTTGAGGCTTATGGGAACATTCAAAAATGTTTTTAAAATACTCATCGTGCAAATGCCCTGTTGAGGTAGGACCTTGCACCTTACCAAAGACATGAATAATCATATGGTAGACTCTCATTTTCAAGTAAAGGGTAAGTCTTGACATTTTACCAAAAAACAAAACATCCAGATATGTTCTTTAAGGGTGCCACATTACCTCAAAATAGTCACTTATTGATAAGTTTACCATTATTCGGCAACTATGAGATGTAACCTTTACAATGGCATAAATGCTGTTGTCTTCATTAAACTCAGTTTTCAGATATTCAAGTTTTAAAAATAACGAGTAGGGTTCTACCTTAAGCCACTATATTTGAGTGTAGGCATACCGTAGGTTAGTAAGTGAAGTTAAGCAAGTATCTTTAATATGGTATGGTACCGGGTCCTTAGTTCATGCCGAAAGAGAGACATCAGTAAAATGAAGCCAGACAGGATAGATTCATAGATGACACAAACCGGGCCTACCATCACATAGCATGACCTCAATAGAAAATACCTGACAGGTAAGAGGTCATGCTATTTAAATTTGGAATTTTTCGTTTTTTGCAGGTTAAAGTAAAATAAAGTGCAGTCTGTTATTAAGTCAATACTGCATGTTAGCCAAAGTTCACAGGTTGCTATATGGAAATAGGTTTATTTGAAGGAATTAGTGTTGATGATGGCAGTTTTCAAACTCTACCATTGAAGAAAACAACAAACGTGCAAACAATCAAAATGGTTTTGATACGAGGCAAAAGTGCATTGGATATAGGGTGCAAGGGCCCTAAGTATAAGGTTTGTTTGCTCTGGTTAGGAAGTTCATTGTCCTCCCTTTGTATTCTAGACCCAGAGCAAGGTCTTAGCCAGGATTTCAAAAATGCCTGTCCAAAACAGCAATGCCACAACTTGTGCCCATCCAGATTTAGTGACTTATCTACTTTAAATCCTATATACCAACTATATTTAATAGCCAAGTGTATCAAAAAGGGCAATTTACACTTCAGCTATGTCCTAGAAGATGGTTTCTTAGGAAACTTTGGTTATTACATCCCAATATCAAAATTGAAAAATCATCATGGAAATTTTTGCCTGTCCAAACAGGAGGTTTTTAGAAACTATCTGTCCAAAGGACAGGTAGGGACCGTAGGCTAAGTCCTTGACCCAGAGCCACTGCATTAGCCCCTGAAACAGCCTTATTTTCAACTCTTTGCAAATGATTTATTTTTATTTGTGTTATTTTACTTTCGCTTCAGATATTGTTGGTGATGCGCCATATGCTAAACAGTGGTCCTAGCTGACCATGTGAGGATGGTCTGAGGGTCCGGCTTAAACTCACAAGATGAAAATATTCCGTCGCAGAAGAGCGTACACTCTCTTCTTCTTCATCGGTATAGCGAGTCTCATTTACCTATCCTTCCAGTTTCTCTCTATGCAGCTCTTAAATCGACAGAACAAACAGGAGCTAAGCTCCAAACTAGATGATAAAGACGATGTTGAGGATCGTGACAAAATCAACCGGATTGATGATGATCTAAAAGTCATACACAAGGCCGGTTTAGGTGCTGATAATGCTAAGAAACAAGACAAAGTCCGGGAGCCACCGGAGAAAAAGACAGGTTCACTCAGAGGGCGAAAGAAGATTAGGTTGAAGGAACTTCTAAAAACATCAACAAAAAATGCAATGAGAAAACCAATTATTAAGAAAGTTGTTGAGGAAAGAGAGGAGGAAGAAGAGGAAGTTAATGACAATAATAATGTGAAACAAGGAGTTCTCTTGAAAGGAATTCTTAAAAATCAAACCAAGCTTTATACACCAGACAGCAACAATATGTTTACTTGCTTACATTCCAAGGTAAGTAAAACTTCCAGTTTATTGTTTGGAATCAGTGAATTGATTTCATTGATCATTGAATAGTATTTAGATTTTCATTTATTTATGTTTACTATGTTATTTCCTACTGACTCATTCTTGCCAATGGCAACCCATCCGACCGGGTACTTACAAAGTGTGTGTGTGTCCAAAATTTGCAATTGTAAAATTTTGGGCTACCAATCTTTCAAGGCAAACAATAATATCAGATTAAAACCACAAGCATGTTTTTACTTAATGAAATAAAGCATAATGTCTATATATACAATGCCATGGGAATGATATTGAGGTGAAAATTATTCAATAATGTGTTTAAGATTGTCATTTTTATAAATTTCTCACAAAAATTATTGGGTGTCATAAAGGGTGATATTTGTGTTAGGGTGTGCAAATGACATGCAGACGCCCTGCTGGCTAAAACAAATTTGAATGAGAATTATTAATCCAAACTAAACACTCTTTCAAATATTTAGTGAATTTCCACTTTGTTCCATTTAGTTATGATCAATGTCACCAAATATTATGACTTTGATAGGAAAATATTTGGTTGTTACCCCCAAAAAGTCAAAATTGAAAATTCATTATAGACATTTTTGTCTGTCCAAAAACGAGATTTCAGAAAACTGCCTGTCCAAAAAGATAGGCTGAACAGGTCCTGGCTAAGTCCATGATTGTGACATTTAGTGCTGTTTTTCAGGAGCGCATTCCATTTGAAGAGGTCAACGATGACTACTGTGACTGTGATGATCAGAGCGATGAACCTGGAACCTCTGCGTGCAGGAATGGAAGGTAAATAATAATGCAATATTATGTAAATGACAGCGTGCAATATAACGACTGGCCCCATTGCAAGTTGCAAGTGAATTCGGCTAAAAACAGCAATGGGGCAAGCTGAACAAGATCCTGACTTGCCCCGCTCGGCAAGTAATGTTTTGGTCAAAGTATAATCTCCCCTTTGTTTAACAGTGTGGCGGGGCAAGTGGAAGTGCCGGCAGGGCAAATCAACTTTAGGGGCAGCTTGCCCCGCTCAGAAAAGAATGTTTTGCAGCCTATGCTGCACCCTGAATGATATAGATATTTTTTGAAAATTCATAATTTTTTGGCCTTGGAATATTTTCGTGACTTCAATTTACCACAAATTGGCCTAAAGTTGGCCAGAATTTTCCATTTCACATCCCATAGTCTAAGACTAAGACCTCCCCCCCTCTTCCACCATAAAAGAATGTGCACCTTTTCAATATATGCAAAGGCAGCCATGGTCATGGGAAACATGAAAGTTTTTAGATGATTTCATATTAAGTCTCCCCTTCAGGCACCTTAGAGTGAAAAGAAAGATTTCGGGGCAAAGGCTAAATAATGTAGACATGTATATATAAGAATACAAGATCTGTACATCTAGAATTTCTAGAAGTACAGTTTTTTTATGTTGGTAATGGTAGACGAGAAACTGCTTCCTACCATCTCTCCCTTACATAACCTTTAGAATGTGTTTGTTTCTTTAATTCATATGTTGTTGTTGTGTTGTAAACATTCCTTTGCTGTTGTTGTTTTCCAGGTTTTTCTGCAGTTTCCAGTTGCCAGGGCAGGTTGTGAAGGCGTTGCCTAGCAGCCGAGTAAACGATGGGGTCTGCGACTGCTGTGACGGCAGTGATGAGTGGAAAGGCATCCACCTCGCCAAGGACCTCGAGAGATCTCGTAAGATTCACAAGTTTACCATAATTTTGCGTGTATAAGACGCACCCTTGTTCAGGCCCTAAAAATGATGTATAGACCTTTGCTTTGTGTATATATATAATATAGATATACTTAGTGCGCATCCCCTTTTCATTTACTAAGTTGGGCTAGTGCTGTTATAGCACCCTGAAATTCCCATTTTGGATTCAAATAATCCTATCTTGGTTTGACTTGGTAAAGTGTATGAATAACCCTATCTTAGTTTGACTTTGTAGAGAGTATGAATACTCCTATCTTAGTTTGACTTTGTAGAGTGTATGCATAACTTTATCTTTGTAGAGTGTATGAATAACCTTATCTTTGTAGAGTGTATGAATAACCCAATCTTAGTTTGCCTTAGGGGGGGAGGTATGAACAATTCTATCTTAGTTTGACCTTATAGAGTGTATGAATAACCCTATCTTTGTAGAGTTTATGAATAACCCTATCTTTGTAGAGTGTATGAATAACCCTATCCTTGTTTGACCTTGTAGAGTATAAATAACCCCATCTTTGTTTGACTTTGAAGAGTGTATAAATTAGTACCCTATGTTTATTTGACTTTGTAGAGTATGAACAACCCCATCTTTGTTTGACTTTGTAGAGTGTATGAATAACCCTATATGTTTGTTTGACTTTGTAGAGAGTATGAAGTTTAAATCCTTTCACCATGTGCCTTGTCCGAACATGTGTAAAAAGCTTGCTGAGGTCAGCAAAGAGGAGGCAGCCATGAGAAAACTAGGCACGCGACTCAAGCAGACCTACCTCCAGGCCGCCGCTAGTGCATTGTCGGGAAAAAACAAAGAGGTAAGCTATTGAGTTAACTGTTTGCAGTTTTAATTTGGAGTGCGAAATCTTTTGATTTACAGCCCTGGTGAAGGGTATTTGTGCTATTTTAATTTTGCACATTCAAGCAGAGACGCAAAAGGAGATACAAAGCAGGGTATTCATTTGAAGGATGTTATTTTGGCTTTATCATGGGGGAGTGTGAAAATGTTGAAAATTAAATGCCTGTAAGTATACCAGTTATACAGTAGAGACAATGTGTGTCACGCTAGGTGCTAGGTACCTGACTCAGGCAGACCTGTCTACAGGCAGCTACTATTGCATTTTCTGGCAAAAGGGGGTAACCTTTTGAGACTTGAAATGTGTGTCTTATAATTGGTAGAAGCAATTCTGTTAATCTCATTCATGTATAAGGACTCTTACTATTTTTTGTGGAAACATTAAAGAAAATGCTTTAAGAGAAACAGGTCTTTAAGCAGTCATGCCTGAAGCCCTGAAACAGCAAAACAATCTGAAAAGTAAGATATGTTGTAGGTCCCGTCCACAGCGTCAAACAGCAAACTTTCGTGATCCTCCCTCAGTTATCATCTTTCTTTATTATTATTATGGTTCCACAGCAGTTTTCTGTAAACCTCTCATGTCTTGAGCCTCTTTCAGCTATCATGTTTCTATATAATTCAGTATAACAATCCCTTGGGAGTTTTCTTTAAGCTGAGTATCTCATGTCATGAAAAACAATCTGAAAAGTAAGATTTTGTTAGTCTGTTCCAGCAGACTTTACTGAGCCTATGTCAGTTATCATGTTTCTATATTTCAGTATTACGGTCCTGCTGGAGTTTTCTATAAGCTGAGTCTCTCATGTCATGGAAAGTATGATTGTACAGTATGTCCCTTCCACAGCGCCAAACAGCAGACTTTCCTGAGCCTATATCAGTTATCATGTTTCTATATTTCAGTATTACGGTTTCTATATTTCAGTATTATGGTATCTATATTTCAGTATTGCAGTTTCTATATTTCATTGTTACGGTTTCTATATTTCAATATTACAGTCCCTCAGGAGTGTTCTATAAGCTGAGCCTCTCTTGTCTTGAGATAAAGCATGAAAAGTATGAGTACACAGTATGTCCGTTCCACAGCATCAAACATCAAGAGTTTCCTGAGCCTCTGTACTATAGATATTATGTTTCTATATTTCAGTATTATGGTCCCGCGGGTGTGTTCTATAAGCTGAGCCTCTCTTGTCTGGACATCAAACACGAGAAGTACGAGTATACAGTATGTCCATTCCATAGCGTCAAGCAGCAGGCCTTCCCGAGCCCCTCAAAGAGCCTGGGCCGTATGGCGCGCTGGGAGTCTACGGAACTGGGCGACTACAGACTCAGGATGTACAACGGTGACGCAGAGCTCTGTCCTGTAGGCACAAGCAGAAACTCACTGGTAGGTGCATCTCAGATTTGTTGGTTTACCATCGAAACAGAGACTTAGCTAGGACCCGACCTTCCTGTATTTTGGGCAGGCAGTTTCCTAAAAAAAATCATTTTAGGACAAGCAAAAATTTATTTGAAGAATTTTCAACTGTGACTCTTTGGATTTTAAAAGCCTAATATGTTCCTAATAAATCATCTTCAACAACATACATGAGGTGTAAATTGCCCTTTATGACACAATAGGCTATTAAATATGTAGTACATATAAAGATTTGAAGTAGATAAGTAGGTAAATCAGTACAGGAAAAATTTAGAATTGCTGTTTTGGACAGGTAATGAGTAGAAACATGCTGGTAAATGCATTTCACATATGTTGGTTTACATTTGAAATTAACTTCTTAAAACATAGGAATGAGTAAAAACTCACTGGTAAATGCATTTCAGATTTGTTGATATTCCTGCAAATTGTTTTTCTTAAACATAGGAATGAGTAGAAACTCTTGTAAATGCATTTGAGATGTGTTGGTTTAGGTTTGAAATTAATTTTTTAAATATTACAATGAGTTGAAAATCACTAGTGAATGAATTTCAGATGTGTTGGTTTACCTTTGAAATTAGCTTTTTAAAACATAGGAATGAGTAGAAACTCACTGGTAAATGCATTTGTGGGTTGTCTTTGAGTTTTATTTTATTCATTTTTTCCTTGTAATTTATTTCTAAGATTTGGAATGAGTGGAAATCACCCCTGAAAAATATTTTGTTCCATTTCAATTGTTTTATGGTACAATCCAAAAGCATTATATCTTTTCAAATATGGAATCATAACAATTGGTGGCACACTCTCCTGGTAAAGATTTAGATTTGTTAGCAGTGCTTAAAATCTTATTAAGTAATATTAACCAGGCTTTAACCTGAAATAAAAAGATAGCATTTTAGCCTGGGTGTCCTAAGTAAGATAACTTCTTTATGGATTCAATATTTTAAAGACACAGATACATTTGCTTGCTTTTCATTGGCCAAGTGCTCTCTCTTGTTTTCTTCAGACTAGGGCATCCAGCAGTCAAACATAAATCAAAACATTTTCATATATAGCAATATTTGAACCCTTTAGCATGGATGGCAGTTTTAAGTATTTAATGTCTGAAAATATTTTTTGACTTTTTTGTCTGTAGATGTAAGTATTTTATATGTCGGAGAATAATTTTTGATTTTCTTGTATGTGGATGAGAGTTACAAGTATTTTATATGTCTGAGAATATTTTTTGACTTTCTTGCCTGTCTTTTTTCAGCTGTTTTTAACCTGTGGTCTTCAGGATCAGCTGTTATCAGTGCGAGAGGACCAGCGATGTGAATATCACTTCAAAATGACAACACCAGCAGCCTGTTGATTGGCCCATTCTTAGCCAATCACAAGTCTTCTACACCAGCAGCCTGCTGATTGGCCAATTCTTAGCCAATCTCAAGTATTCTACACCAGCAGTGTGCTGATTGGCTTATTTTAAACCAATGGAAAGGGTTGATGCAATTGAACATCTCAGCAGCCTGCTGATTGGCTTATTCACAACCAATGAAAAGGGTTAATGCAATTGACCACATCATCAGCATGCTGATTGGCTTATTCTAAACCAATGGGAAGGTTGGATGCAATTGACCACATCAGGAGACTTATTCTTAACTAGTTGGTTGAAGCAAATGACTCCCAAAGATTATTCTAAACTAGTGACACCCAAAGATGGGGACCTTGAGAAGTTTTCTTGGTAGAGTACTGCCATTGTATGGGATGGGACCTTTTTATATCCAAAAGAAATAAGGTGCTGTATATTTCATTAGGTTTAACCCATTCTTGCCTGTAGCTTTCCTTCATACCAGTCATCTGTACCTAAGGCCACTCCAATTTATTTCCTTGTCTTACGAGCTCAGGAGGCAGGAAATGAGCCATTTTGGAATAAAAAAAAAGTTGAAAAATGTGACTTTTTATTTTTTTAATTTTTTTTAGAGTCTGCCGACTAGGACTGGTAGCGATATGTTTCTACCAGCCTATTCTCAACTAAATAAAATCATTCAATCAATTAATCCCTGTAACCTGAAGGGTGGGAGATATACATCCTCAAGTCTGAGGCTCTACTACAGCAATGATAGCTTCCTGTAGTTTATTGAATCACCCTTTCAAAATAAATTTTTTTTTTTTAGAGTCTGACAGAAAATTTCAAAACCACTTTCGTTCGTAAGACACCAAAGGTGACTTTTTTTTGGAGTCTGACAGGATTTTTTTTCAAAAAAAAAGCTCGTAAGACAAGTAATTAAATTGGAGTGGCCTTAAGTATTTTCGAAAATTACTTTTAAATTAAGCATGAAGTCACAAAATATTTGAAGCAGAGTTGTGGGTCTAGTTCAGAACAGTATTCTACTTCAAATATATTCTGAAAAATGCTCTAATTATAAAGATATCAACACAATTGTGAGGGCATTTTTTAGCACTATAGGCATGAATGGGTTAAGCCTATCTTATAATGTTTTATAGTCAAGAGCTGTATCTTTGGGGGGTGTGAGAGGGAATGGGTTTTTACGTCACTTTCAACAGCTTAGGTCATATCATGACAAGATAGAAACCCGGAACTGGGGAGAAATTCCCTTCTCTTCGGGATAAGTTCCAAGGAGTCTTTTGGTTGCATAAACACCATAGACAGCCCTTCAGAATGCTGCATATTTTTATAGTTATCAGGCCAACTTGCTTACAAGTGGAACATGCGTCCTCAGGCTTGGGAGCCAGACATCATAATCACTAAGCCAAGGAGGATTTCCTTGTATTTGTCATAAGGAGCCATATTTTTGTGGTTAATCTACTCAATCTAAGGGGACAAAGTAGCTCAGTTGGTTAGGTGTCGGACTAGTAATCAGTAGGTCGCTGGTTCAATTCCCGACCGGGTCACCTTGGTCTGTCCTCAGGCAAGACAGTTTATTCCATATTGCCTCAGTCTACCCAGCTGCAAAATGGGCACCTAGCACTAATAAGGCAGTGCTTAGAGCTTGTGCACTATATGCTGCCAGCTGCTCTGGAATATCCCTCTGGGGATTGAAATGGTTTCAGTGTGTACAGGCCTGCTAGGGGAGGAAGGTTGTGTGAACATTTCGGTGGATACAAGAATGAACCGAATACATTCATGGAAAGTCATCTCTCCAAAACCATAAATAAACTTAGTGGTCATTTGAAACTATGGTATTGAAGAAGTATTCTCTCAAAATATTTGAAGGAGAGTTGTTGGTAGTACTCTGATACACATTTCCCCTTCAAATATTTTTGAGAAAAATGCTTTTGTCCAGAAAATATTTACAAAATAGCCAGGCCTGTTTTGGCCGCTCTGAGTACTAATGGGTTAACCCTTCCAATGCTGAGGCTACTTTATCCAAAGCACAAGGATGCTAAGTTTTTTGAAAACCATTGAAACCCTGTCATATTGGTATTCATTGGATAGTTCTCCGTGAGTACTCTCAGATGAGTACCCATGTGCCCGGGTTTCAGTAATTTTTCAGATTTTTTGTATCATTTTGTATTAGCCAAATTGGCCACCAGCAGCATAAGGGTTAAACTGACCCATTTCATCTTGAACAATTCCCAAACTTAGTCAATGGGACCATGACAATTTTCCCCTTTGTTCAATTCATTCATCTTCTCGTTGAATCTGTAAAAACATGTCCATTTCACTCCACTGCACTGTAATTTTGATTTTTTCTCTCTCGTTATATTCAAACATTACAGGAACCCTTCCAATGCTGAGGCTACAAGATGGCAGGGATTAGATGGTATTCAAACATCTTTGTGTCCTTGTGCTTTGGTTGAAAGTAGCCTCAGCATTGGAAGGGTTAAGGTTTGGAAAGATAGAGTTGTCATCTGATGATACAACTCAAATTGTAAAATAATCAAAATATTTTCTGCGGTTTTACAGTATACATTCAGTATACATACAGTATACATTGCGCATGCGCTGGCAATTATAATCAATAGGGATTTCTGCCAGTATCCATACAGATACAGATACATACTGGCAGAATTAAATATAAGGCTGTGAGAAGGGGAATACTATATTGGTACCATTATGAATGAAACAGCTTGAAAAAAACATCTGTGATGTAAAATTTTTCTTAGCCATATATTTGTATATAACATGTAGTTTGTTGTATGTAAATGGTGTTGGTGTGTAAATGGTTAAGGTACATGGCATACAGTGGAATAGGTTATGAAAGATGTGACCAGGGTCTTAGCCAGGATTTAGAAACTGGGTGCCTTAAATTGACAATTGTAAAATTTTGGGGCGTCCAAATTTTTAAGGGGGACCACAACAACATAGCATATGACGGACGCGATTGCTTGGTCCCAGTCTGATGCATATCAAGTATTCGTCATATGTATGCGACAGATTTTGCATATGACGGACAAATTTTCCTGGTCCCATCGAGTCTGTCATATCCAAGTTCACCTGTATTGGTTGTATTGCAATTGACATTCCTCCATTGAATATCTTCTAAAACCTACATTTATTAGAAAGATATCACCTAAATAGTTTTTTGTATGGACACAAATGGGATTATTTTTGTTTATAGTGAGATGGTAGCATAGTGATAAGAGTGGAATTTCGCTGAAAATATAATTAGAGTGGAATTTTGATGATAACTACTTTCTCCTGTCAATAAAATGTTAAAAGGTGATAAGATAGTAGTTGCCTGTAGAGAAAATGGTAAGACTTGGGACAACCATTAGAAAACTTCTAGTCCTTGGCAGCTATTTCAGGTCTGAATCAGAGGGTGCCGTAGAGAAACTCTGAATTTCCGTACTTAACTGACCCATGCACAAACATATATATATATATATATATATATATATATATATATATATATATATATATATATATATATATATATATATATATATATACAATATATATATATATATATATATATATATATATATATATATATATATATATATATATATTATATGTATTAATTTTTTCGAATTAATTAAGTACTACTCACAGTATTTCTATTTTATAAATATATACATGTATGTATATTAAGGGTTGCTAGGGATTATTAAGTTCTACTCACAGAATTTATGATAAGGTGCTTGTCACTGTTTTTATGAACTATGTAAGGATTTAAAGGGATTGGGGGTTCAAGAGAGTTGCCTTGAAGTGGATAGAGTACTTAGATTTCATGACACTTAATGAATTGATATTTTTCTTAGATTTTGGTTCAATATAAACCTCTTTCTACATGCACCCCTGCACTTAAGACATCAATTAAAGCAATACTTTATAAATTTGACACAATGGTGGAAAGAGTTATTTATATAATCATATCTGGCAGACTATGGCGTATCAATTTGTATAATGATTGTACTTGAGCTTCAGGAGAAATTGATATCATTGTGACATTTTTCATGCTTATATTCAGATCATGATAATTCTGCTTTGAATGAAAATGAAATTTGAATGAAATAGGTGTGATTTGTGAAACTTTTAAAAAATTTTTATGCAAGACATAACTGGTGAAGAGTTACTGATATATATACATCTGGCACACTATAGCTTATCAATTTGTGCAATTATTTTACTTGAGAGTACTAATTTGATCTGGCTGAGGTTCAGAAGAAATATGTATGGTTGTGACATTTTGCTTGCTTACATTCAGATCTTTCTGAATTGAATTTGAATGAAATAGATGTGATCGGTGAAACATTTTAAAATTCGTAATGGCAAGAAATACCAAAATGATTGTTATAATATTCAGTTATGTGAAATCACCTTATGAGTCTGATGTCTATAAAATCATATGAAGGATTTCTGTCTCATTAAAATTGCAAACACTGTCATAAGGCACTAAAATATTTACCTTAGACCTAAAAAAGTTTTTTGTTTTCTGTAACCCAAACCTTACAAGTTTTACTTACAAACCTTACAAGTTTTACTCAAAAAAATCCCTACCGTAAAGAATTTTCAGACCTTCTAACTCCCTTTCAACATAAAACATACATGACAATAATCAAAAAAAAGGTTTTTACCTGTTTTTACTTACCTACCTAACTTCTTTGATACAGGAAACAAACTATTTTTTCTAGGCCTTATAGTAACTGGTTTGCCAGATATTTGAAGTTATCTTAGTTCGGTATTTCTCTAAGAGAAACTGTCTTTAAATTTGCATGATTGTATTATGAATACATAGTTTCATTTGTATGTATATACGTATGAGCTAACTGGTGCACTGGTGCCTACCAAGCAATAAAAGGAGTGATAGGATTCATGAAATAAATAGAACAAAACTATTTTGGTACTGTGTGTATCTCATTGCTTTACTTTGTTTATTTGTCTATGCCTGCAATACTATGAAATTATTGTTATGTTTATCAGATACTGGGTCTGTCCTGATGGCCGTGTGGGCTAGGGTTATGTTCACTGACTGCTAGTTAACTCTCACTGCTGCCTGGGTTCCAATCCTGGACGGGCACGTGAGAAAGTTGTCAGTGACTTGAGGCTAGGTGGTGGTGTTCGATGGGTGCTCTGGTTTCCTCCACCAGTTACAACAGGCTAGTCACGACTTGGCCGCAACATGACAGAAAAGTGACGAAAAAATCGAAATTTCAAATTTATCAAACACTGAGGAGAATCACGTTTTGTTTTTTTTTGTAATCGATATTGACAAATATATGTTTCCTTTTATGGTAAATATTTTGCATCTGGAATGCATTCATGGTCTAGAAACGTTGTACCTAACACATTAATGATGTGTATAATAATAAGTGAAAATAATTTTACTCAACAGATAAAAACTTTCAGTAAGATATTTATTGAAATACTTTGGCGGTGCTTTTGGCAGATAGCTCTTCTAAACTTTACACACGGCACAAGAAGTGTAAACGAATTTACAGCTGTAACACATGTGGACGCAATGAACTCTGTCATGAATGAGATAGGGAGTTTGATTGAATCAGTCTGTGGGGCCAGTGGGGGAAAAGTGGTGATATCTCTGGAGTTCACTGTTGATGTAGACTTATCAGTAATGTTTGTACTCCAGTGAGTAGTAAATTCCAGATCCTAATCCTTGTAGTCCTGTGTGGGAATGTTTGTTGTTGTTGTTCTTCTTCTTGATGTTGTTGTTGTAGGTGTAGTAGATGAAGCTGCTTTAGATGTCTGGAGTAGTGAAATTGTGGTAGGAATCATTCGGCCAGTCTCAGATGTAGAGAGTTTCTCCTGTTAAGTAGATAATTTAATCAGCAGAGTTGTCTTTCTCATGTGATTAGTTGTCTGTGCCAAATTCTCACATGGAGATAGAACTCTCAGTTCTGGCATTGCTCTTTCTAATATGATAACAGCGGTGCAATTCAATTCAGAGTTATTTCGGAGGTCTGCAAACATGAGGTTGGTAAACACTTCAAGCCTTGGCCAACTCATTCTGTTTCCTCTTAAGTTTGCTGTCTTTATTTCATACTCGCGATGTGGTTAAAGTTTTTACCGAAAGTCCCTCCTGCTAGAGAAGAAATTATCACATTAGTTGGTGTAAATAATGTGTCCAAGGTACCTTGTACATAATATAGTAGACAGTACAGATATATATGTCATGTACGAGTCGACCAAGAGAGAGCATCTGCCATTAAAACATATTCCTGAAGCTTCTCTCCAGTGCCTTCTAAAGGTTCTCGACAATATTTGGGAAACTGGAGAGTTTCCACCTTCCTGGAGAGAAGCCACCATCATCCCCATTGCTAAGCCAGGAAAACTCCAAAGATCCAAATAATTACCACCCTATAGCATTGACCTGTTGTGCCTGTAATACCATGGTAAGAATGATTAATGACCGTCTTCCTCAAAAATGGTTTCTTGAATCCTCTTCACTCATCACGGAACGCCAAAGTGTCTTCCAGAAAACAATAAGCAAAATGGATCACCTTGTGCATCTTGAAGCTTATGTAAGAGAGGGATTTTTAAATGAAGAACGCAGTGTCTATCTTTTTCAACCTTGAAAAAGCATATGACACCACTTGGAAATGTGAAATTATGAAAGATTTTTTCTGGACCTCAGGGGATGTGTACCCCTTTTTATTCAAAAACGGTTTGGCTGAAAAGAAATTTCAAGTCAGTATAGAGATTTCCCTCCTATTATTATGACCAAGAAATGGGAGTTCTGCAGGGTAGCATTTTATCTGTCACCCTGTTTATAGTTAAGATCAACAGCCTCACCAGCTGTATAATGAATGGTGTATTTGGATTTGGAATTTTGTTTTTCGTCACATTTATGCCAATTATGGCTAATTAGGGGCTAACCAGTTGTAAGTAGTGGAGGAAACCGGAGTACCCGGCGAAAACCACCGCCTAACCCCAAGTCTCTGGCAACTTTCCCACATACCCAGGCCGGGATTCGAGGTGAGAGACAGCGTGCAGTCAGTGGCGGCGCCTTAGACCACACGGCCGTCAATAATGAATGGTGTTGACATTAGTCTCTGTTTGTTGATGACTCTGGTGTCTAATATTGATCAAAACACATGCAAGCCATAGGAAGGCAGCTCCAACTGCACCTGAATAGAATAGAAGATTGGGCTGATAACAATGGTTTAAAATTCTTCCAATCAAAGACTGTGTGCATTTTTGTCAAAGAACGGTTCTTCACCCAGATCCCTATTTGGTCCTTTATAACAATCCCACTCCTGTTAACCCCGCAAGGGGCACACCTTATAGAATGCAATAGGAGCTGGCACCTCCCGGGGAACCCTAAATTGGTGTAGCACCCTGCTTTATGAAAGAAGCGGGATGTGTGGATCTGTCTATGGATACCATCCATGATAAAACTAGTGAGGGACAGAGGTGTAGTCAAAATGCAATTGTATGACAACCCGGCTACAAAGGCAGTGGCTGATGTATGGTTTTGCCACATATATGGCGGAGCTTCAGGTTCCATGAAAAAACATCTCCCGTCAAGTCGCATGGCTTTGTCTACATCTATTTTATGAACATTGAACAAGAATGTATTGGGCTATGAAATAACTTTAATTATATGTAGCAGATCACACTTGCAGCATGATGACAAATTCCCAGTTATGAGAAACACACAGAGATTGCTTTTGAACTGAACACATCATAATAGTCCATGACCCAGAGGGTTGGTCACTATCATATTGGGGGGGGGGGAGGGGGGGGGGGCAAATTCTGATTAATGTTTTTGAATTCCCCATATTCTCAGCTTCACGGTATTTCAGTAACAAATATTTGCCAAATCAGACCTTTTTTTCTTTTCCCAGGTGAACTTAGCTTTATATATTTACACGATCACTAATTTGCTTTTACTCATTACCCATATTCCTCATATTTGATAACTATTACATCTCTATCCATTCCCCTTGAGACATGGATCCGTGCGCCGGCCTACATATTTTGGCGCACGGATCCATTCCTCTACCATACCTGCCTAACCGTTGCGCCCAACGCCACTAGCTTCATACTATTTTCCATTCCTTTAATTTCCACTCCTATCACCTTGTATCGGACTTTCTCTGGACAGGTTAGAGTGAAGGTAAGTAAAGGCCCAGTCACACTAGGGTCCGACTATCGCACGATTTTAAAATCGGCAGGTCGGACCCGATTTTTTCACCTATCGCCTGCGTCTAAAAAGTCGGTACTGGGTTAATATCGTATATGTCGCAGTCACACTAGAGCTCGACTATCGCACGATTTTAAAATCGGCAGGTCGGACCCGATTTTTTCACCTATCGTGCGTTCGTCGCATCCGATTTTTAGGCCAAATACAAAATCGGATCCGACTAAAAAAAGTCAGTACTGATTTGCGAACCTGTTTGCAAATCAGTGCCGATTTTTGAAAAGTCGCAAGACAATTTTTTGACGCATTTTTCTAGCAATAAAATCGGCTCCGATGAATCGTAAAAGTGTGACTGCAAACATCGCACGACTACTTTATCGCAAGACAAATCATTGACGCATTTTTCTAGCAATAAAAAAATTGGCTGCGATGAATCGCAATAGTGTGACTGCAAACTTGTCTATTTTCAAAATCGGAACGTCCAGTTCCGATTTTAAAACAAGCAAAATCGGATCCGATTTTAAAATCGTGCGATAGTCGGACCCTAGTGTGACTGGGCCTTAATCGAGTCAAAAACTGTGCGCTCCACTGGTGGCCAGGATATGATACCAAGAAGAAACTATTTATACTCCGTAACCTTTGTCTACGAGCCGTGATCACAAGCATATCATGGAGAAAACTAAGAAAATGGTGATTACAGTGCAATAGCTTAGTACGCATCATACTATTCCAGGTATGCTAGCCTGTCAACATTTAATCACCCAATCCCAAGAAATTCCATCCGGTTTGCTGTTCTGCTCCTTTCCCTTTTTTGCGACATTTTCTGTTATTCTCTCATTTGCCACCAGGGGTGCTTTAAAGTTGCATGCGCTATATATGCATGGTATCTTTGCGAATATGTTTCATTTGCATACACTATTTTAAGTACCAGTACGTAACTGCGCTCGCCTACTAGCCAAACCAGCGGTGTGCATGTATCAACTATAGTTATCTGATATAGGCTAATCTGGATTATGACTCAGTCACGCACTTACTTAACCTTAGGTGACCAAACACAAGTGAATTCGAAACCAGTCGCTCAACCTGAACAAACTAGCCTCAACCGGTGTCAACTAATAGCCCAAAATTGGTGCTCTGAGCATCCCTAGCTGACCGACGGTGGAGATCAGGTTTCTTTGTAATGTTATCGATACGAGAGCCCTGATTGGTCTTTGTTCCCACCTGACCTCGTGCTGATCACAGGTCTGGTACTCCTGGCATGAGTCCAGCTCTTCACTATAGGGCATATAGAAATTGGCCTCTCGCTACATATCCGTTCTTTTCTTCATCCAAGCTTTAAATGTTAAGCACCTTTACTCCGCTACCATACACGTAGCAACAGGCAAAATACCCACTCACAGCAGCAAAAGGGGCCCCCAGCGTTGACTTGACTGTCAACGAGAAACATGGCAAAAATCAGTCATATTGAAGATATCGCAACATTGCCACATTTTGTCAATTCTACTGGGGAGCGAATCTTTTGTAAGTACTGGATGCCCTCGCTACAAGATGGGGAAAACCCTAGGTAAGTTGAATGTGTGTGAGGTTATGTTAACCCAGTAATGCTTAAGAGTTGCTACAGAAATTGTAGTCTGTATCTTAGATGCCCGGCTTTGACAAAAACTTTTGAATGGAGAATGAATTCACAAATTATTTGAAAGAGAGTTGTTGATAATGTTCTGATCAACATTTCTCCTTCAAATATTTTGCCAATTTTGTTCAAGCTAAAAAGATTTCATCAAAAATGTCACGCTGATTTGGCCACTGTGAGTATTAATGTATTAGACATGTCACCTCATAACTGTAAGCACGAACATAACTTTGAACATCAACTAAAGTAATAGTTTAGTTTAAAATATCTGTGGGATTTTTAAACCCGAAAGGAACAATATCTTTCAGTGAAATGTTTCGCAAAATATTGCTGTATCGTCATTTGTGTCAGAACATACGGTTGCACCAGATCTGACAGGGATCTGCATTGTGTCCATCCGGATGGTTTACCATTTGATAAAACCTTGGATGAAGAAAAGAATCCACTTGTGTTTGGTCATCTAAGATAAAACATAAAACATCCATAGAACCATTTGAAATGCACATAAGGTCTAACTACTTTAAACATAGCTCATCAAATTTAGTAATATTTGAAAAACGTTATATAGAGGGCTGTCAAACACGATAGGACCTTAGATGACCAAACAAGTGGATTCGAAACCAGCCGGTCAACCTGGACAAGCTAGCCTCAACCAGTGCCAACTGGTTGAGCAATTGGTGCTCTGAGCTTGCCCAGCTGATGGTGGAGATCAGGTTTCTCTGTAATGTACTCGATATGAGAGCCGATTGGTCCTAGTTCCCACGTGACCTCGCGCTGATGCCAGATCTGTGACTCCTGGCATGAGTCCAGCTCTTCCCTATATGCTCATATAGTAATTAGCCTCTCTCTACATATCCATTCTTTTCGTCACCCAATATAGGAGTAACAACGTTTAGTAGACTTTTTCTCAAATAATTGCTTTACTAACAATATATTGAGAGATATGTTTGCATTCCCTGTGTGATTAGATATGAGGGGAAGCGGTAAGTATCACACGAAAGGAAATACCTCGACATGCAAAATGTTCGTAGATACCATATTGGTTGTACCCAGACCTTTACCTGGAAACTGAGCATTTGAGCAATATTAAGTTAAATTAACCAGTGACTTAGTGTATGATTTAGTGTTGCTCAGTATTCACTTATTGGAGCACAACGGAAATAACCAAAATGGCAGTTAGTCATCGAATTTGACCTGCCCTACCATAGTTTTACTAGCTTAAATGCTTATATGTGACTCGTTCGTTTTGCACAGTTCATTTATGCAAATAACAGAACACAGTCAGAAGTTCCACCTCTTCGGTCAGTCCATATATATATATATATATATATATATACTAGAAAAGTACCCGTCCTGCGGACGGAAACCATAAACTTTCTTATAATGGCAAACATATCAGTGCGCCTGCCTCTCTCTCTCTCTCTCTCTCTCTCTCTCTCTTGTCCCCTCTACCTGCGCCCTCCCTCTTTCTCTCTCTACCCCCTCTCCCTCTCTTTTGCACCCCTCTCTCTGCCCCTCTCTCCCTCTTTTGCCCCCTCTCTCTGCCTGACTATCTCTCTTTTGCCCCCTCTCTTTCTCTCTCTCTGCCCTCTCTCTCTTGCCCCCCATCTCTCTCTCTCTCTACCCCCTCTCCCTCTCTTTTGCACCCCTCTCTCTGCCCTCTCTCCCTCTTTTGCCCCCTCTCTCTGCCTGACTATCTCTCTTTTGCCCCCTCTCTTTCTCTCTCTCTCTGCCCTCTCTCTCTTCCCCCCCCCTCTCTCTCTCTGCGCCCTCTTTTTCTCTTTCTCTCTGCCAACTGGCTTGATATTTATAGTCTCAGGTGCGACCTCCCGGGGTGGTACAGTTGGCCTTTGTGCAAGTGGTCAGCTGTGCGGCCTTAAAGATCAGCATCAAAAGCACCTTTTTGTCTAATTTTTTTTATAAATTTCTTTACGGTAACAACCATGTAGACACACTCGTTAACCAAACGACCAACTTAGAATTAGGGAAACAGGTGTGGCAACGGAGATTACCCGTTGCAAAGGATAGCACCCAGATATTCCTGCGACAACACACTTAAGGCTACCTACCATATGTTTCAATAATTCAAGAGATTGGCTAACTGATATGCTATTGATAAATAAGAAATCGAAATGTTGCTGTAATGAAAAGATGGGGGACGGTGTCCGTTTATCATATCACTCATGACTAATTCTAATCATTTCTACTCAAAACTATTTCTGTAAATATATGTATATATATATATATATATATATATATATATGTATATATATATATATATATAAATATATACATATATATATATGTATAAATATATACATATATATATATATATATATATATATATATATATATATACATATATATATATATATATATATATATATATATATATATATATTATATATATATATATATATATATATATATACATATATATTAATTCTACCCACAAATTGTCTTCAAATGATCCTTTTATGTAGATATCCTCCCCCCCCCCCCCCCCCCAAAAAAAAAGGATCGCGCTCCTATGTTAAGATTGTTAAGGAAAAACTATTTCAATAATTGTTGAAGGAAGAAATATTCCAAAGGATGCAAACTGTTTTGACTTCATAATAGATACACGTACGCACTCCATGCATGCCCAAAGTGCGGTATGGGCATGGGGTACTTCTTTGTATTTAGACATTAAGTTCCATCAGTATGTAACTAATGTACTGGCTGGCTGTCTGGAAAATATTTTTTGGAACTACAGAAAATTAGGATTTTTCGTACGCTCAAATTGTTATCCATGTGCCACCGTAGTTCGCTGAATTGTCTGTTGTGTCAATACTCTATGTCTAAACGCACTACCTTTGTTTGTGCATTACCCCCAAGGGATGTGTTCAGACGCTCTAACCGCCCATGCATGCATTGTCCAGGGTCTCTATGCTGCCTAAACCCTTTCGGTACATGCCTTGAGTTTCTTTTGAACATCCGGGCAGACCACTCTACTACTGTGTGCGTACTTCAGCAACCGTACAACCAACAAATCCATGCAGTGCAACCCCACTGTGGAAGCAGAGGTTTGATATCGGTAGTACCATCTAACGCCGGGTGGTCATACCAAACCAGGCCCTCAAGTGAGGATGAGAAATCAGCATCAAAAGCACATTTTTGCTAATCTTTCTGAAATTAGTTTACGTTAAGAACCATCTAGATACACTCGTCCACCAAACTGCCAACTCAGAATTAGGCAAACAGGCACGGCAACGGAGATCATGCGTTGCAAAGGATTGGGCCTCCTCTCTTATAATATATATATATATATATATATATATATATATATATATATATATATATATATATATATATATATATATATATATATATACTAGTATATATATACTAGTATATATATATATATATATATATATATATATATATATATATATATATATATATATATATATATATACATACATACATACATACATACGCATACACACCATATTGGTTGTGATCAGACCAGCTGAGCATTCGAGCACTGCTTTAATCCCCCTAAGATTTAAGGGGGCTCGGGACCTTCGTTCTTTCAGTGAGACTTTCATGTGAAGATTGACCAATACTTTGGTCTATGTAGAAGGAAACCCCTATTACCTATATGTTTTATGAACGCTGATATTCCGGAGAGGTCCAATATTCTAAACTTGTCTTGTGACATCCTCATAATTTCCCGGTGGTGGGGACAGAGATGTGGATTTCCTAATTCAGTACATATGTTATAGCAAACAATCTCCTGGCTTCAATAAAGGTGGGACACAGTGTTGTGGGATAAATATTGAATGAAGGAGGTTGTTTCAGAAATGAAAAGTATGGATATTTCAGAAAGCTTTATAACGCCCAGTTCAGTAAAGCTCTTCATTTTCAACATCTTAGATGATTTTCTGCTCCCTCATAAAACTTTTTAGTGTGATGTTGAATAAGAATATAAGTTAGAATGGTTTGAAATATTTACTTGGTATCTGAATTACTGGAATAAAAAGGGATTTTAGAGAAGATTTGGAGATTTAAGAGGATATATATATATATATATATATATATATATATATATAAATATATATATATATATATATTTATTCATTTATTTATATTTATATAACCCATTTTACTGACATCTATTTGGAATGAAAATACCTTCATAGGCACCTTATGGTAGAGATTATGTTTGGGTAAATAGGTCTTAGTAGATTTATGGTTTAGGGCAGGAATTAACTTAGGCGTTAGTCAATAACATAAGGCTACCAGTCCCTGCAGTGGGATGATGGATGAAGGTATGAATATTCGGATTAATGAATACGTGGGTGAATGCATGGATGAATGAATAGATGTTTTTATGTATGTGCTTACACTATTGAATATACCCTATGAAAAAAATATACAAACATGAATTTTACAAACCAACAGAAAGACCATGTAAAGTTCACAGAAAACAAGAATAGATTCAAATAACACATTATTTGAGTATGGCCACCATTACTGTACACAAGGTGATTATGACTAGGGCCTAAATAGTTGTTTGATTCCTGTAATCCTACCCTAACAAGTTTTAATTCAAAGGAAAAAATCCCTACCCTAAAGTTTTTTTACTGCCTTCCCAACTCCCAATAAACGTAAAACATGCATAAAACACACATTTTTGACCAAAGAAATAATCCCCCCATGTTTTTCCGGCCTACTCAACCTATTTTTTCTCGGACCGTTACAGGAAACAAACAATTTTTTCCTAGGCCTAGTGGAAGGCTGGTGACATCTTATTGACGTAGAAATCGCAATAAGCATAAGAATACATATGTAAGTAGCAGAAAACTCCCTTGTTATAAGTAATATAACAATAATAATAAAATTAATTTACTAAGAGAAAAAGGAGGACAGCATCCTATTCTTGAAATGTATTACTTTCATATAGGCTAATATGTATGTGAGCCTTTAGTTCCCCTTTAACTCTTGTCACCCTAACGTTCGATAAGGTATCAGTTTGTTTTATCCTTTTAAAAAGTGTGGATGGCAGGTTTGTGCTGTGTTTCAAACTAAACCAATTATTCCTTGCAGCACAAGGAGTTTAATTCCTCTATACAGGTACAGCTCTGCAAAATAATCTACGCTGTAGAGGTATTTCAACACAAAGTATAATCCAGGATTTTACAAAGTATAATCCAGGAAGTCGTCGTTTAATTAGCACGCTAGAGTTTGTTATGGATAAGTAGTCACAAAAGTAGTAGTCGTCGTCGTCGTCGTCGTAGTAGTAGTAGTAGTAGTAGTAGTAGTAGTAGTAGTAGTAGTAGTAGTAGTAGTAGTAGTAGCAGTAGTAGTAGTAGTAGTAGTAGTAGTAGTAGTTAGTGATACTGATACAAATGACCCTCTAAGCGTTGGGAAAATGTCACCAGGAGACTACTCAAGAGTTAAATGGCCATGGTGTTTGTAAGCTTACTCTATGCTTGGATTAAGAAAAGAATGGATATGTAACGAGAGACCAATTACTATATGCCCTATAGTTACATGCTGGCCTCATGCCAGGACTACCAGATAAGGCAAGCAGGGCGAGGTCACGTGGGAACAAGGACCAATCAGGGCTCTTGCATCGATTACATTACAGAGAAACCTTATCTCCACCACCAGCTGGGGGTGCCCAGAGCACCTATTAGCGGCTATTAGCTGACACTGGTTGAGGCTAGCATGTTCAGGTTGACCGGCTGGTTTCCATTCCAGTGGTTGGTCTTCTAAGCTCTATGTTATTGAACATGATCTTTAGGGCTTAAACGCTGTAAAAACAATCAGGTCTTAACCCTCGTCACCATGGAGTTCCTTAGAAGGTATCAGGTTTACCTGTCAAAGGCGTGGATGGCAGGTGTGTGCCTTGCAAAAACTAAGCCAATTATTCCTTGCAGTACAAGGATTTGTGAAATAACAGGAAATGAAATAATCTCCACTGCAGACTAAGTTCGACACGAAGTATAATCCATGACTTTAAAGCATAAAAGCAATCCAGGTAATCGTTTGTTAATAAGCCCTGGGCATACTGAAGTCTGTTATGAATACATAGCAACAAAGGTAGGCCATAGTAGTAGTAGTAGTAGTAGTAGTAGTAGTAGTAGTAGTAGTAGTAGTAGTAGTAGTAGCGCAGCAGCAGCAGCAGTACTAGTAGTAGTAGTAGCAATGAGTGATGTTGATACAAATGGCCCTCGAAACATTGGCAAATGGTATTCAGGAGTAAATCTAAGAGCTAACAGGATGTTTGTAAACCTGCTTTATGTTATATTCTGTGTTATTGAACATGAGGTTGTTTGGGCCTACGCTGCGAATTCTTATATACATTTCCCTGATTATATACACCTGTT
>OZ012700.1:27734367-27775217 GCA_963942565.1 Maea johnstoni
ATTAAAGTTATTTCATAATCATACTTGTATGGTTATCAATTTGCCAACACCTGTAAAATATAATAGCCCACTCCTAAACTAATAAACTAATCTGACCCCTGGTGGCCAGGATTGGAACCGCATAAAATCTCCTGATTTTGGATGGTTGAATGTTAACAGGTATGAATTATATAACTTGGTCAGAAATCTTCAGATTAGCTACTGATTTGCCAACTTTCAAAAATCATCCACCATTCCTCAAGAATAAATTTATTTTCTAGCCAAGAGCCAAGAATTTCATAATATGCTGAATATAGTAAGTATTTATCTTGAAAGATCACACAATGTCTGGAAAGATCACACAATGTAAATGTTGTTGATGAAGACATTTTCAGTTCCAAAGCTATCTGCGTGTTTTTGAAAACTGTGTGTATATTATCATGCAGCAATTGTGATCTGCTAAAATTAAAGTTATCCTATTAACATATGTTTCCATGATTACCAACTCTAAAGGCCCGCTCCTTAAGCAAAAGTACTAACCTGGCCCCTCCCAGAATTGGAACTAAACAAAATGAAACCAAAAGACGTCGCAGTATAGTAAACCGCCTGATAAGTGAAATATCCTGATTTTGGATTGTTGAATGCTGATGGGTATGCCAACGTACGTGCACAATATCAATTGATCAATTCATAACACACGTACCATGATTTAAGAACTTATGTACGATGGTGCAAGTGTGAACAGCAGAAAAAAAAATTTAAATTTATTTTCTCCACCGTTTTTTTTACCAAAACAGCAGAAAAAATAAATTTAAATTTATTTTCTCCAACGTTTTTCCAAAAACAGCAGAAAAAAAATATTTAAATTTATTTTCTCCAACGTTTTTCCAAAAAGAGGAGAAAAAATAAATTTAAATTTATTTTCTCTTAACGTTTTTCTAAAAACAGCAGAAAAAAAATATTTAAATTTATTTTCTCCAACATTTTTCCAAAAACAGCAGAAAAAAAATATTTAAATTTATTTTCTCCATCGTTTTTCCAAAACAGCAGAAAAAAAATATTTAAATATATTCTCTCTGCTGTTTCACATAGTTTGCCCTTCTCCCGCTAGATGTCCCCCTTCACCACTTCCAAGGGAGCACTCATTATTTGAATTTGATAGTATGTGGTGACCAAAATGGCATGTAAAAGTGGACAAAAAAGACATTTTGGAACATTCATAATTGATATTGAATATTGATAAATGAATGAGGAATTTCATAGTTCATTTATGAATTGCAAATATTCACTTTTCATTATGCAGTCGTGACCAGACTCGGCTCTACGACGGTCAGCGTATATAGGCCTGTCATGAGAGTGGCATGGGGAAAGATCGACTCTGTATTAAAGGAGCATAAGCACGGCCACTCTGCACCTTATCAGTTAACCAGGAAATCACAAGTTTACCTGAGGGGGGGGGTCTAGTATTTGACAAATGATAAACATGATTCGAGAACGCCCCGACCAACTTCCAGTTTGGTACGACATTTGTACTTAGTGTTATAAATTCGCCTCTTATTCAAGGATTGGCTTCGTAGCCTAGAGGTTAATCGTCCGGCTCTCACGCAGACGATACGAGTTCAATTCGCCGACTCGGATGGCCTTTTTTCATAACTTTTTTTCTTTTTTTTTTTGAAGATAGAAAATGAAACAATTTTTTCTGTCTATATCTGACCCCAAATATATATATATATATATATATATATATATATATATATATATATATATATATATATATATATATATATATATATATATATATATATATATTTATATATATATATATATATATATATATATATACAAATATATCCAGTTTCTTCTGCCCCCACACGACCCCCTCCCCCCAGAGAAAAGTGAATAAGTATGTATGTATGTATGTATGTATGTATGTATGCATGCATGCATGCATGCATATATATATATATATATATATATATATATATATATATATATATATATATATATAAATATATATATATATATATATAATATATATATATATATATATATATATATATATATATATGCTTATTCACTTTTCTCTGGGGGAAGGGGGTCGTGTGGGGGCAGAAGAAACTGGATATATTTGTGTGTATATATATATATATATATATATATATATATATATATATATATATATATATATATATATATATATATATATATATATATATATATATATATATATATATATGGGGTCAGATATAGACAGAAAAAATTGTTTCATTTTCTATCTTCAAAAAAAAAAAAAAAAAATTACAGTTATGAAAAAAAGTCATCCGAGTCGGCGAATATAACTCGTATCGTCCACGTGAGAGCCTGACAATTAACCTCTAGGCTACGAAGCCAATCCTTGGATTTGAGCGAATTTATAACACTAAGTACAAATGTCGTACCAAACTGGAAGTTGGTCGGGGCGTTCTCGAATCATGTTTATCATTTGTTAAATACTAGACCCCCCCCCCCTCAGGTAAACTTGTGATTTCCTGAGTAACTGATAAGGTGCAAAGTGGCCGTGCTTATGCTCCTTTAATACAGAGTCGATCTTTCCCCATGCCACTCTCATGACAGGCCTATATACGCTGACCGTCGTAGAGCCGAGTCTGGTCACGACTGCATAATGAAAAGTGAATATTTGCAATTCATAAATGAACTATAAAATTCCTCATTCATTTATCAATATTCAATATCAATTATGAATGTTCCAAAATGTCTTTTTTGTCCACTTTTACATGCCATTTTGGTCACCACATACTATCAAATTCAAATAATGAGTGCTCCCTTGGAAGTGGTGAAGGGGGACATCTAGCGGGAGAAGGGCAAACTATGTGAAACAGCAGAGAAAATATATTTAAATATTTTTTTTTCTGCTGTTTTTGGAAAAACGATGGAGAAAATAAATTTAAATTTATTTTTTCTGCTGTTTTTGGAAAAAACGTTGGAGAAAATAAATTTAAATATTTTTTTTTCTGCTGTGTTTAGAAAAACGTTAGAGAAAATAACTTTAAATATATTTTTTTCTCCTGTTTTTGGAAAAACGTTGGAGAAAATAAATTTAAATATTTTTTTTTCTGCTGTTTTTGGAAAAACGTTGGAGAAAATAAATTTAAATTTATTTTTTCTGCTGTTTTGGTAAAAAAAACGGTGGAGAAAATAAATTTAAATATTTTTTTTCTGCTGTTCACACTTGCACCATCGTACTTATGGCCAGTTTTAGCGATATTCTCAGAATGAGGCATCTCCGTAGTATAATAGTATACCGTAGGTGTACGTCCTAGACATATTTCGCTGTTTCGCTGTACGCGGAATTACCGTAAAGTCGTTCCCCTTTTTCGACATATTAGCTTAAAGTACACGGGCGCGAAAATATGCCAAAAATTTTCCCATATATAAGCTTCAGACAATGTTTCAATCGCACGCATGACTTGATTTTTTGGCCGCTCAGTTTCATCAATAAATTCGCTACCATAAACCGTTATAACGACGAATTTAGTTCTGACACTTTTCCCTATACACCTAGTAAATTGCCAACTTGGCGAGTGGCAGAATGGTGAATCTATACATGTCCTACGGACGACTTGCTACCCTATCGCAAGTCCTATGCCGACGTGGGTCAAGATACTGTACTTAAATGGAGGTCTATTGGGATTAGGCAACTCTAAAATTGTGATTTCTAGCGTAACGCCACCACCTAAGAAGTATTTTTTAACACACACATTTTGCTAGAGTTCTAGGGACTTAACACCTATATCTCGGGTCCTATTTAAGCCCCGCACAATTATATTTCTTTTTCATCCTGTCTTTGCGGCCCACATCATTACAGAGACACAGGGACAGGTATTGGAGTTCTTGCAATGACCGGGCCGCGGGACTATCCTTGTAATCGCCTTTTACATATTACGTATCCAAATATCCAACTTGATTTCAATCTTTCATTCTCTCTTTTAGATTTTCGCTTTTTGCCATATGAAGTGCACGATAACAGATTTGACTTCTTATATTAAAACAAAACTAAGTTGATAAATCTCTTTCCTTGCTGCAACTGACCATAACGGTTGCCATGGTACTGACCGATACGAGACATTCATAGAATCGCAAAAGTGAAAAATCAGTTTAGTATATATATATATATATATATATATATATATATATATATATATATATATATATATATATATATATATATAAATATATATATATATATATATATATATATATATATATATTATATATATATATATATATATATATATATATATATATATATATACATTAACTATTCGTAGTTAGTCTAATACATTTAGATATAAAAATGTTTTTCTCTTGCAGCCAATACCTATAGTTAAAATGTTCGTCTTGTGTTGTCCCAAAAGGATACTCATACTATCAAACCGTAGTAACAAGGACAAAAGAGATCAGAGCAAGGTAGGTAGTATCTCTATAATGTTAAATATTGTTATTGTTATTTACACAGTTTCAATATCATGAGGATACAACATAAAGCAGAGTAACATGAAACATATATATATATATATATATATATATATATATATATATATATATATATATATATATATATATATATATATATATATATATATATACAGTCAAACTTCTATTAAGCGACCGCTCAAGGGAAATGTCAAAAGTGGTCTTTTAAAGAGGTGGTCTCTTAAGAAGGGGTTGAGGGTCTGAGCGAGGTTATGAAAAACAAAGAATTTCCAACAATGACCTGAGGTTGTTATGTTTAGCTTCGTTTGTCGAAATTTCTTCATTAATATTTCAAGAATAAACAATTCAGAAAAATAAAATTTGAACTATATGATTAATTGACGACCCCCAGAAAGTATATACTTTCAAATTTTAACCGATTATTTCATTATTTTATTGTGCCCTTTCCAATATACAAGGCGTCTAGGCATTCAAGTGGCCGTTGAATGAAGGACCATTTACTCTTAGGGATAAGATTTTATGGTCGTTGGTCGCGTCAAGCAAGTGGTCGCTTAAGGAAGGTAAAATATACAGGGAATAGCCTTGGGGGGATTTGAAACGGTCGTTCAAGGCAAGTGGTCGTTTAAGAGAAGTGGTCGTTGAGGCAAGTTTGACTGTATATATATATGATATTTACAATATATATTATATGTTTAATACAAATAGTGGAAATGTAATACAAAATGCAATAATATAGATTATGTGAATTGGTATAAATGGTATACGATGATATAAATACAATAACAATAGAATAAAAAAATAAATCAAGGAATGATAACAATCTCAAGTACAAGAGGATGCTCATATTTGTTTAAGTGTCTTAATTTCCTTTAGAATTCTAGACACCCTTTGAAGGCGCTTTTCATCACTGATCACTGATGGGATACAATGGGTAATTGTGCTTTATAAGGAAACTTCAATCCAGTTTATGAATTGGATTTTTGATATTGGCACACATATTGGAAGTCATTAACATCATGCAATACTCCTCTGCCCACTATTCATCGTCCTGTAAAAATAAAACAAGAGCCCAAAATGGCAAGTTTCTTAACTAAACTGTCCATATTACTTTATCCATTCCATACGGACCTCTCTATCTAACCTCTATATCAAATACAACACCAAACTGCAGATCTGACCCAAGATGAGCACACAATGGAAACAATGTGTAAAAAAGAACAAAATGGTAATATACTAATCCAATTTACAACATCCTGCAGAAAGAAAGTGGGAAACATGGATGGAATAACCTAAAAACAGGCAATTTTGGATTCACTGCCTATCTATGGATTTATCCTGCATTAAAATTCCTTCTTTTCAATTCTCCGCTTTGGCGCTTCCCAGACACTGATCGCTTTAAAATGTTAATTGGCAATAAAAGACAACTATACCTTCCTGGAAATATCGTATTCGCCCGCTTAAGCGCACGGTGCGGGTAGAGGTTGGGAATTTTTTCTGAAGTAGGGGTGTTGGCGATCTTCGTTTTACAGCACCCCTCAATGATTGCCAGTCGGAGCGTATTAGCCATTATTGCCCCTTTGAGCTCGCGCTGTTCACTTTGCTTAGAAGTTCGCAGCATATGAAAAGATCGTTAATTTGTCAATAGTATGATCATGCGGCGAATATGAACAGTGAGAGCGTGAAGGAACTGCTGAAATGGCACAATTCAGTGCTGGTTTGCGGACACGGCAAGAGGAAAAGTTTTTCTTTTTTTACTTTTCTTACTTCTTCTGGGGGAAGTTTTTACAAGTTTTTCATGACAATCGCGCTAGCCATTCCCCCTCTAACCATGAAAACTAGGACGGTGCGCTTAATCGGGCTGGGTTGGTTGAACACCTTTTTGCCTCGGGCTTGGAAGTCATTAACATCATGTAACAGCCAACTCTTAAATGCACAGGTGCCATCCTGTCACGAAAAAGATCATCATATGGTAAGTTTTATTAATACACCTGCAGCTAACTTAGTGATTCACCAATGTGGCACATGTTTTTATCATCTGGGCTCTCAAGAAACAGGTTACTCCCCAGAAGAAGAAAATAACAGCATTGTTTCGAAAATAAGCCAATCTGTTTTGCAGATGAAAGTCTGTAAGGAAGAAGATCAACATTTAAAGACGGAAGTCACATTGGGGTATGTAATTAATTCATGGAAATTTTAATGGATTCAAAATTGGTTCCTCAAAAATATTCTCATTTTGATTACCTAGAAACTTACTGATTGGCATCGAAACACAAAGAAAAAGGCTATAATGAAACCTGAATTTTCACCAAACAATTTTAACGAAATTTCCTGTTAATTTATTCTTTATAATACTTTATGAAATAATTTGTTATTCTCAGTAACTTCCAAAATTGATATTCTCTAGATATTTTAAGAATTAATGTGTTGATTAAATTTACTTTCGATTATTAGTAATACCTTTTGAACATTTAACTTACCACACTAAGACCTGACATTTTATTTGCACTATAACGTTAAACTCCTACCATTTGTTTTAATAAATTCCATTTTTTATTATCAGAAGAATATAGACTGATATATATTTGAATTGACAAATGACAGACTCAGGGGCCGTGGCGCCATTCAAGTTGAGCAATGTACCGAGAAAGCTTTGAATGTGTGTTTTCCTTACCTGATAATACATGGCAATGAAGATGAGTCCGCTCCAGTAGAAGGCTCAAAGATATTCCATCAAAAGACGAACAGCACAGATAAGACACTATTGGTGAGTCCTTATGTGGGTTGAAAGTATGCATGAATGCAATAAAGGGAATCCCAAATCTCTCTCTCTCTCTCTCTCTACATCATGAAACCAAACTCACTTCAGTGAATATGAGGCTATTACACATACTTTTTACACGTGTCTCGTAGTACGATCATTGGCATTAAAAGTGTCCCGCCGGAACCCCTCAACTGCTAGTAAGTATACCATGACAGGAAATGGTCACATAGAACTTTTGAAAGTCTGTAAATACAACTCTCAACCCTCAAGAGCACGCTAAAACTCCTATATTAAGGTGCAAGTCAGTGTATTATACACTTCCTTACCTAAATATCACACTTTTACGTAGTCATTTCCATTAAAACTGCTTTCATACGCAGTTTTCTTCCAAGAGGGGAAATCTGTGAGACTGTCTCTTTTTATGTAACACCCCCTTGGATAGCCTCCTTGATTTGACCAAGATAGATAAACCACTGCCTAGAGCATTGAGGGGGCAACTAAGCAGAAAGCACAGCCCAGCCAAATACTGCATTCACGACTCCACTTCTAGCTGAGGGCCTGCCTACTGTAGGCTCTGTGCACATTTCCTGCAATGTACTATCAACGTGTATCTCATGGAACAATGTGATTATCCAATTCGGCATACCCGGTACCTTAGGAGGTCAATATATCAAAATGGCTACTAGATGCGAATGTCCACCATGCAGGGACTTGAAGAGGGGTTCAGGGGGTTTCAAAATATAAGGTTTTGTTCGAGTCCTTCTGACTGATACTAATAATCCCTATTGGCCCATGGACTGAATGGCACTCTAAGTCTTGCGTTAGAACCCTTTTACTGCTCTCAGGGCTGTATGTTATTGTATACTAAATGGTCCGTTGTCTTTCCCTTTGTTCTTACTCTCTCTCGCTAGGACTACACTGTCTGATGCAAACCTATCTGTTTCAGGTATATGAGGGGGCTCGGCATCAGTTGCTGTATGACACCCATGAAACCTTTGATCAACTCACACAAGATACCATAGATTGGATAGTTGCAAGAATATAGAAGATTATCTCCCATCTATGAGCCGCAACTGAAGATGCCTTTTAATGCCTGGAAATCATCTTGACAAGTGACGTCTGGACACTTTTGAAAATATCTTTGGAATCAAGCATGAATTGCCAAATCATTTTGAATAGAGTTGTTGGTCTGGTTCTGATCAGCATTTGTTTTTCAAATAGTTTTAGAAAATATTTCAGATCGTAAATATATTGCAAGAACAAAGCGAATAATTAAGGCGCTTCAAGCAGGAATTTGTTGAAAGAGCAAAGGACTAATTGCCGCATTCTTTGGCATAGAAATGATGAGAAGTAATGCATACTTTCTCAGTGAATTGAATGAAACTGGCCATTTTATCAAAAGGGAACTTTCTTAAACAAAAGCCAGGGGGCGATATATTAGTTTGAGAAAATGATGTCATCTGTTAGACACCTTTTTGTAATTAACAATAAAACATTATATTTCTCTTTAGTTTTGCAAGATTGAATTATTTTGGTCAATCATTTATTGGAGTGTGTATATTATCAATAACATCCTGTTTAAAAAAGTGGTTCAGCCTGATATCTACCTGAAGTCATCCATATCCCACGAGGCGGAGCCGAGTGTGACAAAGATGACTGAGGGTGAATAGCAGATTAAACCCCAATTTCAAACACATATAATGAATTTATCACCTGCTCTTCCATGTTTAGTAAACATGATTAAAATGCACCACATTACTGGCTACCATGTGGCATGTGATATCGATTATGGCGTGTGATATTAAATTCAGACGTTCAATATTAAACATATATAGTGTGAACGGCCACATGTGAAACACCTATTGACCAATCATCATCGGGAATTATAGCAGAGCAGGTGATACGTATCTATATCCCCTTGTACTAATTATAATTTTTATAATGTTCAGTCCGAGTTGCAATGAGGACAAGTGTGCTTAACTATTAATGTTGATTATTTTTTTCTGTAATGCCTTAGTCCACAATCTCAATATCTAATTAAACAAGAAACATCTGAGATGTAAATGTAAATCTTGTTCTGCTGTAATTCTTTATGCTGATTGGTCAATAGGTGTTAGACCGGAAGCCATTCACACTTTGTAGATCCAATATCGAACGGCAGAATTCAATATTACCACTTGAACCAACATTTCAATTGAATAGCTCTTGCTGAGTACTCTCAGATGAGTACCTATTTGCTAGGGTTTCGGTCATTTTTCAGCTTTTTTGTATCATGTTGTATTGGCCAAATTAGCCACCAGCAGCACAAGGGTACTCCCTCATGCTTCTGCTTCCAACTACAGCTAGGAACCTGATAAACAATACAATAATAGAGAGATTGGGCTATCCCGTTTCCGACAACGAGAACGGGATAGGCGATGATGACGTCACCATAGAATGTGTTGACGTCATCGTTTCCCACATAGCTCGACTCTGCGCCGTTCTCAACACCCGACATAAACTGGCTGTATCCCGTAATTATCGAACGGCGTAGCTTCTTGCTAAATTTATGCTGTAAGCAGTTTGTTAAAAACATCTTACAGTGGCTACGTGGAAGCTAACCATACGTATTGTCTAACAATTTCAATTTCAATTTCAATTTCAATTATTTCATGCCGACAGAAGGAGTTTTGTTTGGTTGTGGCCTTGTCAGTACGACTCCTCGGCCTAGCGCCATGGTCAGATACTTATCCCGACGGCATAGCCCAACCTTGGATATGATGTTCCAACATCGAGTTTGGGAACGGCATAGAAGGTGATATGCTAATCCGATCTCGATGTCGGAAACGGGATAGCCCAACCTCTCTAATGTTCCCAATCTGCAACACAGCGATCCCGTCTTCCGCTGGATTGCTACATAGGACTAGTGTGGTACTATGCGTAGCGGGATCTATGTGTGGAGAGTGTAATGTTCCAATAAGATCCACTCCAATATGTGAAATGGATACCTACGTGATTTTAGGGTACATATCCCATTGTTGTAGTTGTATGGGATGCAATTTCAATTGTGTGGGCCCTTACATATACTGTACAATTTTGGGGAAACTTCTGCCAAGTTATGGCTGCAAGATGGCCGCTGAATGTTTGCATTTTTTTTATTACTGTGTGGTTCAATAGATGGCGCTGTAGTACTCACTCGCTAGTGAAATAAAGTATACGCGAAAAAAACGAAAAATCGTTCATTTGCGAACATTTTGTCACGTGATATATACCTGTTCTACAGTACGCAGAAGAGTATAACAATTAACAATTGACTGATTGTTTTTTTGTATTCTATTTTTGTTATATACTAATATCTATGTATTTATTCTAACTTGTGCACATGGACATATTGCATTTATCACAAATCTGTAATTGTGACAGTTACAGCAAATAAACTACCACTACTGGTGGCTAATTTGGCTAATTACGGAATCCCAGGCATATGGGTACTCATCTGTGAGTACTCAATAAGGACTATCCAATGAATAGCAAAATGACAGGGTTTAGATAATTTTCTAAATAAAAATGCGTTCTTGTGCTTTGGACAACGGTAACCTTAGCATTTAAGGTTAAGCCCCTTCTATTTTGCACCTAGGCCTCGCACTATTTAGGGCAAGGATAGAGGCCCGAGATAGTGGACTAACGTTTGATGACTCAGCAATCCAAGTTCTGACCAATATGTCTGCTTACATATAATATAATATAAAAATTGTGAAAATCAGCTGTACCTTTGGTTAAAAAAGCGAAATTTTATATTAACTCTGCATACAGCCTAGTTCTTCCCTCGCCATATAGAGGGCGCATGTGCATGTAATTCATTAGGCAAGTCAGTTGTCTCTTTGTCTTTTCGTTTACACTTAGGTTTGTTTACAGTTTTCTCAAGCGGTGGCATGGTTGTGTAATCCGTGGGTCTCTCTTTTGGATCCTAGCCTTCCGCTGGAGGACGGGATCTGTCTAGTTTCGTCACTGAGTTCCTACTTTACCTCTACTCTCTCACAGTCCTTACCTATACTGAGCTACACATTTAACAACTAAGACTGCTTCCTAACGATGTTGCCTTCTAACCTCTAGTGCGTCTCTCTCTTACCCTCTGTGTGTTTCCTCTTTTTCTACCATTGTTTGGTCCAGTCTTTTCTGATGACATCCCCTACCGGGAATGTTGCCAATCAGAACTCGGCGTGGGTAACTTCCTTATTTTCTGTGATCCAAATAAGGGAACAGAACTGTTATCCCCTGCTCTGAGTGGCTAGGCACTCTTATTAAGATACTTTTTGGTAACAGAGATATTTGTATAGCGACAGTATGTTGAATGTTATTCTATCCTTAGATAAGAAAGGAGTATCACAGTTATACAAATTGATATGTGGTAGAAGAAGAGAAATTTTTGAAAATGCCAGTTCAAAGTAGAATGGAAAATATATACATGGATTTGGAGTCTTTTTCTGTGAGCAGATCTTTTACATTTATTTAAACTATGCAGAGTTTAGGACTCTTCAAAGAAAACCCTACACAAACAATATCTTATTGAAAATGAACATTGAAAGTCGTGTGACTTCTGTTTAACAGAGGAAGACTCAAATGAGCATATGCTGATTGTTATAAAATGTCACTTAACTAATTAGAGATAATTCGTCTATTTATCACTTTTATATGGTCCCTTCAGCTCACTCCAAGCTGATCCCCTTTAATTTGTTCTCTATGTTAAAACCCCGTCACTTCTGATGCTAATTGATTTAAATGAAGCCATCATCTTTTATTTTTATGATTGAATTGTCGGGAATGTGACCTGTAGACGTTTGGCATGTTTTTATTAGCGTGATATGCTTCGTGGTGTGGTTGGTAGTCATTTAATATTTGGAATTTTGTTTTCCAACACATTTATGCCAATTGTGGCTAATTCGTGACTAGACAGTGGTAAGTAGTGGATTCGAACCCAGGCAATGGTAAGAGACAGTGTGCAGTCAGTGGCAGAGCCTTAGACCACATGGCCACCAGGTTAATATGTGGACTCTGATGCATGTAGACGTGTATTGAGTTTATCTCAGTAGTCAAATAAAAGATATATAATGCGAAATACCCTAGTCTACTACCATTGCTGGGTACTCTCCTACAAACAACACCATACCACTGATACAATGTGCAGTTGTAGGTGAACTGTGGGAAGAAGTTCAAGAATGAATACAAGAAATAGGTCTAGCAGACTTCAAGATTGCGAATATTGTTTTAGGAGTAAAAATGTTATTGTTTTAGATACAAAAAAATGCATTTACAATGCTAAATGTGAAGAGAAATACCAAGTAGTATAATCGTAAAAAAGACTTATCAGTCTGATGTACAATCATGAGCGATTAAGATATAGACTAAAAAGAAGGGAAGATACTGCTTTCAAAAGAAGAAAATTAACTTAAAGTGAATACAGTGAAACATAAATAATTTTGCTTGATGAGAATCAGGTAGATTCCAACATAATTGGTGAATTAATGTGATACAGTTAATGATTATAACTATTGTCTTACTTTAAAGCTGAGAGTTTGTTTATTTGTGGTTTAGAAGGAGCCCTCCATTGGCAGAGAGTGCAACTAGATTATAAAATGGCATATTAGCCAACATAACAGGATAGAAATAGGCCATCTCAATATATATTCCGTTCACGGCACAGCAGAACCTCACTATTATTACCATCACACCTTTAAAGTATAAATCACCCTTTGTTTCGATATCTTACGCAATATCTGTATCGCAACCTTCTAAAGAGATATCAATCACCCTTTATCTCAATATCTTAAGCAATATCTTCATCACACCTTAGAAATACCATGCACATTTAGTATAACTTTTCAAACAATATTTATATCACACTTTTTTTTTATTAAATGACAAATACAGTGAAACATAAACATTTGAACACGGATATGTATATTCTTTTTGGGAACATATTTTTCTGCTGTACTTTTATGCCGATATATTGCGGCATGCCTCGGAGTTGAAGAATGGAAATCGAGGTCCTCATCCTTTAATATGCCATATTTAGGTTAAATCGCAAACACCAAGTTGTTAATTGTTGGAGGAAATCGTAGTGACTGCGGTGAATCACCGATTGACCCCAAGGCATTGGAAACTTCCCATATATGCATTTGAGTTACATTCGAAACCTGGAAAGTTTAACAGTGGTAAGAAACAGTGTGCCATTGTTGCACAATACCTCTGACCACTTAGCTATTGAAGCAACCCTCTGGGGTGTCTTCTCTGATGAATTGGTTAACTAAATAAAGAGGAAGAAGTTCTAATATTATCAAATTTAAGTTCAAATATGTTAAGATATTAAACGATTTTGGCGTGATATAAATTTCTGGACGTACTTGATAGTGTAAGAGTTGGAAAATATGAAAGATATGTAGATGGACTTAACTTACCATTTTTAACCATTTGCCTGAGCCTTTTGGGAATATCTTGTCTGGACCAAATTTAAGTTTGGGGAAAAGTAGGGTAGAGTAATTTCAATTTGGACACAACCATAACTTATGACACTTGTGTAAGTAGTATGTAATTCATATCTTGAAAGACAGCATATTACAAGATGAAGTATTTGCTTGGACAGGTTAATTAAGATTGTAATGTGGTAATATTCTTATCAAAATGTAATGTGACATCAAACAGTTATTTAAAATGAAACATCTCCCGTTAGGCGCGTTTTCCTTTGGTGTGAAACTTCGGCCCATTTGCAAAATACTGGATTGTTCCTTTGTGCATCCTAAAATAGAAAAGATACTGGTATTTAGGGCATTTATTCGCTATATTACCAATATAAGCCACATAGCTGGCCGGCATTTTATCTGTATATATTTGTATGTATGAAATGGGTATATCTCTCTGGATTGGACAATAAACATTACTGAAATTAATTCCTCGCCCTTGGAACTAATAGTATAATATTATGTTGTTATATTTCATATTTACGTTAACTGAAACCTGGATGTGACTGGGAGCCAAGATGGTGCCAGGTTGGGCCAAGGGGTCTTCCAGTTGCATGGGTACCATAGACAGACCCACACAATAGCATAGGGTTCCCGGGGTGCTGTTGAGTACCGGGATTAATTCTCAGCAATACTAACCTTGTATGGAAGGAAGGGGGCAGGTCCAGTGTGGTCGGTTCCCCGTCAATGCACAGGCACCGCGTCAAGTCTCGACCTTTGTAGTCTAGCTGTGGTTTGTCTTGGTTGAGGATTCGTATTTTACATTCCACCACACTCAAGATCTCAAGGTTAGGGTTCGTGGCCTGTATGGAAGAAATGAAGATTTGTCTTTTTGGGTTGATTTATGAATAGTACTTTGGCATAGTGGTATGGTCACATATGACTTTCCTTATAACTATTACTCTTTATAATTCGACCGAAAATATCATCCATTCTCCAAATATACCTTCCTAGTATGCATATATATATATATATATATATATATATATATATATATATATATATATATATATATATATATATATATATATATATATATATAGAGAGAGAGAGAGAGAGAGAGAGAGAGAGAGAGAGAGAGAGAGAGAGAGAGAGAGAGAGACAGTCTTGTTAAAGCAGCCACTACCAATCTTGAGTGTTGTGTACTTACAAATGAATCAACTTCTTCTTTAAACATGGCCTTAAGGTAGCTAAGCATATCCATTGCACCACAAGGTAAGATCAGGACTAGGTCGGCTATTCCATTTCCTGGAGTTCTGTTGTCTGGTTTGATGCCCCCTATTGGAAACAGCTGGATATCTGACAACGTCCTTCTTATTGTTATCCACTCTAAAAAGTAGGTCAGTTTTGCATGTTTATTTCACATTGAAAACTGAAAAGTAGGTCAGTTTTGCATGTTTATTTCATATTGAAAACTAAAATGTAGGTCAGTTTTGCATGTTTATTTCACATTGAAAACTAGAATGTAGGTCAGTTTTGCATGTATGTATTACATTGAAGACTCAAATCTAAGCCAGTTTTGCATGTACATTTCAGAATGAAAACTAAAAAGTAGGACAGTTCTGCACGTATATTTCACATTGAAAACTAAAGAGTATGTCAGTTTTGCATGTATACTTCACATTGAAAACTAAAGAATAGGTCTATTTGCATGTATATTACACATAGAAAACCCTAAAAAGTAAGTCAGTTTTGCATTGTACAGGGCGTCCCAATCCTCCCCTTTATCCATTATTTCTTCAAAATAGCTTAAGTAACATCAATAATGACTTCGTGGTTGGAGACACGGACACCCTGTATAGTTCAATTTGAAAAGTGGCACCGGGAGCTTAGTTTTGAAGATAAGTCAGGAAACTATCTAGGGAGAATTGCCTCTGTTGGTTCTGATTAACATTTATAAGCATGTTGGTTTGATATTCCATGTATTTTCCTGGCATCTAAGAGCTTTGGTAATCAATTTAACGACGATATCGAAATTTGAAACGAGAAAGAAACTCCAACACCTCAAGAATAGTCCCAAAAAGTATTTCAGTTGCAAAGGTGCCATACGCAGTCCTCACAACGCCGCACAATTGTGCAGCGACCAGGCCTAACCTCCAAATGACAATTGTTACAACACCAAATGTAACAAATTACATCAAATGCCAGAGAAACCGTAAATGTAATTAATAATTACACTTAATTCTGATAACAGCCATAAATATAATTAAACAATTTACATCAATGTAATAACCAACCACATATGTAATGAATAATTACATTTACGGTTGATATTACATTTTATGTATTTTTTTATTAAATCGTGATTGACTCTTCCTTTGGTCAGTTATTACATTTTGGTGTATATTTATTATTACATTTATGTTTGATATTACATTTGGTGTAAATTCTTATTCAAATTGCGGTTGATACTTTTACGGTTGCTATTACATTTACACGTGTGCACTACAAATAATAAGCCTCGTTTCCAGTTTATACCTGCTATATTGCCATCGTCTGCAGCCGGGGGCAAGTATTCTATTTCAGCTTCGAATGTTCGTCTGCTCGTTATCCCCCATAACACTGAAATGTTTTTAAACAGTATATTATTGTTAACGTATACACAGAAACTATGATGGTACAGGTGTGAACGGAAGAAAAAAAATCTGCTCTTTTTCCAGGAATTGTTATTCTGCCGTTCACACCTGCACTATCGTAAGAAACTATTTTTCGAACTGCCACAATGTTGATTCTGGAATTGTATTACCCAAATGGTACTTATTACGACCTGAGTATTTTGATTGTCATAAAGAAAGTAATTTGAAGAAAGCGCTTATTGAAATTTAATAATGATGCATTAAAATACACTATATACAGTCAATGATAGGAAGTCCCAAAAAGGTAATATAACCAAACTCTGACTGAAAGTCTGAATAGAAAAATTAAAAAAAGATTTTCCGGAAAGCAGCCTTATTCTGAAATAAGCAAGTCAAGATTACCGAATTATGAAAACGTATTTGCATACCAAATAGCATTACAATCGGGCTTTCGCCGTTTTCAAGATATTGCCAGAACCGAAAGTGTTACACACTCACACACACACACACGCGCGCGCACGTACATAAAAAAGGTAGGAAAATTTTAAAAATAGATAAACATGGATCGCCTACTGCAGTATGGGTATCTGTATGTCCTCATCCATCTGTAGTCTTCTTCTGCCATAGTCATGACGTCACCGAAAAAGCCATGGCCGGAAAATATGGCGGTAAATCCAAGGAACCTGTCATCTTGGTGAATAGTTCCAAGATCCAGAAGCATTGAATTACCTGTAAAACAAGAATAGAATATACAAATAGAATAGAATACACGAATAAATGTTTTGTGAAGGCACACATAAGGAAATTCACTATTTATTCCTGTGCCATATTTATGCCGGGCAAGATTGCCAAGCGGTCTAAGAAGTGGCCACTGATCTAATTCAAATTAAAACTTTAGGGTAAGATTGAAAATCTTATCTCACGAAGTGTGGGGTATAACACTTAAGATCTTTGTATATAAATCCAAAATCCTCCACTATTGTATAGAAATATGCATTTGTTGTGTGTTATATGTGCCAGTATGTGCTTGTTTGTTTTTCTTTTGTTTGTGTTGTTAAGAAATTAAAAAAAAAACATGCGTTTTGCAGAAATTAAAAAAAAAGTGGCCACTGGCTGCTCGCTGTCTTTCACCACTGCCCAATCTCAAAGTCGGTTCGAGGCATGTGGGAAAGGTTCCCTGACCTATACTGTTGTATCCTCCGATACCTAAAATGCACAGCCACGATTTAGCAGAGAAAAGTGACGATAAACAAAGCTCTACTCGAAATCCTGAGCAATCCTAACAGGAAGGCCTAGTCGCTATATGAACGCGTTCAGTTGCAATGGTTGTCTTATAGAAAGCACACTTGCTATTTGCCAAGCCGTCTGGCAAATAGGATATATTTCCATCGCTATTTGCTAGACTGTAAGGTGGTGCAGGTGGGAGCGGCTGAAAAAAATGAAATAAATCTTTTTTACACTGTTCTCCTGGGAAATGACAGAAAATAATCAGAATTTTTCCAAAAAAAGCAGAAATATTTTTCAAAAATGCGGCTGTTTTTGGAAAAATAATGGAACTTTTTTTCTGTCATTTTCCAGAAAAACGGCTGTTCACACCTGCACCATCGTAAGACTGTACCAAGGATTATATAGTGAGATATTCCTACCGCTTCTTGCCAAGCTTTGGAGTATTTAGATATGAAAATACCAGTTCTAAGTAATTACATATTTAGAAACATTACACAAGACACATTATTTTTCTCCGAGAAACACATATTTAAGCGCAGAATATTTCGTATATAAAACCTTCGAAAAAAATCTTCAAATATCTTACCAATTATGATATGCAAAGTGGATGTGATGACGTCACCTGCGCCTGTGGTGAAGCTCACTATGCCATTTCCTGTTCCTGTTGAGTAAAGTGAAACATTGTAATTGACTATATAGAAATGTAAAAGTAATTAGAATTATAGGCATCTATTAGCGGATCTCTTTATACACATTTATTTTTGGAGGGATTTGGATTTGATTTTCTTCTTTTTTCATCTTATTTTCACATAGGCATATCAGGGTGCGCCTGGTGCCCCCCCCCCTTAAAGCTCCCAGACCCTGACTGAGAGTGAATTGATAGATCGATTCACGTAACAGAAAACCAACCGACAGAAGTGAACACCTACACAATTGATATCCTACTTCTTCCAAAAAATAAAAATGAGATTATAAACAGAACTGCTGTCTTGAGATTAGAAAATGACAGTTTCTTAAAACTGATTAGTCGCCTGCTCTGATGGCCGTTTGGTCTAAGGCGTTGCCACTGACTGCACGCTGTCTCTCATCACTGCATGCAGTGATTCGAATCCCGGCCTGGGCATGTGAGCAAGTTACCAGGGACTTGGGGTTAGACGGTGTTTTCGCCGGGTACTCTGGTTTCCACCACTTCTTATAACTGGCTAGTCACGAATAAGCCACAATATGGCACAAAGTGACGAAAAACGAAATTCCAATTTTATACCTCGAAATCCAGCCTCGTTTGCATTCCTTAACTGTTTCCATACAAAACATTTTAATGACGCAATGAAACACTAATAAATAAATGTTTTGTCGTAAATACGAATCACCCTAACTTTAAATGAAGCGTTTCACAATATATAAACCCAGATAAACACCATAATGGGATTAATGGGCTTATTTGAAAGATGTATTTGAAACGAAATTCGTTAGCATTTAACTAAATTTGAAAAAGCTTATCTAAACATTTTGTCAAATTTATTTATTTTCATTTTCAAACATAGTTGGGCCTAGATAAATTATTTTCTTTATTCGTAATTGCCATTCGGACACCATATCCATTTATCTGGTGGAAAGTCTTTCTTGTCACGACTTAGTTGCAATATGTCCGAAAAAGTGACGATCTCTGAAATTCCAAATTCTTTCTCTATTGATCACCTGCAGCAATGGCGCCAAGTCGTAGTGTCGTCTGCGGTAGAGTAGTGCTGACGTCATTCAGGTCTATTCCCAATTCTTTGCTTGAATTCCGCAAAACTCCCTCCACGCATTCAATAAAAGTTCCATCCCCTCCTACGCTGACGATCCTGTAGAAAAAGGACATTAAGTGGCAATTTGACCAAAAGCAGTCTGACAGTTTTGACCAAATCTTGCAGGCAAAATTAAAGTTTGGAAAATATCTGAAGGAGTAGTGTTATTTACAACAATACCATCAACTCTCCTTCAAATGTTTTGTTAATTCATTCTTTATTCCAAAGTTATCATCAAAAGTATCATAGATCCGGACGACGATTTTTCATGGAAGTCTTAGGCATTAATGGGTTATACAGCTATTTGCGCACTTTTAATGACCAGAACTCACTGACTGTTCTATGCGATAGGTAAGCGACCGGAGCATTTTTCGAAAAGCATATGAGAGACAAATCAACTAACAATTGTTATTCAAATTTCATTGTGATTTGATTACTCGTGGAATAACATTACCCGTCGACTGTGTTCAAGTTATATGCTTCCAGTATTTCTGTTGATTCACCAGCCCGCGTAGTCACTGAAATAAATTATTACACGAAGTGTTTTTTCCATGTAAAATAATACGCACTGAGGGTTTGGGAAATTATATATATATATATATATATATATATATATATATATATATATATATATATATATATATATATATATATATATATATATATATATATATATATATATATATATATATATAGTATTCTTTATAATGAGAGTCGTCAGGTCATGTGTGCAATTACAATGCAAATGTGTTAAAACAAGCATTACGCGTGATATTTTGTCATGATTTGTTTTATGGAATAATTAAGATTTTACTGACCAAATACAAGTGTTTTGTTGTAAGTTAGTTTAAAGATGACTTGTGTTGAGTTTCATCAGAAAAATGGTGTTGTATATTTATAGTTACATGCCATCAGAACTACGCCAATCAAATTGTTTTGATGCCAGCTAGTCTAAAGGGTGGCGCATATTCTGTTCCACTTACCAACAACAATTCTTTTGATGCCAGCTAGTTAACCCATTAATGTTCACAGCGGCCAAATGCAGCCTCACAATTTTAATGATATTTTGCAGGCAAAGGGAAAATATTTGACGGAGAAATGTCAATCGGAACATTACCTTCAACTTCCCTTCAAATATTTTGTAAAAGCCGTCTCAATTTCAAAGTTATTTTCAAAGATATCATTATAAGATAGAGACGACAGATTACGGTCAAACTCTTAAGTATTAATGGGTTAAAAGATTGTAAAATTGTTAATCAGAACATTACCTACAACTTTCCTTTCAAAACTTTTGTAAAAACCGTCTCAATTTCAAAGTTATTTTCAAGGATATCATTATAAGATCCAGACGACAGATTATGGTCAAACTCTAAGTATTAATGGGTTAACAGATTGGAGAAATGTCAATCAACTTTCCTTCGAATATTCTGTAAAACCATTCTCAATTTCAAAGTTATTGTCAAAAATATCTTTGATCAAGACGACAAATTCTGGACAAACTTTTAAGTATTAATGGGTTAAACGATTGGAGAAATGTTTCCTTCAAATATTTTGTAAAAACCCTCTCGATGTTAAAATTATTGGCAAAAATATATAAGATCCAGACGACAATTTCTGTACAAACTCTAAAGTATTATTGGGTTCAAAGATTGGAGAAATGTCAATCAGAACATTACCTACAACTTTCCTTCAAATATTTTGTAAAAACCTTCTTGCTTTCAAAGTTATTGTCAAAAATATCAAAGATCCAGACGACACGGTCGCACTCACCTATTACAATTGTCTTGATGCCAGCCAATTTGAACAGTGGCGCCACCTGTTTGTGGTAGACGGAAACAGCCTTCCTGTCCCCGCCGTGAGGGTTGATGAAGACTAAGAGTTTCTTGGGTCGTTCTAAAACTGAAAGAAACGCAAATGTCGCATATGGAAAATATTCTGATAACTAAGCAATTGTTTGACAAATATTTTCTGTTGATTCTAACAATTCCTCTTCAAATACTTTTTAGAATATGTTACCAATGGAAATGCGTTGATAAAAAGGCATGTTTTGATACATCAAAAGAAAAGTAACGGTCATGTCGCGACAGGGTTAGACGGTAGTTTTCACCAGGTATCCCATACTGGTAAATTCAATCCTATTTGCCGTAGGTGTAGACAGTATCAACACTACATTATTATATTATATCCTAGTTATTATTATTATTATCATTATTATTATTATTATTATTATCATTATTATTATTATTATTATTATTATTATTATTATTAACACAATCATCATCATCGTCATCATCATTATTATAATTATTATTATTATCATTATTATCATTACGTATTATTATTATTGTTATTGTTATTATTATTATTATTATTATTGTTATTATTATTATCATTATCTTCATCATCATTTTTATGTGTAGATATTTTGTAAAACATTCTCGAAAGTACTACCTGGATCGTCAAGAAGCTCTCGGATTTTATCGCACCATTTCGTGCGACATTTTATATCTGGAAATTTGAATTCGCACTTTTCAATGTCCCAGGAGTCGTTCGTAGACTCTCGACTGACGTATTGGACCTGTAGCTCGCCGCCATAACTTCTACTCCAGAACCATCTCCTTTGAGGCGGTGCATCAGTGACAGCAGAGATGATATCTGCAACCGGTACCACGGCTGAAATACACAAGAAAATAATATGAGGGCTTTAGTATATACACCCCATTGGATCTCTTTTGGCATCGTCGGATGCAAGGTAACTACCCTCACTGTCTAATATTTTCTTGCGCACACTATTTGATTAAGAGACGATTCTCATATAACCACGAATGTCGAACGTTTTATACATCTAAGATATGACCCACAGTATTCTGTGTTTCCAGCATGTTATCTTATACTAATCTACTGCCATTGAGTTTTTATAGTTAGAATCGAATGAAATATAACTGCAATCATTCACCATGATATGGGGGGTCTAGTATTTAAATGATGGAGCACAGACAGTCATCATTGACCTGTCAACATTCAACAATCCAAAATCAGGAGATTTCAGTCGGTTTACTATTGGGGCCTCTTTCGGTTTCGTTGAGTTAAGTTCCTATTCTGGCCACTTGGGGCCAGGTTAGTACTTTTGCTAAAGGAGTGGGCCTTTACAATTGATAATTATGTACACATATGTTAATGGGATAACTTTAATTTATGTAGCAGATTGCTGGATGATGATATATATACTGTTATCAAGAACACACAGATAGCTTTGGAACTGAAAATATCATCATCAACAACACTTACATTGTGTGATCTTTCAAGACCTAATACTTCTATGTTCAGCATATAATGAAATGTTTGGCTCTTGGCTAGAAAATGAATTTATTTTTGAAGAAGGGTGGATGGTTTTTGAAAGTTGGCAAATCAGTAGCTAATCCGAAGATTTCTTCAAATCAGGTGCTCTATCAGTAAAGAGCATATTTGAGGTCTGAAATCAGGAGAGTACTGCTCAAATCAGTAGAGTTGACAGGTATGGACAGTATATGAACGTCTTTGACCACAGTAACTTTGAGGACGGACGCGCCCCATTGTATGTTTATATTTAGTTTTATTCCTCACACGAAAAAAAATATGATAGGTACATATCAACTTTTGAGAAACAACAAAAGAAAACTCATAGAACAAAAAAACGAGGGAGTCGTCGCTAGTTCCGTGCATCGCGAGTTCGGTGCACCATTGGTCCCAGATCACAGCCAGGTTATTACCGTTAATAGGCTAGAAACTAGCTAGACTAGGTTCCTAGTTCCTAAAATGTTGACATCCCCTCCTGTGCTGACCAAGCAGTGTGGTGTAGTACCAGATATGTTGATAGATGGCACCACCTGCTCCTCCTATCTCTAGAGTATTTCATACATAAACTGAATCCTGGTGAGATAAGTGTAAACTAAATTGACCACTATGGCCACCAAGAGTATTTGGTGCCTTGTAACAGAAAAAACATAGCAGAAAAATACATATGACAGCCTAGAAATCTAGGCTAGAAACTAGCCAATTCCATCCGGATGGCTTTTTGAGTTCATTTTCGCCTGATACCTTCCGAAACATACTCAATAAACCAACTGGTTTATAACAAGTGTATAAAAAGTGATAGAAGGAGTCTATAACATGTAAGGTATACGCTTCTCATCCCTCGTGAACTTTGGCGGGACTTTTATTTGAGTGTACTTTTAGTGCAGGGGATAAATAGCCCCACTGAAAAAGAGTTTCTCAATTACAGGCGCTATTAATCTATTACTCTAACACTGCATTACACACTGATACGTATTGACATATGGGTATCTAAACTAACCACCAGTGTTGTACCATGGCTATCGGGGCAGGCCCTCAGTGGTGAGAGACAGCGAGCAGTCAGTGGCAACACCTAAGACATCTGGGCCATCAGGGCAGGTCCCCAGTGGTTAGAGACAGCGTGCAGTCAGTGGCAACGCCTTAGACCAGACGGCCATCAGGGAAGGCCCTCAGTGGTGAGACACAGCAAGCAGTCAGTGGCAATGCCTAAGACCACTCAGCCTTCAGGGCAGGCCCTCAGTGGTGAGAGATTGCAAGCATCAGGGCAGGTCCCCAGTAGTGAGAGACAGCGAGCAGTCAATGACAACGCCTTAGACCACACGGCCACCAGGACAGCCCCCACCACCAAACACCACCATCAAGATATTGTCATGAAAGCTAGAAGAATAAAATGTCTGGCGTATCTTACTTGTCTCTCCTGTGGCCTTGCATGTCCACCTGAGGTTTTGGGGGGTCAATCTGAGCGTGTAATCAACCCAAGAACTGGTGACATCATCTTCTAGAAGGGTAGTTTCTCCCCCTTCCGCCATGGCACTTTTGGTGATATTATATAGCACTATCCTAACAGGGACCAATGGGTGAAACTTTGAACCCAGACGTCCCAACCTGTCTCTCAGATAAAACCATTTTGAAACGCATTGGTTGTATTGGCTGTCCCCACTGCTATCTATATCTTGGCCAATGAAATTCTATTTTCATTCGCGGCCAGGCATATTTAAAACCGATACTGAATGTGATAAGAAGTCATTAATTTTCTTGAGAGGGGACAGAGCAAGATACCATGACGCTACACCTGTCAAAATCAGCTTTATGGACTAACATGTTTACAGTACAGACATTTAATTCCTGCACCAGTCGACTGGACGTCTGCCAATGTCTGGTTGTACAAAGACCCGTGGATAACATATCAAAAAAAATAAGCTAAACACATAATTTTTATGTCTGATGACGTAGTCAATAAAGATACATACATACTATACATACATACATACATACAATGACACCAGTAGCTTACAAATCAAAGAAAGTTCAGTAGTGAGCTCATCCATGCATCCATGCCTAGACACCTGTGAGGCAGTCGGGCGTGCGGTCGTGTATTTTGCCTGGGCTGACCACGCATTTAGCGCAGGAATTAGATGTCGGCACAGTATATAAATGGAAATTGGAAGTCGGTACCCTACACATTTTAGGAGTTTGGATAACATTTTCCTAGTGGAGTGGTATGAACACTTTTCATTACTCTTATATTGTTCCAAATAAATAAACATTTCAATACAAAATAAAGGTATGGACACTTGCAATACTGTGATAAACTCAGAATTTGCCATGCTGGTCAACTTATCAATTAAACTAGTTATCAAATACATTTCACGAGAATTGTATTCCTACCCATGCGAAAGATATTTCAAAACTTTACAAACTTGCATTTCTGGGGGAATTCTTTTAAAACCTTTGACAAACTTAAGGTAAGAGTGGTCAAATGCTTGATAACACAAAGATACGCTCGGAAGATAGTCCGAACATGATTGTATAGTCTTTCACTTCCCCTATCCCTATGTCAAAACAATACCCAAAATTAATCACTGAAAATGCTGAAAGATATAGCTTTCAATCTGAAAGGTTTAATTATCACATGCTTCATATCTGAAATAGTTCGAATATGATAAAAACTGGTAGTGCTATAAAATGGATTGTCCAGTTGCCCAGGTACCATATTCTACCAAAACTTAACAACGTACTCTAGCAATTTTATCTATACATAATGGATGGCACCACTACATACATCTAAATGTCGCCTAAGATTTAGGGAGAGGTTAGTAATATTGTGGTACTAAGGTTAACCTCAGCTTCACAGGGCCAGCTAGCCACTAGCCCCATAGCCAATGGCTACAGAAAATTGTGTTGGGCTATAGTTATATTTGCCTTTGCAGCCCGACTGGCTATAAGAAAAGTGAAGTTTTAAGATCATACTCAAAGCAGTATCCATGATCAAATCAGTTGAAAAACACCATTTGACACATCAGTTGTCCTTTGGTACAATTCCAATATGCAATAGAGCAGTGAAAAACTTACGCCTTCAAAAATTGTTTTTAGGGAAGGACTGCGGTGGGACTGCAACATCTAGGAAGTCTAGAGCTATGACATCTTGGGTAGGGCTATGGCGATTTGAAAACCTGAAGTCTGGTGGTCTCTTAGAATTGTTAACCAAAGCCTGACCCCTGCTTCTGATAACCACGAATTAGCAAGAAATGACAAAACGTGGCGACAGGTAAAAATACCATACCATTGATGTAGATACTGCAGATCTAGGAGTTGTTATTAGGAGATGTGATGATATATAACTGTTCTGTTAGCCAAGTGTGTGGTATACGACATTGTGCATCCACTGCTCTCGATTCACAATACATAATATTCTATATTCAGCTGCTTTCACCATTGCAAAAGAATCCGAATTCAAATCTTGCACAAGAAATGTGAAAAACTTGCCAGTGTTTTAAAGCTAGTTTGTTGTTTTCCACGGGTACTCCGGTTTCCTCAGTTACCAACAGAGAGCGACATACAGTAACAGGAGAAGGAAAGAATTATATCAGTGTGTGTGTTACTTTCAACAGCTTGATCATATGGTGACTAAATTTCGTTTTTAGTCACTTTTTCTGCCATATTGTGGGCTAGCCAAGTCGTGACTAGCCAAGTTGTAATTTATTGAGAAAACCGTAGTAACCGGCGAAAAATACCGTCTTAACCCAAGTCACTTGCAACCTCCTCACATGCCCCGGCTCGGATTCAAACCCAACCAGTAAATTCATGCTACAGGTGAACCTGGATATGACGGACCACTGTACGACGGATTTTTGCATATGACGGACGATATGCTTGGTCCCAGTCCGATGCATATCAAGTATTCGTCATATGTATACGACGGATTTTGCATATGACCTTGGATTAAAAAAAGAATGGATATGTAACGAGAGACCAATTACTATATGCCCTATAGTTACATGCTGGCCTCATGCCAGGACTACCAGATAAGGCAGCAGGGCGAGGTCACGTGGGAACAAGGACCAATCAGGGCTCTTGCATCGATTACATTACAGAGAAACCTTATCTCCACCACCAGCTGGGGGTGCCCAGAGCACCTATTAGTGGCTATTAGCTGACACTGGTTGAGGCTAGCATGTTCAGGTTGACCGGCTGGTTTCCATTCCATGTTTGGTCTTCTAAGATATGACGGACCAATTTTCCTGGTCCCATTGAGTCCGTCATATCCAAGTTATCTGTATCTTTGTCTAGGGTTCTCAGTTTAGCAAGAGGGGGTTAAAAATCCTGTTTCCAAACGTAGAAGTAGAGATCTATCTACTTAAAAGGCACTATGCGTTTCCATCGACATCAAAGGTTTGTATTCTGCTTTGATCGTGTACGTAGACTAGAGCTGGAGACGGGATGATATTATATTGCACGGAGCTTCAAAGGGAGAGGCCGGATTCTGCTGACGAGGAAGCATCAGCAGCTCATTTTGCCTGAGGAAGGATAAGGGAGGTGGATGGGAAGAGATCCGGGGGATCTATACCGCTAGTTGATGGAAATGGCCTTCTTTCTTTATAGAAAGTAGTAGCCTTGGAAGGGAGGAAAACGATGATGCATGTGTGAGCGGCAGAAAAAAAATCTAAAAAAATTCCGCTGTTTTTCTGGAAAACGACAAAAATCTTTTTTCAAAATTTCCCATTGTTTTTCCAAAAACAGCAGATTTTTTTTATTCTTAATTTTCCCTAGACTGGACATGGAAACTAGATGACATCATATTACACGTAGCTTCAAAGGGAGATGCCGGATTCTGCTGACGAGGAGGAATCAGTGTGCCCATTTTGCCTGAGGAGGGATGAGAAGAGATCCGGGATCCATACTGATAGCTACGATGGTGCAGATGTGAATGGCAGATACAAAAAAATTTCCGCTGTTTTTCCGGAAAACAGCAGAATTTTTTCCACCGTTTCCAAAAACAGCAACAATTTTTTTAATTCTTGATTTTTCCTAGACTGGACATGGAGACTAGATGATATTATATTGCACATATCTTCAAAGGGAGATGCCGGATTCTGCTGACGAGGAAGCATCAGAAGCTCATTTTGCCTGAGGACGGATGAGAAGGTGGTTGAGAAGAGATCTGGGATCCGTACTGCTAAGTACGATGGTGCACATGTGAACAGCAGAAAAAAAATTCCGCTGTTTTTCTGGAAAACAGCAGAATGTTTGGAAGAAAAATTTCCACCGTTTTTCCACGCTTTCCAAAAACAGCAGAATTTTTTTTGTTTGTTTTCCAGAAAAACAGTGGATTTTTTTTTCACTTTTCTTTTTCTGCCTTTCACACCTGCATCATCGTAGCTAGTTGATGCAAATGGCCTGCTTTCGTTATATATAGTAGCCTTGGAAGGGAGGAAAACGATGATGCAGGTCTTAACGGCAGCATTAAAAAAACAAACATTTTCGTTGTTTTTTTTTATAGGAAAACGACGAATTTTTTAAAAAGTTTCTAATGTTTTCCAAAAAACAACAGATTTTTTTATTCTTAATTTTCCCTAGACTAGACATGGAGACTAGATGACATAAAATTGCACGTATCTTCAAAGGGAGATGCTGACGAGGAGGAATCAGAAGCTCATTTTGCCTGAGGAGGGATGAGAAGGGGGATAGGAAGAGATCCGGGATCATACTGCTAGTTGATGGAAATGGCCTGCTCTCTTTATATATAGTAGCCTTGGAAGGGTACGATGGATCAAGTGTGAAAGAGAAAATAAAAAACTATATTTTACCACCGCTTTAAGGGGGGGGGGAATAAAAAAAAACTTTATTTTCACTCTTTTTGGGGGAGAGAAAAAAGTTTTTATTTTCTCTCCCCAAAAAAACGATGCAAATAATTTTATTTTTATTTTCTCCCCCCTAAAAACGGTCGTGAAAATTTAAAAAGTTTTTTATTTTCTCTTTCGTACTTCCCGGATATTGCTGACGAGGAAGAATTAGCGTACTCATTTTGCCTGAGGAAGGATAAGAAGGTGGATGGGAAGAGATCCGGGATCCACATAGCTAGTTGATAGAAATGACCTGCTTTCTTTATATTCTTTATATATCGAGTAGCCTTGGTAGGGTGCGATGGACCCAGAGAAAACCCGAGGCTAGGTGATCGCGACTCTCTAATCTGACAAGATGGAAGGTCGTGACCTCTGCCGCCATAGCTTTGACCTGTAACGACAATGGCTGGGATTAATCGGTGCGAGAAAAAATCTTTTTTTTTCTCTTCCCCAAAAAAAAGATGAAAAATAAGTTTGTTTTTATTTTCTCTACCGCACCTGGTCCATCGTAGAAGGGAGGAAGGAATAGGTTTTTACATCGATTTCAACAGCTTCGGTCATATCACGACGAGATGGAAACCAGGAACCGGGAAGAAATTCCATTTTTTGTACGAATAGTTCCAAGGGGTCTTTCAGTTGTATAAGGACCATAGACAGCCCACCACAACGCCGCACATTTATATAGCGACCAGGCTGACATGCGTATGGTGATCCAGCGATGACTCTAACTGCGACAGACATCATAACCACTAGACTAATGCTGATCCCTAATAGCAGTCTTATGAATTTCAAAATCATCGTAGATGGGGTTTTATAATCAATGCTGGTGTCTGAAAATCGGAGCGTATTCAACAATGTATCATTTTGAGAGCGAGAACTGACAGGAATAGCTGTAAACTAGCTCTGTGATTGGATTGCGTAAACGAGGTTACTCTAGATCTATCATATTTATACAAAAATCTTTATTGTTAAAAACAAATTTAGCCAAAAGATGGAAACGAAGGAATAAACTTGAACAGCACCAATTTATTTCTTAGAATACCGATAAGTTAAATTTGATGAAAGCCTACATTCAGGTCACAGATTGATGGTGGAAAGTGGTTTGGTAGGTGACCGCATTAGACAGGTTCCAATATGGTGCACGTTTAAGATCGTACACTACTCTCAACCAGTAACACCTATTGAGTCTTGGACATACTAAAACAAATCTTTACAATTTACCTGACACCACTGCGAATTTTGAAAAGAAAGTTACAAAAACAGATTTTCATCAGATTTGTACCATTATGACTATCCCTTTCGATTCTAAATAGTACCCTAAGAGACAGTTTTTAACACTGGTTGTTTTGGCTGTAGTTATGAAAATTCCTTGAGTCACAAAACTTGGGCAAACAAAGCAGACAAAAAATCGGAGTTTCTCAAACTGCTCCCATTGAGCGAGTATTCCAATTTAGTTTATACTTTTCAATATAGGTGGCGCCAAGGAAAGTGTTTTTGGAACCAAAATCAAATCAGGTGTTCGCTTTGCAATCCCTCGAAATTTACACCCAGCAGGGCAGCAAAACAGTTGCGATGTGATGTGTCAATCAAGTTTATAGTCGGCGGACGTTGCTTCATATCTCAGGAAATTTCTTAAAGCGTGAAGTGACTTTTTGAGATATATATATACACGGTTGTTCGTCTAAGCTTTCTCAAAGATTAGTGTATTTTTTTAATCAAATTTAAAGTTGGAATTGTGGTTTCCGAACCAAGGTACAGATGTTATATAAATATAAATTTAAAATCTCTTTTAAAATAGTTTAATGTCAGTTATTGGTGTTCAAAATTTAGATTTGAAATGGGTATATACTACAACATACCATATCAACCAGAGGTTTAGGTGACTTGGTGTCAGAGCTATGCTCGACTCATGAAAGAAAGAAGGCACATCTTAACATTCAATTCTCAAGTCCAGATTATTGCTAACTTGTTGATTCAAACAAAGCACATACCTCCATATTTCAGACGAAAAACAAATGATTGGACCATCAGAACGAGGAGTCTAGCTTTTTGCAAAGTTCTTTCCGTTTCCGCCTTTTATTGATATGTAGCACTTGGTTCGACATTTGCATAATATTTCCCCCAAATCTATAACACAAAACAAACATTAACTACTTATAGCAAAGAAAAGATATGCAAATGGATTTATAACATCACGGTACAGGTAAATCAAATTATTTTCCATTGAATTTTAGACTATTCAAGCATGACAGTCATTAGATTTCGGAATGAATACTTTTGTTCTGGAACTCGCTTTTTGGTATCATTTTCAGTCGCTGGATAAAGTGCACCCTCCAGATGCCAACGGAATAAAGCTCACTGTTACATGACCAGTTCATCAGTGGCCATTCTAAGAGAGGAAAACCTCTGAGTGGCCACTTGTATCCTATAAACAGATTAAAGGATTAGGCAGGGATTATGACACCTGGTCAGTGTTGGCAACGATTACGTGAACTAGTTTGATCTTGACTTTGACGGGTCTGGTTGGGCTCAAGAGTCGGAGCTTCTTGGAGCAGATGGAAATATTGTGATGTGCGGAAATCGTTTACATCCGTGTTAAGGACCTCTGAGAGGACGTGAAACCATATTTTCCCATTGCCACGTTTACATCTGTAGTAGTAGTAGTAGTAGTAGTAGTAGTAGTAGTAGTAGTAGTAGTAGTAGTAGTAGTAGTAGTAGTAGTACTACTACTACTACTACTACTACTACTACTACTACTACTACTACTGCTACTACAACTACTACTACTACTACTACTACTACTACTACTACTACTACTACTACTACTACTACTACCACTACTACTTCTACTTCTACTACTACTACTACTTCTACTACTACTACTACTACTACTACTACTACTACTACTACTACTACTACTACTGCTTTAGCAGAAATCCTATTTCCACTAGTAATTAGGATGTGTGAACCCCTAGCTGTAGAAGGGGTGTTCAAGGGTTGTTCACGCCGAGAGGTGTCCGTGGTACCCCGCCCCTGTCTGTCACCCGTCTCTACCCTTCTCTACCCGGGTCGCCGTCGAGATAGCATCAGTCAGTCGTACCCATCATTTGTCACCCGGACGTCTACTGTAGCGACGTTAACGAGCTTATTCTTTATACCCTTTCTCCCTTATACTACGAACTCCCGTGTTTGATTACAGCGTTCATGGGTCATATCTGTTACCTGTGCTCGTTTTTACGTTAGGATAATAATCCACATTCCGATCTGGTACTTATTTATGTGTGGCCCGGGAGCGAGGATGTGGCCCCCAAAATCTGATACATTCACTGACTTGTTCGCCATGGTTAGGTAAATACATTGGGTGATTATCGCACCAGATTCGGTGCTCGATTTGGCGTTGGGAAAAATCAGTGGATTTGCCACAAAGCTCTGACAACAGCCCTTCCCCACGGGGTTGTTAATTTTTCGCCTGATTAATTCTATTCAGATAAGCCACGCCCCCTCTTTATCACGTGTATACCCACTCCACCGTAAGCCGCAAGAGGTGCCCTGTCCCACTTTACAAAACAGCAACTTTCAGAAAGTTAACGAAATCATCCCCATACTCACACAAACATACATGAGAAGTAGGGGCCTGTCCTGATGGCTGTGCAGTCTAAGGTGTTGCCATTGATTGCTAGCTGTTTCATACCACTTTCTGGCTTGGAATCCCACCCGGGGCTTATGAGAAAGTTGCTAGTGACTTGGGATTGGGCGGTGGTTTTCATCGGGTACTTCGGTTTCCCCCAAAAATAACAACTGGCTGTCTAGACTTAGCCGCCATATGGCAGAAAAAGTGAGAAAGAATGAAATTCTGCCTTTAAAATTAGCTAAGATATGTGTTAAAGCTCAATGTCACCTTTCTAAGGACACTTCTTTGATAACAAGTGTACTCTACAAACTGACAGATATTTAAAGTTGTCCTGATGGACGTTGCCAAGAAAGGAAGGAAGGAGTGGGTTTAACATTACTTTCAACAGCTTAGGTCATATCGCGACGAGATAGAAACCTGGAACCGGAAAGAAATTCCCTTTTCTTCACGAAAAGTTCCAAGTGGTCTTTTAGTTGCAGAAGAACGACAGACAGCTGTCCACAACACCGCACATTTATATAGCGACGAGGTCAACACGCTCGGGGATCCAGCGGAGACTCGAACCTGCGATCTCACGCTTGGGAGCCAAGGATTAGCGTAAGGTCGCAAGTTCGAATCTCCGCTGGATCCATGAGAAATAGGAAACGCGTCACACGTCAGGTTAGATATGCGATCTCGTTTCCCTTAGGCTTGGGTAGGAACGTTCAATATATCTCGATCTGAACAAGTGTTTTCATTATAGACCACTATAGAACATCCGCAATAAAATATCGTTGCATAGAGTAAGGTTCAATATTGTTGAACTAGCAGAGCAGTAAGCAGTTTATATTTGATATTTCAGCCTAGCCTTGGTCTACAATTTATAACTTAAATTGGCGTAATTATTAATTGTTTTAATGCAAATGTTGACAATTCCAATGTTTTCGTAAGTCTTAACAATCTAGCCCACGGACAACAGGACAGAACACCAGGTTGAGGGGGAAGAAATCTTCTCACAATAGTAACAGTGTGGAATTCGAAATTGTTGGACAAAATTGCGATTAACAGACCAACTGAATATGTATAGGGGGGAGGGTTTATTATCAATTATTATTATTATTATTATTATTATTATTATTATTATTATTATCATTATTATTATTGTCATTATTATTATTATTATTATCATTATTATTATTATCATTATTATTATTATCGTCATTATTATTATTGTTAATATATTTATTATTATTATTATTATTATTGTTATTATTAATACTATTAATATTATTATTATTATCATTATTATTATTATTATTATTATTATTATTATTATTATTATTATTGCTCATAATTCCTTCTCGTTTCCCAGCACTGCTTAGCTATTGGCTTAGCTGCAATGTGGCAGAAAAAGTAACGAAAACTCCACATTAGCTATTGGCTCACCAGTAACAGACTGATTTCTATGGGTATTTCAGGTACCTTTCTAACTGCACTTAGGTCCCTATACAAAGGTGTCAAAGCATGTGTCCGCATAAATGGTAAAATGACTGAATGGTTTAATGTTGATCTTGGTGTGAAGCAAGGCTGTGTTTTATCGCCCTGCTTATTTAGCCTGTTTTTTGATAGTTTATCTGATGAAATCAAGGCTTTAGGGAAAGGCGTCCCGTTTGACAATGAAAAGCTCTCCATACTTCTCTATGCAGACGACGTTGTTCTGCTGGCCGAAAGCGAGTCTGATTTACAGATTATGCTCGATGTCTTATCAAACTGGTGTAAAAAATGGCGTCTAGATATCAATGACACAAAAACACAAGTTATACATTAAAGAAACCCATCTAAACAGAGGTCAGTTTTCCAGTTTTATTGTGGTGACCAAGAGCTCAAAACTGTTTCACAGTATAAATATCTGGGCCTTGTTTTTAATGAGTTTCATGATATGTCTCGCACTGCAAAATCTGTAGCTGCTTCGGCCAGTAGGGCATTAGGCCTCATAATTTCAAAGTTCTATGCTAATGGTGGCATGCCTTATAAAGTGTTTACAAAGGTGTATGCGTCTCTTGTAGCACCAATTATTGACTATGGTGCAGCAATATGGGGTTTGAAGGAGTACAGTTGTATAAACGCGGTACAAAATAGGGCATGCCGTGTGTTTTTGGGTCTAGGTCGGTATGCTCCAAATGCAGGTGTTCATGGCGAGATGGGTTGGGTTTTACCATTCCATCGACAATGGATGAGCATATCTAGATTCCGTTGCCGTCTCTCTCAAATGAACGAGGATCGACTTCCAAGAAAGATTTTTAAATGGGCTCATAAACAAAATATAAAAAAAACATGGCCCCTTAAGGTGGCTCTAGAGTATGAGACCCTTGGTCTCCATAGACTCAATGATATTAACTTGGTAGTTGATTTCTCAGAAATTGGCCAAGAACTCTATGAAAAGCTTCTTAATGAGTGTATAGCTAAGTGGCATGCCATCTTAGACAGGGAAAATAATAATAAACTAAGAACTTATCGGTTATTCAAAAGAGAATTTTTGTCTGAACCATACCTCGAGATGCCAATTACTAGGAAGGAAAGGAAAGCGCTGGCTCAAATTAGATGTGGAGTTGCACCTTTGAGGATAGAAACAGGTCGCTGGGAGAAAACAAATAATCATAGAATTCCTAAAGAGGAGAGAGTATGCCTGAGTTGTTATAAACAAGGGTTTGTAGAAATTGAGTCAGAAGAGCACTTCCTGTTGCGCTGTCATCACCCTGCGCTTAAATCTCACAGAGAAAACCTTTTAAGCAAGGCATGCACAATCCTGCCAACTTTTAATACCTTAAGTGATACTGATAAAATGGCGTTCTTATTGTCCAACTGTGATATCGTATTTTTCAGTGAGGTTGGTGGGTTTCTATTCGAACGAAGGCCCAGTCCCTCGCAGGACTGAGCGGAGAAGTGCGCAAGGGCACCTTATCTTAAAGTGCCTGCACAGATCCCGCGAGCGAGTGAGCCAGCGAGAGAGAGAGAAGTGGTTTCCTAAATATAACACACACAAGTAGCCAAGTCCTGTCAACATCACCACAGTTAGTTGACAGCCACTGCTAGGCACACACGGAACGATCTGCAAGCGAACCACACTGCATACAGGCTTACTGATATACATGTACTAACATCATAGGCCTACGCAGTAAGGAGTATTTTGGATAGAATTGTTTTGTAACAAAACAGAAGAATATACACACTGCAACATTGGATTCCAATACATAGCAGACTGGAGTTTGCATTGGGTTGAGATATCATTACACTACTAGGAAAGGTGAGTTATATTTCACTATCATTACTATGCCTTAGACTGTATATTACTAATAAATATATATATATATTTATATATATATATATATATATATATATATATATATATATATATATATATATATATATATATATATATATATATATATATTATATATATATATATATATATATATATATAAATATATATAATATATATATATATATATATGTATATATATATATATATACATACATATATACATATATATATAAATATATATATATATATATATATATATATATATATATATACTAGTATATATATATATATATATATATATATATATATATATATATATATATATATATATATATATGTATATATAATTTAAAGGTAACAATTAAAGCCTATAGGCATCTAGGATAGTCAACCTAGAACATCTATGCTTTAAGAGCTCCCTTTAATTTGATGTCTGATTCTGTATCTTGGGAATAAAACACAACTACCAGATAGTTGTAGGTATGTTGTAAATCAAGATCTGATTGACTTTCCAGATGATTAATTAAAGCTCACACAAAAGGATAACGAGTGTTAAGTAGTTTTAGACATTTAAGGATTAATTTTAACACTAGCTGCATATTTTATTGTAAGTGGTTACCCTAGAAAATGTACTGATAAACATAAAAAACAGTGACTGATAAAATATTACAAGTCAAGGTAAACTGTATCCCAAGAAAACTCTAGGTAAACATTTTTTTCTTGTAGATTTTTATTCTATTTTCACTTACTATAATTCTAACTAGATGGAAAAAGAATCTCCATGCATTCTTGTAGTGGTCAAAATGACCTGACTATTTTGATGATGACACATACTTTCTTGTGGTAACTCTATTTTGGAAAAGATTTGAAGGAGAAGTGTTGATAAAGATGAAACCAACAAATCAATTATGTCAAATATTTGGAATTGATACTTATACTGTGGAAGTTATTTTCATAAGCATTATAATTATAACTCCACGCAACAGTTTAAAGGGGATTCCAAAAGAGTAGATAGATTAAAAGTAGATCAGTGACAATGACCTTCTAAGCATATCTTTGGGGCATTTTTGGCCAAAATGGTATAAAATTATTTCATTTTGATTTGGCAATAATACATCCAGACAGGGTAGCATAATCTCCAAACTTTGCACATTAAGACTTCAGCAGACATATTTGTAAGCATTGTGGATTTACACTAAGATATAACACCGTTTGGGTATTTTTTAGCAAAAGATGACTGGGAAAGTGAGATACTGTATATTCACTAGTTACATACTCACCACAAGCTTGATTGGATTAGTGTAAAGCCAGGTAAAATGTATCCAACATTAAGCCTAAAGTGCCTCAAGGTATATTATAAGTTATCCCCCTTGTAAAAAAGGGATACGGCCTGGTATCTGCGAGAAGCAAGCCGAATCGCACGAGGCCGGAGTCCGAGTGCGATACGGCTGGCTGAACGCAGATACCAGGCCGTATCCCTTTTTTACAAGGGGGATAACGATTTTATCATCAGTTTTTTTTTTAATTCTTTAATTTAAAAAAAAAAATTCAAATTAAAAAAAAAAAAAAAAAAATCTATTTTGTATTTTTTAATTTTTATTTAGTTTACTTCAAAAAAAAATTTTTTTTTTTTTTTAAATTTTGAATGATTTTTTTTTGATTTTTTCTTTTTTAATTTTTAAAAAAAAATTTTTTGTTAATATTTTCAAAAAAAAAATTATGTTTAATTTAATTTTTTTTTAAATTTTAATTTAATTGTCTTGTAATATAAAAAAACAACGAGGCTGTGACCTGTAAACTTGAGGTCAACCATAGTAACCATGGCGAAGGAGGATAAAACATTGAGCCTCGATTTCAAGAGTGAGGATAAAACACTTATCCCCATCCTGAAATTGACAAGTAATGAGAAGCAATGAAATACAGTCCAGTACCCAACAGCTATTGACCAATCAGCTGCGAGTATCAGAGTGAAGCTGATGATAAAGAGTGATATATATATATATATATATATATATATATATATATATATATATATATATATATATATATATATATATATATATATATATTATATATATATATATATATATATATATATATATATATATATATGTGTATATATATATATATATATATATATATATATATATATATATATATATATATATATATATATATTTATAGATATAGATATATATATATATATATATATATATATATATATATATATATACTGTATAAAGGGTAATGTTAACGTGTGCTTAATCTTCCCGAATTTACCGAATGGGTTTGAGACGGGAACAATAAAAACGTTATCTTTAATCATTTTTGTTGGTATGGTGTGGCAGACGATGTTCGCAGATGACGATGTGTCTGAATTCTCAGTGTGTGTGTTAAGATATGAATTTGTTACGTTATATATACTAGTTTTTTGTAAATAAATTTATCTTTGAACTGAATGAAAATGTAATTATTTATATATGAATTATTATGTAATAACTCCCAACTCCGTTTACGTTTTCCATCTAACGAACTTGCCATGCTTTTTGTGACGTTTATTTATACCGGCCTTGGCAGGTTTGGGGATTATGTCTCATGTTTGCAGTACTCACAGTCTCCCACAGACAGTTGCCAACCTACCCACGAACCGGTCCTCAATGGATAAATTCAGGCGGACTGATAATTTGAGTGCATTCTAGTACTGTTTGCAGTACTCACAAATATTCTCAACTTGCACACGAACCGGTCCGACTTGGATTTATGCTGCTCTAATTGCTATTAATGCGCAGAACAATAGTGCCAGCCATGTCAGCTCAATTGAGCTATCATGGCTTTGTTGTTCTGCACACCACGGCACATTCAGTGCATACAACATTCGTCTGCACTAATAGATTCAGACGCGAAACACACTTTCGGTAAATTTGATATCAGTGCAGCCATGTGCAGGACGGGAAATTAAAAAACGGGAAAAAGTAGAAAACATCATTTTTCGGGAAATAAAAGTCCCGGGAAATATACCCGTTATACAGTATATATATATATACACGTAGATCCTATAGGTATGTCAGCTACCATTAGGTAGAAAAAGTGCCTGAAGGTACTTTGGGATAGGATATTTAGTCAAGTGGATTTTGTGCAATGACTACCTTTCTATGTAGATGCTTAGATGAATAAAACAATGGATAGGTAGCGTGCGACCAATTACCATATGCGCTATAGTGAAGACCTGGCTATCCCAGGGATCTCTATTCTGGCCTTGGTGTGACATCACTAGGAGACTAAGACCGACGAGGGCTCTCGTATCGTTTACATTACAGAGAAAGTTGCGCACCAACATGCGCAGAACGTAAATTTTTGGTTAATCACCGCAGCAAGGTTTTTCAGGGAGACCTGCCGGTTGTTTATCCAGCAGATCGACATTCATGGTAGATACTGTAGCTGTGTCAGCTATCGCGGGGTCGCGACCCCTGTCACATGTTTGGTCACACATGGCCGGTAGCCAAGGAAGCCACGGCTCGCCTCCGGGCAGCCATGATTAGCCCCGTAATGTATGTTACAGCTAGCGACCACTTTTATCTATTTAGTCATCATTCTTAACTCTGGTTGACCGTCCGTGACAGTACCCTACAAATAGGGTTGGTTACAAAAACAGTTACCGGTACTGGTGTATCGTATCAAAAAGTACCATATCATACATTTTACTCCTTAAAGGTGCTCCAAATGATAGTTTTTAATGTATGTTATAGCTAGCGACCACTTTTATCTATTTAGTCATCATCCTTAACTCTGGTTGACCGCCCGTGACAGTACCCCAGTTGCAGATCTAGGGGGCGTTGGAAGGGTTCAACGAACCCCCCATAGCGTTAAAAATGCTAAAAATTCATGCTGATATCAGCCCTTTACTGAAAACGAACCCCTTTATTAATAAAACTTGAAAAAAGAACCCTTGGCCTGACCAGATAATCTGCATCCGCCCCCTGGACCCTACAACTAGGGTTGCATACCAAGAAGAGTTACCGGTTCTGGCACTGGTATCATTTCACAAAATAACGTATCATAGGTTTTACTCCTGAAAGGTGCTCCAAAACAATACCTTTTAATGTATGTTACAACTAGGGACCAGTTTTATCTATTTAGTCATCATGCTTAACTGAGGTTGACTGCCCGTGACAGTAACCCTACAACTAGGGTTGCATACCTATCCGAACGAAATGGTACAATACGGTATCATAATATAATAATAATAATATTGTCATTTGATATTGCGCCCTTTCCATATAAACATGCTCAAAGGCGCATTACATTCATTGTCAGAGGATAGATTGTTGATATCCACATAGTTATTTGATAAATACATCTTTGAACAGATGTGTTTTCAGTTGTCGTTTGAAAATTGCCACACTCCCAACTGCCCGAATGTTATTTGGGAGCTGATTCCATAATTCTGGGGCACAGGCACTAAATGATCTGTCACCGTAGGTTTTCATGTTAGTTCTCGGTTCGCAGAGTAAGTTATCAGTACCAATGAAACCGGTACAGTATTTTAATGGTACTGCTAATGGTACTTATTACCTTATAACTTTTGTTGTGAATAGTCATTTTTAGAATCCTGGACAATCCCCAATAAAGGATAACTTCACAGTAGCTAGTATTGTTATGAGTACCTTTAAGGAATAAAACGGTACAATATGGTACTTTTTGAAACGATAGCGGTACCAGTACCTCTTAATATATTATTATTGTTGTTATTATTATTATTATATTATTATTATTATTATTATTATTATTATTATTATTATTATTATTATTATCATCATCATTCTTTTTATTATCATTATAACTATTAATATTATCAGGAACTATATATTTTAGAATATAAAGATCCTGTTATTATTAATATCATAATGGTCATCATCATAATCAATTAATCATTATTGTTATCATCATCATTATTAGTACAGCCTGATTTCTAGGCTCCCCTTCCCAGGGTTATCTGTCCTGCCACAACAACACAGCCTTATCTGTTCCTTTGTAAACTTTCCCTGCTGACTTGCTGACGAGTGTTAGTGTTATTTTTACCTGTGCTGTATTTGACACCTGTGATAATGCTACAGCTATCAGTAATAAAGACAAACACACACGATAGGCTGGTCAAACTCAGACATCGTTCACAGCAGTCCTGCTAACACAGCCCCGCCCACTATTGTCATAGGCTGATTACACGGTATACACACACATCTCTCTCTCTCTCTCTCTCTCTCTCTCTCTCTCTCTCTCTCTCTCTTTCTCTCTCTCTCTCTCTCTCTCTCTCTCTCTCTCTCTCTCTCTCTCTCTCTCTCTCTCTCTCTCTCTCTCTCTCTCTCTCTCTCTCTCTCTCTCTCTCTCTCTCCCTCCTCTCTCTCTCTCTCGCTCTCTCTCTCTCTC
>OZ012700.1:27775417-27787917 GCA_963942565.1 Maea johnstoni
TACAGGCAAGGTTCACACCGTCTTGATGTCGGTGCGAGATTTGCGATAGTGTGTCAATTGGTAAATAACAGTTTTTAGGGACTAGGAGCCTAGTCTAGATCTGAGATAGTGTGTCAATTGGTATATAACAGTTGTGTACTATAGGAAGGGACACATTGTGAAGGGAAATCCAAAGGCTTTTCTTTACTTTCTCCGTAATTTGTCCGTCCTGTCAAAGATAACGACCATGTGTAGAAGCGGCCATTCTTCCCGGAAACACCCCCCGCTGCTGTACCCATAGAACCCCAGAGCAGCACCCTCTTTTGGGGTGCACAATGACCAATTAGGGAACTAAGGGTCACGCTAGTTGGCACAGAACCCAGGTGTACCGGACCATAGAATTACCCCGCACCTTTATTTCTTGAGACGCACAACATAATCAACAACATTCTTAAACTTTGACATGAGGCCGGTCCAATTTGATTTTTGGTCCTACGGAATCGTCAACCGATTTTTTGGCAAATTGAAAAAAATTCAGATTCCAGAATTTCTAATTTTTAATTTTTTTTTTTTAAATTTCGCAACATGATCAACAACATTCTCAAACTTTGACATAAGGCCAGTCCAATTTGATTATTGGTCTTACTGAATCGCCAATCAATTTTTGGGGAATTGCAATTCCAGAATTTCGAATTTTTAATAAAAAAATTGCGCCGATGTAATTCTGACGACCCTTTGTGAAATAAATACCTACTCCCCTGCAAAAAGGCCTTGGTTTTTATGTTTTCAGGCTGCTATATTTAAAGAAAACAATCAAAATAAACGAAATTATGCAATCTCGGTATATTGCATACATCATCTAAAGCGTCAACCATTTTGACACCGCTCCGAGGTCATAATGCATTGCGCAACATCCTGCTTTTTCCGATGGAAACACTGTCCTCCGAACCGAGAATTTTTAAGTTTTTCATATTTAGTTTTTTTGCCCCTGACAAACCTTTTTGGAGCAAAGAAATCCATAAGACCAAAAATCAACTTGGACTGGCCTAAGATGTACATTTTGTTTGGCTCTGTTAGGGGCCAATATCTATCCAGACTGATGTTGGTATGGATATAGACAACTCCGCCTCTAAATGTTTGAATTCAAAAAACCCTTTGATACTGTGCGGGTTTTCGCAGTATTTGTAAAGGATGTCAGTGTATGTCATGTTTATTTTTCCCTACCACCAGGGGGTGCCCTCATCTGCCTGTGTGAAACTTGAGAACCCGTAAAAGGGTAAATTTCTTCGGTTGCTGAATACCGCAAGCGGAGGATTCTGAAAGGTCAAACTACTTAACCCTTTAATGCCTAACCCTTATGCTGCTGGTGGCTAATTTGGCCAAAACAAAATGATGCAAAAAACCTGAAAAATGACTGAAACTCTGGCACATGGGTACTCATCTGAGGGTATTCAGCGAGAGGTATCAAATGAATACCAACATGACAGGGTTTAGATTTTTTTTAGGTGTGAAATGGTTAACCTGTTTACAATTGAAGCATACCCATACACATGGTCTGATTTCTGAAAAAAATATATTTTGAATAATTAATAACAAAGGCTCATGAGACATAAGCCTTTGATGATAAATAATGAATAAATGAATGAATAAATAAGTAAATGATGATGATGATGATGATAATAATAATAATAATAATGATAATAATAATAATAATAATAATAATAATGATAATAATAATAATAGTAATAATAATGATAATGATAATATTAAATGAATAATTTTGAGATTGAAAATTGAAGCTTTTTATCAGAGATATTTTTGTTATAATCAAAGGACTTTCATTTTACCCCTTTTTTGCTTACCTGTTGTAGTGAAAATAACCCTATTTGGAGTATTTATGTTAAATGATGGAAATTGGATTTTACATTTACATTTCTCTCTTTATCTTCCAGCATTGATCAGAACATGAAGAGAGTGCTTCACAAACTCAATATGGTTCAACGGAAACAGGAGGACTTTAAACGGAGACAGAGTACTGTACGGGACGATGTTCTGAGAGAACGCTTTCCTTGGGTTCTCAAGAACAACAGTCTAGGGAACTACTTTCTTGGCGGAGTAACACAGGAGGCGAACTACAAAAAAGGAGTGATTGTATTCCTACACCAGCACAGGACTGCTGGATCGGCGATGTCTCAGTGTTTGGAGGAAATCGCGAAGAATTCATCTATGGCTATAAGCGATGTTGTTGACAGTGAAACGCGGCAAGAATGGGATAGAAATGACCGCCATTATGAGCATAGTGAGCGCTATAAAATACACCGGGGAGAATTCTCCTTTGGGATGTGTGACGATTTCAAAAAGCCGTGTTCGTACTTTTCGATATTACGGGACCCATTTGAGCGCGCCCAGTCAAGTTATCAGCATTGCAAATCTTCGCTCGGAGATCCGTTATGTCAGGCGGTGAACGCAAATAAAGTGACGCTTCGCGAGTGGATAATCTATAACGGAAGCCCTCTGCTACGCCACCTGGTGTACAAATCTGACATATGCGATGATATTGAAAACGACGAGATTGTTCAGAATATTACCGATCCTAATCTCGTTAACAAAAACTCCATCCCCTGTTGGTACGTTCACAAACTAAAGATGGATCAACTTCTACCTGCGGAAGTCAATCATTTAACGGATTTTGTTGTGGAAAATTTAAAACAGTGGTTTTCTATGGTAGGACTATACGAGGAGTTTGAGGATTCTATCAGCATGCTCGAAAAAATATATAAATTGCCATTTACAAAATGTAAAAGCTTAAAAAAGATAAATAAAAATGATATTTCAAATAATTCTAATACTCGACACAGGATATCTGAGTACTACGATGATAATGATCCTGAATATTTAGAGTATGATTATGACGTGAATAGAGTACTGGAACCTGACAGAAAAATCTATGAAAAGGCAAAAAAGATATTTAATATCCAAAGACAGCTGCATTCAAACAGACTGAAAAGGTGATTTAATTATCTTGGATTTTTACTTTTTTAAGTTATCAGTTATAAGACTTTGGACAGCAAAGAAATCAGTCCTCAAACTGGCCAGGATGCCATAGTTGGTTTTTCACTGAATATGAATAATAATGCCCTGTCGGTCAGTCATTACGGTTTCACTGAATATGAATAACGCCCTGTTGGTCAGTCATTATGGCTTCATTGTTTGAGATATGTGATATTCACCTTAAAGGATTAGGCCTAAAAAATTGTTTGTTTCCTGTAACAGTCTGGAAAAATAGGGTAGGGAGGTAGGTAAATAATTTTTTTTGTATTAATATTTTTATCAAAAAATGTGTGTTTATGCATGTTTTATGTTGATTGTGAGTTGGAAGGGTGTAAAAAAAACTTTGGGGTAGCGATTTTTTGTGTAATAACTTGTTAGGGTCCGTATACAAGAAGCAAACAATTTTTTTAGGCCTTACACCACTTGAATCAGTGATTGCCTACACAGTTGAGTGGTCTAAAGCTGCTGTAAATAAAAGAGTATTTAACCCATTCACACTCAGAGATCCACTAAAAATTATTGTCTGCTACTCTGATACTTTTCAAAATAACTTGGGAATAAAGCAAAAGTTCACAAAATATTTGAAGGAGAGTTGTTGGTTAACTTCTCTTTTACATTTCTCCTTCAATTATTTTGCAAAAAATGCTTTTGTTAGAAAAATATTTCCATAATTGTCAGGCCTGTTTTGGCCGCTATGAGTGTTAATGGGTTAAGGGTCGCACCTCAGAGATGTAAAGCGAGAGTGGAAGCGAAGTTTGAAATCAGAGGAAATTGCCAAACACTACAATGGTATAATAAATCATCATATGGAATGGCCAAACATTACAATGTAGTAATTAATCCTTCCAATGCTGATGCTACTTTCGTCCAAAGCACAAGGAGGCAAAGATCCTTGAAAACCATCTAAACCCTATTGTATTGGTAGTCATTGGATAACTCTCACTGAGTACTCTCTGTGCCAGGGTTTCAGTCATTTCTAAGGTCTTTTGCATCATTTTGTAATAGCAAAATTAGCCTGCAATAGCATAGGGGTTAAATTCTCTTTAACCCATTCATACTTAGAGCTCCCTTCGTTAAGTCTGTAACTACATGAATTATACTATTTTTCAAAATATCAAAATACTGTATATCATGTTAATTTTGGGCATATAAAGTAATTCACTTGGCAGGCAGCTGCCTTTGATACGCAGTTTGATTTTTGAGTAACGGGTGTTGAATGACAAGATATCATGTCATTTCCTTTGAAGACAAACTTCGCGTATTTTGTTCCTATTCAATATCTCTGTACATGTCTAATGTTAGCAATATGACTGACTTGTTTACCATTCATGCCTGTTGAAACCAGAAAAACCTGATTATTTTGAGAATATCTCCTTAATAAAAGCATATTTTGGAAAACATTTTAATGACAATGTTCATCAGATCCCAACAACCAACCTTCCTTTAACTTTTTTAAGAATTCATACTTTATTTCTAAAATATATTCAAAAGTCAGAGATAGAGTAGCCCTTGTGCTGGTGGTTGTTAAACTGGCAAATACAAAATGATGCAAAAACCTGAAAAATGACTGAAACCCTGGCACATGGGTACTCATCGGAGAGTACTCAGCGAGAGCTATCCAATGAATACCAACATGAGAAGGGTTAGATGGTTTTCAAAATTATGTTTGGCCTTGTACTTTAGACAAACGTAGCCATAGCATTGGAAGGGTTCATCTCTGGCCCAGGAGAGCACCAGGCATGGCAGGGTTAACCCATTATTGCTCAAAGCGGCCGAAAACAGCCTGACAATTCTGATGAAATCTTGCAGGCAAAAATAAAATTAGGAAAATATTTGAAAGAGAAATATCCTTCAGAACACTACCAACAACTCTCCTTCAAATATTTTGTAAAATATTTCATAATTACCAAGTTAGTGTCAAAAGTATCTGAGATCCAGACTACTTCAACAGTAACTTTTAAGCATTAATTTGTTAATGTGAACCTTTTCTAGTAATGACTGATAACCTGCGTGTGGAAATGTTACTAAACCATCCCTGTGCTGACAGGTTTTGTTTAGTGACGCCATCTATTGCTTTTGAATAGAACTAAGAAAGAGCTGACCACATTTATCTGTGAGGTTTGAAACATGTCTGAAGTTATGATCTTAGGGTTTTTTGGTAACTTCTAAAAAATTAATCTTACCATTTTTTATAATTAAATTAGTCATATGAATTCAAATTTCACAAATCTAACTAGAAAATATCCAAATAAATGTCTAGGTAGAACAAACCTGTTTTTAATCAGTAAAATCGGTGGATGATTATGGAAACACACACCCAACTAAACGCACGTAGAGTTCCTCTAGAAAGTATTGTCTGCTACTTTCAAACTTTTGCAAATAACTTGGGAATAAAACAAAAGTTCACATTATATTGAAGGAGTGTTGTTGTTTTGACTTCTGGTCAACATTTCTCCTTCAAAATTTTTCCCAAAAATGCTTTGGTTAGAAAAATATTTCCAGATTTATCAGGCCTGTTTTGGTCAAATGGGTTAAAATATTAATCAATACCAGCAGGATGAAAGAAAGGTGTTGTCATTTATGCTATCTACTATTAACAATTCTCATTCAAATACTTTCCCAATTTTGCCTAAGCCTAAAAGATTTTGCCAAAATCACCTGGCTGTTTAGGTCAATTATGAAAGATATCTTTATATGTATTTATCTGGTATTGGCTCTCTATCCTGCATCAAAACAAATGCTGTTGCTACTAAATTGCATGATAATCATTATGTACAGTCAATAAGTTATTTACCTTTATGTAAATAAGATGTATGAATAAATGTATGACAAAAAGTTGACTTGTATGCTTGTATTGTATTTCTCCCTTCTCTGATTTTTAACCATTCATATTGTTAGTCAGGGTTTTCGCTTGCACTTAGAAACTAGGTGCCCAAAATTAGCTGATTGGCTGTTGTAATATATCAGGGCGCCCCATTTTTCAAGGGAGATGCCAATATACCGGTACCTAGATTACAACCATGAACATGTACTTACTATATTGAAATAAGGCATTAATTCCTTATGGATTACTGCAATGCTCTCCTAATTGGAATACAACAGGATTTGATTGCAAAGCTGCAGCGACTACAAAACAGTGCAGCAAGGATAGTATCGAGAACCAGGAAGTATGAACATATCTCACCTGTTCTCATCAAGCTTCACTGGCTACCAATCAAATTCCGCATCCAATTTAAGGTCCTACTGCTTGTATACAAGGCGCTAAACGGACTTGCACCTAAGTACATCAAGGAGCTGCTCATGCCCTATAAACCCAGACGCCATCTACGATCAGAAGCAAAGGGCCTTCTGGATGAGCCTCGGACTAGACTCAAATTTGGAGACCGCGCTTTCTCCATTAGTGCACCGAGATTATGGAATGCGCTTCCACAACACCTGAAGGGTTCTACATCGTGTCAGGCCTTTAAGAAGTGTCTCAAAACACACCTTTTCAGGCTCGCCCATTGAGGCGTTGTGGACTATGACTCAAACTATGACTATGTGCAGCGCTTTTGAACATTTTATGAATGGAAAAGGCGCTATATAAATTACAATTATTATTATTATTATTATCATTTATAAGCAAAACTTCTGAAGCTGACCATGATGAATTCAACAAAATAAAGTCCCTGTGAAGCAGATATCGTTAGAAATATCATTAAGGTATCGTATCGCTAATGAAATATCAATATTATCGCACATCACAAAAATTTAAAGGTGTCAATCCCTACCCCCTGACTGTATCTCCTTTCAGTAATAATATCAGATTCCCATTTTTTTTAATTCGCAATAAATGCTGTTTTTTTTTCTTTTTGGATCTTAAAAATTAATCATATTACAAAAGTCATGGAATTCATCATGATGTAGTACAATGTGCACTTTCTATTATGCGTAATCTAAAACCTAATCTCCAACATTAATAACCATCTTGTAGAAGAGGTCCAACAACCCAGTGTGCTAGCAGGTTCTGTTTAGTGCTGCCATCTATTGTATGATACCTGAACTAAACAAACTAAGCACATTTTTAGAAAACCAAGTTTTGAATTTCAAGCTAGTTTGAAACAACTTGAAAATTTTGTTTTGAATTTCAAGCTAGTTTGAAACAAATTGTAAATTTTGGTATTTTTCTTTTTTGGTAACTTTTCTTAGAAGTTATCTTTCTATTTCTTAAGAATTCAAATTTACCATCATATAAAACCGAAAGTATTCAAGTGTCTTATGGGAAAGAGAGGACCTGCCCTGACGGCCATACGGACTAAGACATAGCCACTGACTGCTAGCTGTCTCTCACCACTGCTTTGGTTCAGCAACCAGCCAAGCAAGTGAGAAGGTTGCCAGTGACTTGGGGTTAGGGGATGGTTTTTACCAGGTACTATGCTTTCCTCTACCACTTACAACTAGCTAGTCACGATTTAGCCACAATATGGCAGAAAAAATGACAAAAACTGAAATACCAAATCCGAATTGAAAAAAAAAAGAAAATATGAAATTCCTTGTAGGAAAGAACCTAGCCCTAATCAACCAGTGAAAATCTGGGGATATTTGCAGAAACATATGACAATCTGCTTAAACAACAAACTCATTGATAACCAACAATTACCACTTTTATTTTCATCACAAAACTATCCAGAGCTATGACATAATAAGTTATTCACTTTATAAACATGAGAAAATATATAGATTATCTGAGACTAGTGTTGGGACTAGTTTTTGGAACTCAAGCACTCATCATATTTTACGATTGAATAATCAAGCGACTCATAGTTGTAAAATCAAATACCTCATCGAACCACAAAACATGTCTTATTTTATAACAATCTCAAACTCACCAATCAGTGGGATTCAAAATACCCGAACTCTCGTAAATTCCGAGCTGGTACATTTCAGGCTTGAGCGCTTGTGTGTAGATCATAATGAGCCAATTATTCAAGTTTACGATCAATTGTCCCACCACTATCTAAGACCATCATCAACCCAGTTCTTTGATATTACTGTTATTATCATTATCATTACTATCATTATCATTATTATTATCATTATTATTATCGTTATTATAATCCAGTTTTTCTATTTTACATGCATTAATGTTAAAAAGTGATTGTACAAAATTCACTTGCACTCTGTAAGTCATTGGAGATCATTCACATTTTTTGTTCACTGAGATGGTTATATCACTGCAACCCAATACACACATGTGATATACAAAGATTCTTCCGTCTATACAATTTCATCCTTACTGCACTATGGAGGATAAGTGTGTGAATTATATCAGGCACATTTATACAACAATATCAAAATCTCTGATTATATTAAGAAAATTGAATAGGAATTATTCATTTGCCCTACAATATTACAATATTTACTTCAGTAAGAAGGTTGAAAGAATAGCAGACTAAGACTATGGACCATAGGCCATTTACCCATTGGCTTTTGAATAAGCCTTTTGTATATATATATTATACAAATATGCCATGCCAGTGTGGGTATCATGATGGAATGTCTCCCCAAGGGAGGATGGTTTTCCAGAGAAACCATCCTCTCGAGGGGAGACATTCCATCAGGATACCCACACTGGCATGGTATATTTGATTTATTATACCGAACAAACCCCATTTTGGTGAAATATCAATAAAAAACAATGTCAAGGTCACAGATGACTGGTGATTCACACATTCCCCGCTAGGCGTCACTAATGACAACGGTGGACATGAAGCCCATCAGTGGACATGATGGAATGGCCAACCTTTGTAAGCCAATCACGGCTTACGATCTTCAAGTGAGGTATAATAAATATATATATATATATATATATATATATATATATATATATATGTATATATGTATATATATATATATATATATATATATATATAAATATATATATATATACATAAATATATATATATATATAAATGTATATATGCGTGTGTGTATGAACGTAAATATATATATATATATATATATATATATATATATATATATATATATATATATATATATATATAATGATAAAAAATAATAATTTCATAAGGCACAACTGTGTATCAGTAGTTTATTTTTCTATGAATACTGGACGCGGGTCAGTAGAAGAGATAAGTTCATTAAATATAAACGGCATCACGTATGAAATATAACATGTACCTATATTCCATAAAACAACAACAATATGTATATTGAAAGACACAGTAGTTTTCTCTCCTCTCTTAACATCATTCATCATAAAATATAATAGGAAATAAAACATGTTGCGCTTGGAGTAGTTTGTCAAACAGATTTTTAACAATTGATATTGTGGATACTTGCAGAAGTCCATTAACAGTGAAGTTCAAGAGTGAATTTTCTGCTCACACACAAAGAATTTCCTGGTTTTGATTAGGAAATCAAGGAAAGTCAGCTGAACCCATTTACACTCAGAGTGGCAAAAACTGGCCTGACGCTTTTGGAATATTTTTACTTACAATAGCATTTTCTTGAAAACTTTTGAAGAAGATATGTTGATCAGAAGCCAAACAACAACTCTCCTTCAAAAATTTTGTGAACTTTAACTTTATTCCAAAGTTAACTTCAACAGTTTGAGAGAAGCAGACGATACTTCCTAGAGGAAATCCAAGTGTGAATGTGTTCAAGTCCTATATTGCCTGTTTCTAAGTCAAACAAAGGAAGCCTATGCTGACCAGGCCAACTTAAAATCTGTTTATTACTAGTTCTTTGTTATGTCAATGAATATTTCAAAACAACAAAGGACTGCAGATTCTATCAAAGATGTAAACGCAAAGAATAACTTTACCCAGTGTCATGAAACAAAACTAAGCAAAATTCCTGCAATTAAAATTCATGTTGGCACCAAAAGTTTAAAAAACAAACATGTATATGCATTATTACAAGGAGGTATCAACAATCAAACTAAGCACCCTTGGGAATGATAAAGAAAACATCTAAAATGGACTAAATAAAATCATCAAGTACCTCACAATGATATAACAATCGTACTTCATGTAGCACACAAAAAATAATGGGACTATTTTGACAATATTTCTCTGATAAGGCCACCTTTTGGTGAAGTTTTGAAGAAGTATTGTTATCATAACACAATGAAAAAAAACTCTTCCCATACATGTTATGCAAGACTTCAGCATGTTATTTTTATTTAACCCTTCCGATGCTGAGGCTACTTTCATCCAAAGTACAAGGATGCGAAGATTTTTGAAAATCATCTAAACCCTGTCATGTTGGTATTCATTAGAAAGCTCTCGCTGAGCACTCCCAGATGAGTACCCATGTCTCAGGGTTTCAGTCATTTTTCAGGTTTTTTGCATCTTTTTGTATTGATAGAATTAGTTACCAGCAGCATAAGGGTTAAATATATATTTGGACTGTGAACTCTGGGTATTACTATACTTGCTTGTGCCCTAAAATATGTTCCTTCTTTGTTATTGCTAACTATCAACAATATTCCTTCATTACCCTATTTCCAAGATTATGCTTTTCATAAAGTGATCTATTCTCAAGCACAACTCTTGCAAGATTACTTGAATGGTCTAAAGCATTCAAGGTTGTTTTGCAAGGCATGCATCATGATGAAAATGAATCATAAATCCACAAATCTGTTGGCAGAATTTTTGGAGGAGTTGAGATCAACATTTTTCCTTCAAGCATTTCTCCAAGTACTGTAAAAACCATTATTTCCACCCACATTTTTATTCACGCAACCGTCGTCTGAATCTGATCGTGGCCAATTAATTACATGCATCAACTGTATCACCGCTCGATGGGGCATTGTTGTGAAATTAAAAGGAGCGCAAAAATAATGGGTTTTACAGTATGCACAATAGAGTAAGATGTTACCCTATTACTCTGGAGGATTTTTTATGTGCATCCAATATGAATGCATTTCAATAAGAACCCTTTCATGTGTGTTTTTGCATTCTTTCCAATAGCTTCTAATACTTTAATGCACTCCTATCTCTTAAGTCTCCTGGCTCACCACTGTAAAGCATCTAAAAGTTGCTTTTACAAGTGCTTTTACTGCATTGTACAATCTCAACCCAGAGTTTGTTCGGATTTTCTTTGTTTTCACGGCCAGTATTGTAGATTACCCACACAAATGAAGTTTCGTTATTCTTGGTTTTCTCCGAGCTTGTCGGAGTAGAAGGAGGTGATATTTTCTTGATTTTCACTCCCTGTATTGTAAATTTCCATCATGAAAGTTGTTCTATTATTCTTTTTAAAATTTTCAAATAGGTTTTTAATCCCCTTATTCTTGTTTTTCTCCGAGCATGTCCAAGAAGACGGAGGCAATATTTGTCCTGAAAGATTTTCTGTTTTTCTTGGTTTTCTCCGAGCATGCCGGAGTAGACCGAGACGATATTTTCTTGTTCCGTTATTTTTGGTTTTCTGCGAGCATGTCGGAGTAGACCGAGGCGATATTTGTCCAGTACTGCCACAAGATGGCGCTAACGGTGAGCGCACCTGACATGTAGAGCGGCCAGAACTTAGAGGTGGTGCAGTACACCTGACTAGTTTCGTTCAACTTGAGGGATTTGGTGATGATCTTCTCGGTTTCTTCGACACTGGGGTCCATTTGGGGAATGCGATCGCATATCTGAAAAAGAAAACAGAATCATTTCAAGTTTTCCTTGCAAGTGAAAATGATATTAAAGATTTTTGGGAGAAGTATATACTAATACATATCTTTTTAAATTGTCTTTTTTCACATTTTTGGAAAATGAAAATATTAAAGTTTTTATAATGTTCGGAAAAATACATACATATTTTTCCTACAATTGCCTTTTTCTGAGTTATTGTAGATAACTACATACATATAGTACATATATCTCCTTTCGCCTAGTCACTTTTTCTCTGGGAGACAAGGTCCTAGGTATGAATCAGACTTTAGGCATGTGAGAAAGTTGCCATTGACTTGGGGTTGGCCAGAGGTTTTCCAAGGCAACTCCATCAGTGACAACTGGCTGCTTAAAAATAAAAAGTTATGATGATGAATAAAATTAGGAATTTGAAATTTACCTTTTGTGAGAAGTGGTACATGATTCCCTTCATAGACTCAATGTTTGTAGCCTCCATCATCATTCTGACAGCTTCTCCCTTACGGATCTTCACAACTCCGGTGAACACGGCGTAGTTATTGTAACAACGCTCCAGGGTCCCGATAGCCATAACCTATAGAATAAAATGCACACAGGGTATTAGTTTTTTGCTGTTTTGTATTTCATTTCACCCCTTCTCTAGAAGCTATCATCTGCACCCCTCATACTTTTGAAAATAACTTGTGAATAAAGCAAATGTTCATAAAATATTAGAGTGCCAATAGCCATAACCTATGGAAACAAAAGACTGTATTTTTTTTGTTGGTTGCAGGGGTGTCTGAGGCTTCCAAATGTGCGCCAGGCCAAATCCATCAAGCACTCATAACC
>OZ012700.1:27792917-27832917 GCA_963942565.1 Maea johnstoni
AAATATTTTTACCGACCTACCTACCCTATCTTTTTTCGGGCCGTTACAGGAAACAAACAATTTTTTTTAGTCCTTAAAGGAGTCATTGGTAGTGATCTAATCAACATTTTAACCTATTCATGCCTATAGCAGGCAAAAGAACATTTTCTCAGGGAATCATTTTTTTCAAAATATCTATTGGAACAATTTCGATTATATCTCAAACAAACATCTCTTCTTCAAATAATTTCAGTTTAAGGTTTATAATAAAGCTACTATCAATCTCAATTACAATTAACAGGGACTTCTAGGCATAATTAGATTGACACTTAAATTTGTTACATGTACTTCGATAATTCATGATTTGGTGCTGCCACCTATTGCAATGTATGGGAACTTTTTCTGACACTTTTGAATTCATATATACTAGATGTGATTATGTCTAACAAAAAATAGACAGTCAATATTTGGTTGAGTGACTAAGGGAAAATTTCTGCTCAGTCAGCCCAGAGAATAGTCAATTTATGGTTGGCAAACACATTCTGCCCCTCATAATGGAACAAGGAATATGCACGTATCAGGGGTTAGGCTTCGGCTAAAAACTCTGGGAGACTGCAGGATTTTAACCTCACATACCCATCATTTACAACACGCAACATACTTATCTGTATTATGAAACACTGTTACGACTCGTGGATACAGTGTTACCACAGATCGCAACAATGTATCAACAAGTCTGCAGGCCAGTATGAAGTTCTTATGGCACAGACTCCGAGCTTTCACAATCTACCTGAATGGTGGCCGCTACAGAGTGTGACCACCACCGTAGAAAGCATTGGTGTACAGGGATCGGGATCATGTACGGACACATAAGGCCCAAGACAACGTGAGGAATAGGAGCTGCATGTCTGTAGGTCCTATACCTGGGTCTGGCTAATTGACCTTGCGCGAGAAGAATGTGGTCACTTATAGTCAGTCTGAACCAAACTAGCCGACCCGTTTTCCTCTTTTTGTTACAAAAATGTTCATTTCCTATATAAACTTGGTCTTTTCTAATGACGAAGTTGTCCACAGGTGTAATGCCAAATTAACTGATTAAGAATAAAAGGTGTTGCATCTAATGATCTATAGACTAAATAAATAAAAATATATACTCACATCTTTATCTTTAGGAGAAATGGAATCACATCCTCCAATTTTGAACTTCATGAGAGCCAAGACTTCATCTGGATGTCCAAGTGATTTTAAAATCTCCATGATCCAAAATTTGACAGGTGACAGGTGACAGGAGCAAAAATATCAGAATGGATAAAAGGAGCTCTTCAATTGCAGATGTAAACAAACTGCTCTCTTACTGCATAAAGCGTCAAATCAAAAGAACAGTTGCTGTCTCTTTCACTAAATCGTTGCAGATGTGTCTTGGCTTAAATTTGCATCTTGATTAAAGAATCAACCAAAGTTCAATCAAGGTGTTCATACAAACGATCACGTTCCCTGACCATGGTCAAGTTCGCTGAACTTTTCTGTGTCATGATGCCGGGTGATTTGACAAACGGCATTCGATTGGTTCAAAATGCTCAGGCCAGGTCACAAGTAGCCAATCAGCGGGCGCGTTACTTTACCAACGAGTAGTTCCTAATATAGTCGCTAGGGTGCAGCACAGGTATCAACATCCGGTGGATTTTGGAGGCATGTTTTTAGTGAAGCCAAGTTTTGTTGTTTTTCACTATGAAACGGATTAGGGGGGAACAAATTCATGCTGCGGTTGGATCATATCTAAAGAGGAGACATTACACAGTATGTAGATTTCTGTAGATAAATATATCTATGTAGAAAGAGGGAGGGACAGTGTCTTAGCCAGGAGTTTTAAAATTGGGTGCAACTTTTATTCTAAACTTTTTGGGCATAATATTTTAGGTATTTTGTGACTGAATAAAATCATAATCATTTTATTTATTTATTGAAATAAGGCATACTGTCCTTAAACAATGTGATGGGATTTCTATTTGGGAGAAAAAATGCAATCATATGTTAATGTTTGAAAATACATTTCAAGAAGTTGCTCTCAAAAATATTTGGGTTTCTTGACATGAGGGGTGATATTTTGAGGGTGTGGGTGTCCAAATGATACCCATAAACGCCTTGCTGGTTAAGACTATAAGGAGAGATTTCATCGATAAGATAACTTATTGGTCTTCATTCTATTTCTTGCCGAACTGCAAACATCATTCATATTTCATTATTTGTCTTCTATTCTCTTCTTTAATTTTTAAACTGTTAATCAGTTTTACCTAGCTCTAGATAAAAAAAAGATGAAAGAGGTTATAAACTTTAAGGGGGTGCATTTGTGCGGATATGGTATTGTGGTTATCAATGTCATAAAATAACACTGCACACTTGAGTTTCAAAAATTTGCCACTATGCACCTATATGACCCAAGGGGAAGCCAAGTCAAATAAAACTTTATATTTAAATGTATCCCTATGGCCTATAGGTACAGTAAAAAAGGGGCTGGATATTAGTGGAATTTTTTTTTTATGAAACTTTGCACTCATACAAGTTCAAAACTGTGGATCTACATTGTCTGAAAATATTAATTTCCAAACCTTATTACATTTTAGATAGTAATTACTATATTTACTACTTATATTCCCTGAACATTGATAACTGATGTGAATGTATTTGATATTTTCCAGGAAAGTGACATTGGCTTCAAGAAGGAGTTGCGGCTGACGCTGGACCCAGAGAACTTGGCCCTTCATGGGACAATGAGCTCTGAGTGCAGTTCTAACAGCACCTTCAGCTATAGCAGTATCTGTGGTGACGTGACAGCATGTGACCAACAATTTACGAGGTGAGTAGATATCATAGCACTAGACCAGGGTCTCAGCCAGGATTCCAAAACAGCAACATTTTCCAAAATTTCTGCCCCATCTAGATTTAGCTACTAATCTACTTTCAGTTTTATACTAACTATAATTAATAGCCCATTGTGCCAAAAAGGGGAATTTTCACTTAAAGTATGTCCTAGAAGATCGTTTGTTAGGTACATATTTCTTTATTACCCCCCCCCCCCCCCCCCCCCCCTATACCATTGCAAGCTTTTAAAACCCCATTTGCAGCCTAGCCAACACTGCCCTAAATTCATATAGCATGTTTATCCATATTTAGATTTCCTGATCTCTTAGTTATAATACAAAACTACCTCTTGAATATGTTTTTCTTTAAATTGTGCATTCATTTGCTTTTTCAATCACACCACAGTACTATTTAAACAACTACAGAAACATCTTTATGGACCTATCTAAACATCTTTATCTAAACGTTCCAAACTGGATTCTTTATTTCAGATTGAAGATTTTCCTTCATGAGGCAGTGGAGCCCTTTAGGAGTGAACTGGCTGTCATATTATACCCAATGTTTGTGCATGTCTATCTTGAACTGCTCTGCAATGGACAAAAGACACCTGGTGAGTAAACCTGGGACTACAGACACATTCAGTACTATTACATCATAAACTGATTTCCTCAAATATTTAGATTTAGAATTTCATTAATTGTAACTTTCTTCTGCCAATCTGAGTCCAGTTAATAGTCACGCCAAATACAAACCTCTTTAAAAAAATTGCTATATGACAATCCTAGTTCAACTTGACCAGTGTCTCTCTAAGCTGGAGCTAGTTTAATCAGGTTGCACATATAAGGCGACCCGTAATTGAATTGTAGTTTCCCGGATCCTCCGACCTAAAAGAAAACCACACGACTGAAAAAAAAAATCAGTATTTTTTAATTTTTATTATAGACGACCGACCCAACTTAAAAGTATCCGATGAGAAATAAGAAACAGTTAGAAACCTCGCCGCAACCGATTTGTTGTTGTCATACCAGCTACATTTAATAACCTAGTGTGTCAAAAAGGGCAATTTACACTGCAGCTATGTCCTAGAAGATGGTTTGTTAGGAAAATATTTAGTTATTACACCCCAAAAGTCAAAATTGAAAAATCATCATAGAATCTTTGCCTGTCCAAACAGGAGGTTTTTAGGAAACTGCCTTTCCAAAAGACAGGTAGGACGGGTCCTGGCTAGGTCCCTGCTTGACACGCAGTCTCAGATGTATAATAAAGAGGATGTCATCATTATATTTTCAGCTCACAAGTTTTTCAGCCGGCACCATATCATGTTTAACGAGGAGAGGGAGTTCAAGCCCGTCCTTGACGCGCTGTCTCAGATGTATAATAAAGAGGATGTCATCAATAGCAGAGAGATCAAACAATTCAGGTAAGGCCTAAAAAAATAAATTGTTTGTTTCCTGTAACAGTCCGAGAAAAAATAGGGTAGGTAGGTCAGTAAAAAAAATCTTTTGCATTTTTTTTTTGGTCAAAAATGTGTGTTTTATGCATGTTTTACATTGATTGGGAGTTGGATGGGCAATAAAAACTTTAGGGTAGGGATTTTTTTGAATAACTTGTTAGGGTAGGGTTACAGGAACTTTTTTTTTAGGCCAAAGGGCATGTTTAGGGATGGATACCTCTAAGGACAAAACAGTACTGAATTGGTACCAATGGAATGGTACAGTATTTTAACCCTTCCTATGCTGTGGCTACTTTTGTCCAAAGCAACAGTATGCAAAGATCTTTGAAAAACATTTAAACCCTGTTATGTTGGTATTTCCTGGATAGCTCTCACTGAGTATTCACAGATGAGTACCATGTGTCAGGGTTTCATTCATTTTTCTGGGTTTTTGCATCATTTTGTATTAGCCAAATTGGCCACCAGCAGCATAAGGGTTAAAGGAACTATTAATGTTACTTTCTGCATTATTACCTTACAAATTTTGTTATGAATAGTCAGGTTTAGGATCCTGGACAATCATGAATGATAACTTCACAGTGGTTAGTGTCTGTCATTAAGAGTACTTCGAATTTGAGGCCAATTGAACACAGTTTGGAATAGCTTAACTAAAGTAATTAGATGTGCACCATCTCTACCTTCCTTCAGGTCTCGATACCTAATAGCAATGTACCGTACTACTTTGTAACCCTGGGGCCCTCAGGCTATTTGTAAACATTCCAGAGGGCCTAGAGCTGCACTCACGGAGGGAGATCAACTCATGAGCTCACCACCTGTTTGACTCGTGAGCTCATGAGCTCACAGACGTTCCAATTTATCAAAGAAATATTTATTTTCCAGCCCAGCTATTAAGAAATAAATATTTATTTGCAGAGATTTATTAACATTGCCATGTTTATTTAATTTAAAAATGTGCTGACGAGGTACAAAGGTCAGTGCTCACGATTTGAACATTTAAGCTCGAGCTCGGCGAGTTTGCCCCAGGGCTCGAGCCACTCGAGTTCGTGAGTGGTGAGTGCAGCTCTAAGAGGGCCTCAGGGAAGACCCTTACCTTTGGACTGAGTTTAAATAAAGATTATTATTTTTATCATTATTATTATTAATATTATTATGAAATGAAAGCAAATTGAGCTCTCAACATTTTCCAACTGCTAAGTTTTTCACTTTATTTTTGGTCGTAAATTGTTCCGCTGTGAAGCAGCGATGCGACGAAAATCCCTGTTTGGTCAAACAATGGTTTTTGAAAAAAAAGCTGCTTATCTCTGCAGCTCCTAGTCAATGAATTATATCCATAGTCTTATGTAATATCTCTTATTCACTCTTTTTCTTTCTTTGCAGGGAACATAAATACTTCGTCCAGTTTACACAAGAAGCCCTCCAGTATATTCTAAGATATTTAAAGGTAAGTTCTTGGTTAGGGAAAGGTACTGGTACTCGATACTAGGGTTCGGATGCGACGAGATTTTTGGTATCAATTGATCGAAAAATATTTCGAACAATTAATTGATTTGGTTCGAGTTTTACGGCCACAATGCCGTAATTTTAAGGCAACGATTTCAAACATTATTGTGCCGCGGCATGTGCCGGCTCATGCCAGGCACACATGCGGTGCACCAAATATGGCGAAATAGATTTGTTTACTTTTGAGTGTTAACACAGAGCTGGTCTGTGTCACTCTGCGAAAGTTTTAACAAATTTTCTTCTCTTTCACACAGATTTACGGTGGAACAAGGTTAGATGTCAATAAGTCTTTATTGTTTTTGAATGTTTTGACCACGTAATTTCACAATATTTCACATTTGAAACAATCGATTATTTCAAATGCCGTTCGAACGGGTCGAGTCGGCCTCACCTCGACCAAATGCTCGAGTTTTCGATTAATCGTCCTACCACTACTCGAAACAATACCAATAACCAATATCGAATGGGAAAAAGTATTGTATCAAAAAAGTTGTGTTGTATAATTACAGATTTCAAATTTATATAAAAGTGTCCTAAGGGATGCACGAAAGCAGTTCACTGTTTGGTAGGTAAATTTCCGAAGCTAGAAGTGCTAAATTAGACAAAATAAGGTCCCTATGAGGCGGGCAGTAGCATTACAAATATTGTTAATATATCATATCATTAAGAGCATCTATACTATATTGTATCTTGAAAATTATAAAAGTGATATACTTGGTCCACTTTACCCAAGAAGCCCTCCAGTTTGTTACTTCAATTTATATTTCTTTCTTAAGCCAATAATTGTTATTAAATCAATTTTCTTAATATTGTTTAATCGAAAAGTTGCCTAATTTCCATCGTTTTTGTGTAATATTCTAAAGTGTTTCACTGTGTTGATGGAAATCTATTTCTGTTTCAGAGTGATGACAATATGTTATTACTACAGATATTCAACAATCATATCAAAATAAAAGGTAAGATGGGATTCTTTTAATGGAATTTCTTTTATATTCATTGGTGCTTGGAGGTATCTTAAAGTGTTTTTTTCATATATCAAATCATCACCTCCTTTTCGAAGAAATTTTGAGTACTGTATCGTACCTTCTCACTCCTTAAAGGTACTCTTAACTACACTAACCGCTGTGAACATGGTCTTAGCCAGCAGGGCGTCTGGGTGCCTTTTTGGACACCCAAACCCTTTAAAAGCAACCCTCAGGACACCCAAATCTTTTTGTGAAGAATTTCTTAAAATGTCAATCTCAAGCAAATAATTGAACCTCTTCATCTCCACATAATTCCCATGACATTGTATGAGGATATCATGCCTCATTTTGATAAGTTATTACATGTTTATCTAAGTATATTGTGGTCACCCTTAAAAATTTGGATGCCCAAATATTTTACAATTGCCATTTTTAGGCACCCAGTTTCTAAATCCTGGCTAAGACCCTGGCTGTGAAGTTAAACATGACATGACTATTCACAAAAAATTTATTATAGTAATAATGCAATCAGGGTCTTAGCCAGGATTTAGAAACTAGGTGCCCAAAATTGGCAATTGTATAATTATTGGGCATCCAAAATTTCAAGGGGAACCACAATATTCTCAGATTTTAACCATAAACATTTATTAATTTATCTAAACTAGCAGGCCCCCGTGCACAGCACGGGTTTGGATTCTAAGTCATACTCAGTGAAGCTCAAAAAAAACTGCCTCAACCACTCAAAAAAAGAGAACCCTTACTGAACCATTGACGTCGCTCTTTGTTTTGTTTTTTTGTTTCTAGTTTTCAGTCATCACCAGGAACTGTGTGACACAAACACTATTAAAATTATTATGAAATGCATCAATCAAATGGTGCTCTTACAACTGCAAGGCATCTTGGATCTACGTCAATGTCGTCAAATGTCTACCTTGGGTATACGTCAGGGAGGGGATCCCCTTATATACCTTGCTTGCAGCCAGTATGCATGCTATAAATATGAAAGTGCTGCATGTCTGACCCGAGTGCAGCATTGACTATACACTGCAGACATGTTAGCCGCACTTGGCACCACACTATGTGGCCTCATAGTATGGTTGTACACTAACAGCTTGCTGTCTCTCACAACTACCTGGGTTCCCAACTTCCCATGCACATGATAAAGTTGCTAGTGACTTGTGGTCTTCGCCAGATACTCTGGCTTTCTCAACCACTAACAACGTGCTAGTCGCGGCTGCAGTATGGCAGAAAAAGTAAGGATAATCAAATTTTCCAATCCTACGTCATGTATGATAAATGGCCACTGCAACATCTCCCTGGTAACTACACCTCGCCAGAAGTTAAATAGAGATGTAAATCAAGTAAATATTAACTCATGTATAGATTCCCCAACCCCTGCACCAACTAATCAAGATACTGAAACACCACCTAAATAATAATAATAAGAGAGAGAGAGAGAGGGTGTGACAACTTTTTTTAAAAGAAAGGGAGAGAAGATCCCCATAGGGGACAGGGCTCAACAGTACCCTGCCAACCCAAGTAGTCAGGCAGGGCAAGTTGGACCCATGATCAGAAAGTCCTGCCAGGCGTTCAGTTTGCCAAGCCAATTTGATAGAACTCATGTATAAATTCCCCAAACCCCTGCCCCCACTAATCAAGATATTGTGACACCCAGGGTCTGACACTTAGATTTCAGGCTTGGGGCCTGAAAAGCTATTTTAATAAATTTAGTGGTCAAAAACAGCATTTCTGTATTATTATACTATACATACTATTTTGGGCCCCTAGTCTACAGAATCTAGGGGCCCACAGCAAAAGCTAGGGGCATATGCCCCTGGGAAAGACGAACCCTGGACATCACATACATAATGAGAGAGAGAGAGATGATGATTAAATTTCACTCAAAACAATTTAGGAGAATAGTCAAGGGGGCAGTCAATAAAGGGGCAGTAGAGAGACAGGGGGCAGTCAATAAAGGGGCAGTAGAGAGACAGGGGGCAGTCAATAAAGGGGCAGTAGAGAGAAAAGGGGGGGGGGGGCAGTTAATAAAAGGGGCAGTTGTGATACAGGGGGCAGTCAATAAAGGGGCAGTAGAGAGACAGGGGGCAGTCAATAAAGGGACAGTCGAGAGACGGGGCAGTCAATAAAGGGGCAGTAGAGAGACAGGGGGCAGTTAGTAAAGGGGCAGTAGAGAGATAGGGGGAAGTCAATAAAGGGGCAGTTGGGATACAGGGGGCAGTCAATAAAGGGGCAGTAGAGAGACAGGGGGCAGTTAATAAAGGGGCAGTAGAGAGATAGGGGGCAGTCAATAAAGGGGCAGTTGGGATACAGGGGGCAGTCAATAAAGGGGCAGTAGAGAGACAGGGGGCAGTCAATAAAGGGGGCAGTTAATAAAGGGGCAGTAGAGAGACAGGGGGCAGTTAATAAAGGGGCAGTAGAGAGACAGGGGGTTAGTCAATAAAGGGGCAGTTGGGATACAGGGGGCAGTCAATAAAGGGGCAGTAGAGGGATAGGGGGCAGTCAATAAAGGGGCAGTAGAGGGATAGGGGGCAGTAGAGAGATAGGGGGCAGTCAATAAAGGGACAGGAGAGAGAGGGGGGCAGTTAATAAAGGGGCAGTAGAGTGACAGGGGGCAGTCAATAAAGGGACAGCAGAGAGATAGGGGGAAGTCAATAAAGGGGCAGTAGAGAGATAGGGGGGCAGTCAATGAGGGAATTGTAACACCACAGCCCTGAGTACACATGCACTAATATTCTCCCTATCAACCTATAGTGCTGTATGATGTAGAGTTTTTTGCAACATTGTATACTTTTATAGACAGAGTTGAAAGAGGGGGAGAGCAACATTGTATAATTTCATAGATACAGTTGTACAACATTGTATGAAATACATTGTATCATATCGGGTGGCTGCAGACGTATGTCATTGATGTGACCTGGACTGGCTGCAGACACTTGTCATTGCCATTGGCATTGCCATTGGCAACGGACCACTTTTCAAGAATAAAGGCATTAAATGCCAAAATTTCAAAAAAATAAAAGCGTTGGCCTCAATTGGAAAGCCAAGGCAAAAGAATCAGGACGGCAGTGCAGCCCACAGAGGCATAACCGCCGAGAAAACCGTATACAACGAACTCAAATTAGCGGTATTAAAATATAGATAAGGCATGATATCCTTATACAATGCGATGGGAATTATATGGAGGTGAAGTAATTCAATTATATGCTTGAGATTGACATTTAAAAAATTCCTCACAAAAGTCTTTAGGTGTCCTGAGGGGTGCTTTTCAAGGTTTTGGGTGACAAAAAAGACACCCAGACGCCCTGCTGGCTAAAACCATGAATGCAATAATGCTACAGTTAAAATACAATACCAATTAACTGTACTATACTGCTTTGTTCTTAGAGGAATCCATTCCTTCTAACTCGCTACATCCAAAGGAATTTTTCAATTTGTTTATTTTGCAGTGATTGACCGTGATCTGAATATCCTAGAACTGAAGGAGGATCGCATGGTTGATGGCCATGCGTTTCCCTCCCCTCCCTGCACACCGGACAATAAGGTCATCCGTAATGAGGTCACGCTCAGCAGTCTGCAACAATGTATCAAGAAGGTCCGCGAGGGCCCCTCCAGTCCTACCTCAATATGCTACTACTCTGTTCAAAACACACACCAGGGGTAAGTCTGAGGAGCAGGGTTAAACATTTTGCCCCTAGATTTTGCTGTCATACTAACTTATTTTAGTCCCCTATATTGCCATTTTCTGGTCATAGTTTTCATATTGTTTTTTATCAAGTGGAGCCCTAAGAACATACAATTCAGCTCAGACCATGGCCAACGATCTCACAAACATACCGCTACAAAAATACTAGAGCTGCACTCACGGAGGGAGATCAACTCATGAGCTCACCACCCGTTTGACTCATGAGCTCACGGACATTCCAAATTTCCAAAGTAATAGTTATTTTCCAGCCCAGCTATTAAAATATAAATATTTCTTGGCGGAGATTTATTAACATTGCCATAATTATTCAATTTTTTAAACGTGCTGACGAGGTACAGATGTCAGTATAACACTCAACACCATGTGAATGTATACATTGGAGATTGTAAAGAAGACATGACAGCGATAGCCAGTTATGTATGTTAATAATGTGTGTTAGGTGCTCTGTGATACGTTTGTGTTCCAACATAGACAAGCTCACGATTTGAACATTTCAGCTCGAGCTCGGCGAGTTTGCCCGAGGGCTCGAGCCACTCGAGTTTGTGAGTGGTGAGTGCAGCTCTAAAAAATACTAAAAACAACTTTTAAAAAACACTAAAAGACAGCAAAATATCAAAAGAACAAAGAAATTTAAGAAAGTAAAAAAAAGAAAGAAATCTGAAGAATAATTGCCAAGCTACCCAGAAAAACAACCAACCAATCTCGTTTGTTGTGTTTTTATGGTGATTTTTGTTTGTTATCACCAGGATGTGTTCAGCCACAATCTCGTCAGACAAGCAGCTTCTCAGTACATGTTTCGAGGACGGAGCTATCAGAATGTGGAATCTCACGCCTAAGAAATTCAAGCCCATTCCGCAGCTGGTCAACGTCAGCCGCGTCAACCTCGCTGGTGATGTCATGGAGGATATAGAGGAGAGAAACAGGTCAGTAGAAGTCAAACTTGTTTACAAATATAGGGATCAACTTACATTTTGGGATTCATTTGCCATGCAGGGTGCAATTGCTTGGAAAAAAAGACAACTTGGTAAAATAAAGTTAGGTTTTACTTCTGGATATTCACCAGCCTTAAATCTATTGTTTGCATCTTTTGACTTTTTATTGTGTACTAGCTGACCATATAGCTCTTCTCAATACCGGTTCTTGTTATTACTGCAATGAACCTCACAGTTGACCAGACAGCATCCTTCTTTTAAATATTGGTTCTTGTTAATACCTCAATAAACCTTGGACCTAACCTGATGGTTGTGTGGTCTATGGCGTTGCCACTGACTGTAAGCTGTCTCTCACCACTGTCCTTGTTAGAATCCCACCCGGGGCGATGTGAGAAAGTTGCCTGTGGCTTGGGGTTAGGTGGTGATTTTCGTTGGGTACTCCAGTTTACTCCACCAGTTACAACTGGCTAGTCACGACTAGTCTGCAATATGGCAGAAAAAGGACCGAAAAATGAAATTCAAAATTCACAACTCTATGAATCTCATGATGTCACAGACAGTGTTCTTTTTGTTACCTTGTCTTTTTTCTGTTGTAGATGTGATGGTGAGAGTGAGGGTATCACACTCAGGGGGCATAGTGGTGCCGTCTATAAATCCTTCTTGTTACCTCATCTTCCCCCTTGTTTTCTTGTTGTAGATGTGATGGTGAGAGTGAGGGTATCACACTCATGGGGCACAGTGGCGCCGTCTATAAATCCTGCTTCACGCCAGACTCCAAATACCTTCTCTCAGGATCAGAGGATAAAACAGGTAAACAATATCTGCTGTTGATTATTCCTCTATGTTTAATTTGACTGCTATTAGCCAAATATTTAAAAACCTAGCTTTACACCAGGTTCCAAATATATTCTCTTTGGTTTAAAGTATAAAAAGGGCAATGATATCTAGTACTGTACAGTGAAAACTATTTGCACATATTATTCATTTTAGTACAATTAGCCAAATGTCTACGTATCCAGCTTTACACAGACTCCAAACTACTCTCTGCATGCGAGAATAAACAGATACAAGATATTACTGTGGATTGGAAGATATTTTACAAATAAAGTGTGGGGGGGGGGGGGGGGGGTGGTGGCATGTCTCTCTCTTAATGTTATTTGTCATCCTTTCTTTGTGCAGTGCGACTGTGGCGGTTGGATTCTCGGCGTAATGTTGTGGTTTATAAAGGACATAACTATCCAGTATGGGACCTAGATGTGAGGTAAGGAGACAAACAGAATTGTTACACATACTAAACACATCATGGCATCCCGGGCTCGACACGGCCATCTTTGTGCCCAGCTGTAATTGAAGACCAGATCTCCAGCCTCGTACAAGCCCGAAGGATTGGACGATTTTTTCAGTCTTTGCGGGTGGAGTAATTTCAACCCCCTGTGTTAGTTGATGGTAGGTGCGACCATTGATTTCAACCTTCGGGACTTGTACGGGCCTCGGAAAATCCACTGGCTAGTCCAAGACTGGAACTCCAGCACAGGAGTATGGTCGGGTGCGACAACGGCCTGGGCTCGCAATGGCCAGGAGAATATTTTGGGCTTATACGAGCCTGTGAATTCTTTTCTGTGTACCAACTCTATTTTTACATTGATAGAATAAGTGCAGTGTTAGATATATATATATATATATATATATATATATATATATATATATATATATATATATATATATATATATATATATATATATATATATATATATATATATATATATATATATATGGTATTCTGTTTAATGATGTAGAGTTGTTTGATTAGCTTCATAAGTTTGTCTGGTATTAAATGCATAAATCAAATTATTGATGATGATATCTAAAACACTCAACAATCTCATTTCTCCATCAAATATTTTCCTATTAAAAGCCTTTGCCTGCAAGATTTCATCAAAATTGTCTGGCTGATTTTGGCTGCTTATAAAGTTTAATAAGTATACGCATTATTGATTGTTTGGTTCTTTTTCCGCAGCACTCTTGGAACCCATTTTGTGAGTTGTTCCCACGATAGGACCACTAAACTCTGGTGCTTGGACCGACTTTTTCCTCTCAGGAACTTCGTGGGACACACCCTGGATGTGGATGTAAGAAATTACATATTTATTCGCTTGTCTATTTTTTCTTCACTCATTTACATTAAAGAAGGAAAATCACTTAGAAAATATATACATTATTTTCAAATATTGTTTAAAACTGAATAAATTATTATATTTGGAACAGCATGTTATTGATAACAACTGATATTGTTAAAGATTGATATATTTTGCTAAATGCTATTATTGGTTGGCCACCCATTAATGAGCCACTAGTTATATTCAGCCAATGAGAGGCCAGATACGGCTTCTATCAGTCAATCAGAGGCCAAATAAGGCATTCATGAGCCAATCAGATAATAGTTAGATCCAGCCAATCAGAGGCCAGATTGCCAACCAGATTAGGAAACACAGACTATCACAGTAACCCTTGATCTATTCCAAGAATTCTCCATCCACATCATTTTATTGTTGTTTTTTCAGTGTGTCAAGTTCCATCCTAACTGTAACTATATTGCGACTGGCTCGAGTGATAAGACGGTGAGATTATGGAGTCTCCAGGATGGCAAGACAGTGCGTCTATTTCAGGGCCATCGCGGCACGGTGCACTCTCTCGCCTTCTCTCCCGACGGCCAGTATTTGGCCTCCGCAGGTGAGTAAGGCCTAAAAAGGTTGTTTGTTTTCTGTAACCGGGGGCCGACAGCACAAAGAATCTTAAGTCAAAAAACTAACTTTATTGCTATTGTTGTAATTGTTGACTTTGATTACTAATTTTTTGTTTGTTGAAGACAAATACTGAACTAAGATTTGACTTGATATTCTTGGTGCAGTCGGCCCCAAACTCTTACAAGTTTTTACTCAAAAAGTCCCTACCCTAAAGTTTAAAAAATCCCAAAAATATATTTTACCTACATACCTAATTTATTTTGTTGGCCTGTGACAGGAAAAGCACATTTTTTTTCAGGCCTAATGCGGAACCCACCATAATAGGGGCACATTCATAACGTGACAGAGGGCAATGGTAATTGAGTTTGAAGTAGGTATTATCAGACCTGACAGGGGTGTCCAACTGTCGCACGCTGGTGACAGGGGCTTCAAAACGTGCAACAAACCAAAAACTTTAAGCATCGTTTGACTGGGAAATTTCTTTGCAAAACATGACCAATTGAGCCTATCAGATATTTCATTTGAATTATTATTGATACAAAATTTATTTAAAAACAAGTGAACTCCAATTAATAATACTGTATTGGTTGGTATTGGTCTTAACTGTTGCAATAAGGGATAACACAGTAGTGCTACCAGGAGACAATATTCATGGCTATTATCGAATCACGGTCACAAAAATTGCTGTGCTCTAGGACTTTTCGACTGTGCTCCGGGACTAAAATATTTGGACACCCCTGCCTGATCTGAAGTAGGGTTGGATACATTTAAGAGGTACTGTTGCTGGTACTGGTGTCATTTCAAACAGAACTGTATTGTACCTTTTCATTCCTTAAAGGTACTCAACGACACTAACCACTGTGAATGAATTTTTTCTGTTTTACCTTCAGGAGAGGACAAGAGGATAAAGGTCTGGGAGTTAAAGAATGGTACAGTTCTGAAGGATCTGAGAGGACACACAGACAATATACACACCTTAGACTTCAATAGAGACGGCACCCTCCTCGCATCAGGTCTGTACACTGAATTATAGGGAATGGCACCTCTAAAATTTTCACAATAAGATATGAAACTGATATTTCCTTAATGATACAATATTTTAATGATATATTTATCGATATGTCTTGCCTCCTATGGCCATATAAAGTCAGGACTAGCCAAATATAACTGGTGGAGGAAACGGTAGTACCCAAGGAAATTCGACACCTAACCCCAAGTCACTGGCAACTTTCACCACGTGAATATGTCAACTATGTGCCAATCAAATATATTTATATCAAATATATTTCTATGAAGAATCTGTTGTAAGAAAGTATAGTTGTACAAATTTATATGTGCTTATATCCTTTATTTTCTATTATATTTGTTTCTGTTCATATATATTCTGTATTTCATGTTTTTATTTTATATTTGTACAATTTTATTCTATATTTCCAGGGGGAATGGACGGTGTTGTGCGAGTTTGGGACATAAGAAGGGGTGGCCATCTTAGTAATTCAACGTAAGTCTTATCTGAGCTACGACCAACATGACTTTTAAGGTTTGAGACACTGACCTAATATGACAGATGGCTTAAATCATTGCATGTCATACCAAATGTAAAGAACACAATTTTGTGTTTTTAAGGAAATTTAGACAATTAATTTATAGTTACAGATTGATGTATGAAGATTCAATAAGAGAGACGTCAATGTGTTGTTCGGTTTGTTATGTTTGCTTGGCCTTGGTTTACTTTAAACTTTATGTCACTTCATTTTTTGATTTTATCCGTTTTTTTTATTGGTTCTTTTGTTGATCTTAAATCCTAATAATTCTGTTTCTGTTTCAGGTCTGAAGGCCACACCTCGCCTGAACTTCTAGGAGCTTTCCCAACAAAGCCCGCGGCCGTACATTGCGTGCGCTACGCACAGTGTAACCTGCTCTTTGCTGTGGGAGCAGTACAAGCATAAGTCAACTGGGCTACCACGCAATCATCGACTTGCAAAGGTACTGAGGACAGCAGGCAGAGGTCTTCGCTCTAGTCAGTACAGACATGTAAATTTATGCCAGTCCCTCCCGAGGGACTGGCAAGGATTCAAGTACTTCACACCCTCTTCTTAGGGTCATTAAGTACTCATTAAGTGGCAGGACTGGCAAAAAAGTGGAAGGACCTTCTGAAACTGGAAGTAGCCTGTCTGTCAGAGTGGCAAGAAAACCTCTGGCAACAAGGATCATTTGAACCCAAGATCATGTCCTTAAGAGCCAGGTGTTTTTAAGCCACAGGGACTTTCTCTTTCTTTTCTGTCATTGCAGTGCTACTGGGACCGGACCGTCTGTCCTAGACTCTCCAGAACTTAAATGATGCAAAATAGAAAAGTCAGATCTAGATGAATTTCATGCAACATTGTAAATACTCAAATCATGCTGATGTGATAAAAAAATAAAATATTTACACCAAACAATTGCGTCTTGTTTTCTTTTGTTTATTTAATTCAAGAAAGAAAAGAATTCAGTAGGGCAAAATACAAAAACATTTTTTGCTGTCTCTGCAACCATACAAATTTGTAATTGGTATTGACTAGTGACCGTTTGTTGACTTAACTTGTCAAAAACCGAGATCAGAGCCGACACCAATCTGTGCCGACGCGAATCTCTCGGCCCATCAATACTAATTTCAATCAAATGTCCCTAGCCATTTTTATCACTTATTCATGTAACATACTTACAAAATAAGAGCCATTCTGTCCTCTGGGGGTAACGTATTAGCATCAATATGAGAACAGCTAAATTCTGTTTTTGATTTGCCAATCACATATGATCACGATCAGTAAAATAAAATTCGGTAAATTCTGAAAAAGGCTAAATCGCCAGATTTCAGACATGGCAAATTAACAAGATCTATAGTAAGTGTCAGAGCCTGTAAGAGCTCCACATGTTAAAGGGTAAAGATAAACTCTACAACAAATAAAGCAACAATAATGGTGTGGGTATAAGGCATTTTTATTTACACGCTTGAGTTAAATATGCCAACTTCAGCTTACAAACTTCAAATTACAGTAAGGCTGGTTAGAGGGACTTGGATTAAATCAAGCTTATGAACATGACATGCTCTAACTTCAAAGAGGGTTAACTTTAAGAAATTTGCCTTCCCCTCATTAGTATATTGAATAGATCCCTGATGAATACCAATACATTGTGACTAAGCACTGACACTGGTTCTCATAAGAACATTGGCTATTTCACGAATAACGCTCCACCGGATACGCTACCAGCAGGTCTCCCTGAACAACCTGGATGCACATGTTGGTGCGCAACTCTCTCTGTAATGTAAACGATGCAAGAGCCTCATTGGTCTTTGTCTTCTAGTGACATCACACTGAAATGAGGTTTGAGACCCCTGGGATAGCTAGGTCTTCACTAATCTCTATAGTGCATATAGTAATTGGTCTCGCACTACCTATTCATTGTTTTATTCATCTAAGGCTGTAGCTTCTTTGATCAAACTCCCTCCTGTTATTTTAATCTATTCTGCAGCAATTATTGAACCTTTATTGAATCCTCATGGGTGTTTACTGTGCGCAGGTTTGACCACTTTTGTAAATAAAATATCTCTCAACTATTCAAGTTCTAAATACTCCTGGATTCATCCCTTCCTTCCATTCATTCACACACGCTATAGAAAAACATCCTAAAGTAAACTGTGGAGTCCATTTTCAGAGTTCATCATCTTCTCTGAGGGGTGTTATTGTCGCTAAGTTTCGATGAGCACAACTCGTTGAATTTCTTTAGGATTTCTAATGATGTTAAGTTCTCTGTCTTGAAAAGAACCTTTTGACCGTCACCTGTAAACAATGAAAAAAGAGTATAATATAAACACAGAATAAGGAAATGATGGGAGTCTCGACAAAGGTGGAGGAAAAGAGAACATGATTAAACTTATTCAGTGCCTATTAGGACTGGACATCGATAACTTATTGTAACCGGTAAGCGAAGACAGGTTAACCGGGAAAAACTGCTTCGCTTCAAAAAGCGGTTCAATTTTATAGGCACTTTAAAATAGAAGCGTTATTCCAATCCACTGCGTGCTTAAGTTTTGTATTTGTGTTTTGAGCAATATGCTCATGTATTTATTATTTACAAACTTACATGTTGTATTAAAACAAGAAATTTATGATAAAAGAAATAAAGACTATAACACTATATTGCTATCCTGTTTTTTCATTGAATAAAATATGAATTGTTATCATATGAAAATGAGTTTGTCAACCACTTTAATCGATAAGAGTAACTTAGCACAAAAAAGTATCATTTTGTTCAATACAAATAAACAGGGAATCATGCATAGATAAACAAAATGTTATCTAGAAGTAGAGTTGTTGGTTTGCTAGGGTTAGATACTTCCATTCAATTACTTTTCAAAAGATGCATTTAATTTATGAAATGTCCTTTTTTGGCCCTATACTAATAGGCATCATGAATAGGTTAATAACAAGGAATATTGGCAGAGTAGCACTACAAGGTTATAATGGGTTATTTGTAGTGCTGTGAATCGTCCAAAAATTTCAGTTCACTTAATCATCCATATAGATTAAAATCAATTATTATCTATGTTATATGCCCACTTGCCAGGGTCCCATACATGGCTGAATACCCCTAAATTTTGAATGATGAATGGCCCTGAACTCTCAGTTAGGGGCAGAGATTTAGCCAGGCCATTCCAGCTTGTCTTTTGGACATGCGGTTTCCCGAAAAAAATATTTTTGGACAGGCACAAATATCTATGAAGAATGACCATTATTGACTTTCTGTGGGTAATAACCAAACCTTTTCTTAACAAACTTTTTTTCTCAGACTTGGCTGAAATGTAGATTACCCTACTTGACACAATAGTTTAATATCAAAATCTAGTTGGAATAAGTAGCTAAATCTGGACGGGAAGAAATTATGAAATTGCTGAACATTTTGGACAGGCACTTTTGAAATACTGGTTAAGGCCCTGATTAGGGGTGGGAGCCAGGAAAACCTACACACACTAGATCCATATTTTACTATCTAACCCTGTTGAGCCAATGAAAATGTGAACATAATGTCACGCCACTGGTCACTTACTGAAGTTCACTTTCATCACTGGATCTGAGCGGTCAGACTTGACATCGACCTTCATGGCGAACTTGGGGTTGGTATCCTGAACCTTCTCGGCACTCAGCATAAACAGCACCTGTCTGCAAGTAAGAATTGAGGGTAGTGTAGGTAATCAACATTGCAAGTATTTTGTTATATCACTAGGGATGGGGATCGTTGAGAATTCTACGGTTCGGTTCGGTTCTCGGTTTTGCTTCTACTGTTCGGTTTTATCACGGTTTCCTAAACGGTTCATTAATGACATTTCTTGGATACGAAACTACGCAATGGAATGTGTGGCTGAACTTGCCTGAACTGGAAAGTTCTTGAAAGTTCCTATATACTAGCTCCCTGGGCACTTTCTCTACGCTCAGAAGGCTTCTGAGCATAGTGAAAGTGGGCAGGGTACCAGACTTGAGAGATTTTGAAATGGCTGTTTGATCGTCGCGCTTGGCAGACATTGTGAGGCCAGCGAGGAGGTAGGTGCGGACAGCTTTATTACGCCTCCAGGAACCCTGTGCATGCATAGAAAACCGAACCGTTTAGAGGGAGGTCCGGTTTTTGACTGGTTAACCGCAATGCTCAGGCCGGTATGAACCGGTTTCCGGTCCCCATCCCTATATATCACCCCCAAAAAGTCATTAGTATTTCATCTATATACCACCTAATATATATCACCCAGTCATTATTATTTCATTTATAATACCTTGGATGAAGAAAAGAATGAATATGTAGCGAGAGACCAATTACTATATGCCCTATATATAGTTACATGCTGGACTCATGCCAGGAGTACCAGATAAGGCATCTCAGCAAGGTCACGTGGGAACAAGGACCTGTCAGGGCTCTCGCATCGATTACATTATTTACAGAGAAACCTTATCTCCACCAAAAGCTGGGGGTGCCCAGAGCAATTTTGGCCTATTAGCAGCTATTAGTTGACACTGGTTGGGGCTAGCATGTTCAGGTTGACCAGCTGGTTTCGAAACCACTTGTGTTTGGTCATCTAAGATAATACAGACGATATAGAAAGCATGAACGAAATGAATATGAAACGATTGCAAAGTAATTTCTCCTATCAATTTGAACGGCAGACAATGAAGAGTGAGAAATGAAGGTCAGTTCTAATTGGGCTTAGATCGTTAGATCCGACACAATTCATTCTACTTGATTATTAATTCTAGTTTAAATCTGTTGCGAACTGACAATTTTGTGACAGGTTGAACTCGTAGTTACTTTTATGCCATCAATCAATCCCTAGGCCTACGCATACTGTGTGGTTGAATATTGCACAAATATAAAGCTCATAGAATGACCGCACAGGGTCTTAGTCAGGGTTTGGAAACTGGGTGCCCAAAATTGGCAATTTTAAAATTTTTGGGCGTCCTATTTTTCAAGGCAGAACACATATACTCAGATTACAGCCATAAACATGTATTTAATTATTGAAACAAGGCATAATATCATTATACAATGTCATGGGAATTATATTGAAGTGGAAAAATCATAATTATATGTTTGAAATTGACATTTTAAAAAATGTCTCACAGAAATATTTGGGTGTCCTGAGGTATGATTTTTGAGGGTTTGGGTGTCCAAATGACACCCAGACACCCTGCTGGCTAAGACTATGTGACCGCATTTGAGGAGAAAAGCAGAATTGTCATTGAGCTGCGCAAGCATTCAAAGTTTAGCTTTGTAGTCATATTAGATACAGACAACAATTTTACAAGAACCCAAGTATTAATGAGTTAACTGTGCATGTCAGCCAATTGTTAGGCTCATAATGTGCTCCCGCGTTTGTTCTCTTCTCTGTGATTATAACTATCTTGTCTGACAATTGGGATTACCTTGAATACTGAATAAACTGAAAACAGCCCAAAGTGGCCCAACTTGCATGTACATGTACAGTTGATTTTATTTTTGGCCCAACTTGTACAGTTGATTTTATCAAGATTTTAAGCTAACCTTCTTTCTTACCTAATTGATCTGACTCTCTGATGGAATGGATCAAATGAAAACTTTATGTTCTTCACAGGGGCAACTGTAACTTGCTTCAGAGTGAATCCAAGTGCTCTGTTTGTCATCTTGAGACCTGAATGTCATGCAAGCATGAAACACAGCATGAAACCCAATGGAACATGTGCTGCCCCCTATATTAAATATATGAAAAATCTCCCGCCTCTGATTGGTCAGATTTTGGGAAATTAACTTCGACTTGATTTATTCTAATCAAATTTAACGCGTTTTTAAACTGTTATAAATCAAACATTTGTCTTGAATTTTTAAAAGTGTATCATATATCTTTATTTAGGCTAGATATGCATACAAATGAAATAAAAATATGAATGTTATGGACGAATCAGAAGCCACCATTTTAGAACCTCGCACTTCTAAGGGAGCATTCATTATTTTTATGATATTTTTCAAAAATTTTACTAGGTTTTTCACATTTTGATAATTGAAATCCATATAAAATGTATCATATTAGTTTGAAGGTTGTCAAAGGTATCAGTAGGAACTTTTGTGATCTACAGTTCATGAATATTCGCGCAGCAAAGACTAAGTTATTTGTTATAATTGAATAATTGCAATGACTGCTCCCCCACAACGCAATTTACTGGCGCAACATTTTCAGCATCCTGGATTTTCTTTGGGGAAAAATCAACACCATTCGGTCCAACAACGTGAGTATTGGCTTCGGTCTTTCGCCTGCTTGTTTACTGACACTTAGAGAACCTTTCAGATCAGGAATTATAACAGCGATTGATACGGTCGAACTGATATCGTTGTCTTTTTAATGAATGGTAGAATGGCATGGTACTCGAATATTGTTCGTTTTGATCTTTCAGTGTACCAAGCTAGTAGTAGAATCATTAGGCAATAGGCATAGACCTTGGAAGGGTCCTCTTGGAAGTTGTATAGTTCCTTATTGCTATCACCCTCTGAATGTTATGGATGAATGCTATTATTTAACATACAGGATAGAGTTTTAAAAAAGATTGCATACGTACCCTTAATTTACTAGCAAAATACCTCACTCATATGGCATTGATGAATAACATGCCCACCCTTTGAGTTTGGTACCTTCTCAACTCTCAGGTTACTTTTGAAAATTAGATATCAGAAAACTGAGTCAACAGAAGATGATATGGCGTTATATAGGTTACATCTCATAGTTCACTAATAATGATTAACTTATCAATAAGGGGTATTTTGATATGATTAGCCATGATTTCAAAAATACTGGTCCAAAATAGCAATTTCAGCATATTTGGCATCTAGCAGGGTCTGATTAAAGTTGGTGGCCAAAAGCAGGATTTCTGATTATGGGTCATTCCGTGGTAGCGTCCATTGTGTCGGATACGACAATTACACACTTAAAGTTTATATTTTTCAGAGGAAAACAGGTATATTGATGACTTAACTTTATAATCATGTCTATAAAGGACTTATCTAACATGTGCTATTGTTCCATAATTTTTTTCTCACAAAAAATGTAATTTTTGAGGAAAATAAAATTGTGTCGGATACGACGAGCTTGCGACGCAGGTTTTCTCAACTTTGGACAAATACCAAAATCTCTGTTCTGTTCATGGGAGTTCCACTACAAGACATGTCTAGGTATCATCTCAAAAGGGTTTTAAACATGATTCATGAACAATTTTCTTAAAAAAGAGTTTGTTTGGCAGTTTTGTGAGAGGATTCTAAAAAAAGGTTGTTGTGTCGGATACGACAAGCTAGGCTGTGTCGGATACGACTCTTTTGTCCACTACCTTAAATCAATATAAAAACAATTATATTTGTCATCAGATCAATATCAGAACTGAAACAAACCAAGGATGTACTATGTTGAAAAGTTTGACTTCCATGAAATACATATGAGTCTAGTAGGGAGCATGTTTAGATCATTTTGGAACATGTTACACATGACACTACCCAAAATATATCATTTTTTCTGATTTTTAACAATGTACAATTGCTCCAAGTAAACAATTTATTAAAACTCACAATAATTAGATACTTTTTATTCCTGGCCATACAGACATCTTGCATATTGGAAAAATTGCATTGAAATATTAAGAAATATAACATTTAAGTAAGAAGTGTGAGGGTATACCTGTTACTGATTTCTCACTTGCTCATTGACTGAGCATGTGATGTTATTCAGCCTACCCTCTCCAATCAGATTCCTGCAATGTTTTTCATGACAAAGTAAACATGTAATTGTCAGTACCATATCTTTAAATAATTACCATTACATTTCAGTTGATGTGCAAATTTCCATGCTCTATAATTATTTGTCATTCTGAGAGACATACCTCATGCTGATTCAGTTTGCTGTCTGTACTTACATGAATTTATGCTACCCTGGCATTAAGATTGAAAGAATCAGATTTATTACCTAAAGGTCAATACCCTGAATAACTTAAAAGCCATTCCATTATATCAATAATCATATCAATTATAACAAATGTTATAAAGCCAAATAGAAGCAGGTTTGGCTTCCATCTAGCAGGGCTGACCAAGCTATTGCCAAATTTGGCGACAGGAGTTCAGAATTTGGCAGAAGTTTTAGTTATTAACTCCTCACTAAGAGTAACTAATACTTTTCCTAGCATTCTGAGGATATAACATCAGCTTCCTCCCATACTCAAGCTAGTACCTGTGGGGCTCCAGTTCAAACAGGATGAGGATGTTGACTAGAATACACATGCTTGGTGACAGTGTCCACCAGGGACCAGTAGATACCCTGGTGTCACCGTGGTGGGGTATTCACTATGTCTGGAAGGATAGCAAGATCCAAGAAAGGAAATAGAAACCTTCCTTGTGACTGCATTAGTTTGTAACAAGTGGATCAGATGGATGTTATCATACATGTATAAATCTTGATATAGTTGTGTTCTTCAACAAACGTTTTCTCAAATGGGTGTTAACAGGAACGTTCAATAAACGTTCCTGGTGTAAATGAGCTGTTCAGCTAATTCACTTAAACATTTTGACTTAGTGCTTTTTTTTACATTTCACTGTATCAATTAAAACTTTGTTTTTTCATTGGAACAGAGAGGTGGATCAACTCAGATTAGAATCAAATCCTCATGGCTGTGGTAGAGTGAATCCCCTTCTACTGTCCTAGTTGCCTAGATTATCAAGGATTAATCGCACTTGGCATGTACCAGATAATTAGACAAAGGGTAATCAATTCAAATGGGAATTGATAGACAAACAATGTAAATTGGAACTGAGAAATTGAGCCTTTTTTCATCCCCATGGTCTAGACCATGTACTTTTCAAAACGTATTTGGACTTCCCCTTGAAAAAAGGTTCATCTTGAATGTTAATAGGTTGGGTATACTCAATATAGGGTGTCGTATCCGACACGTTTGTCGTATCCGACACGTATGAAAAACACATTTTTTCCCCAAATTTTAAGCAGACCTTACACATTATATTCTGGGTTCTAATAGGGCTTGGGATAATTGAGACTTTCATGAAATGGCATTTTTTTTGATGCAGTAGTTTTGGAGAAAAATAAACTTTTTCATGTTTTTTTGTGTCGGATACGACAGCCAGTATTTGGACAAAAGCTTATTTTTACCCAAAATATTTTTTTCTTCAAAATTCATTACCATTTATTCAAACTAACTTAATTTCATGTGTCCAACCCAAAATGTAACATTTATCATGCTTTAGAATGTTTTTATTGAAGAAAAACCAATGTCGTATCCGACACACATCCAACACACACTTTCCCATTTTTCTCAATTAAACCATCAATTAAGTTCACTAAACACATGTTTTTTTTATATCCAAGTCAAAAATCCAAAACTTCAGAATGTCTAGTTTTAGAATACATATGTATTGAATGTGTACATTATGATTTAATTTTTCACATCCATGTCGCAATTAGTGCGGAATGACCCTTATTATACATACTATTTTGGGTCCCTAGTCTGAAAAATCTAGTTGTTATGCGGCTTATGCCCCCTGGGAATGTTAAAACCTGTTCATATTTTGTTACATCATTACTTAAAATCCTTATACTAACTACATTTGGCCTAGCATATTGTCCATAAGGATAATTTAGCTCCAGCTTTGTCCTAGAACTCGACAAGCTTGATCGCTCAAAAGTGGCCCAGAATGATTTGGTAACTCTCCAAATTTCTTTCCCTCACTACATGTTACTGTTGAGTTCAATCTGCAAAGTTCGTGAAGTTCAAGCTCTGCTAATTAATGTCACTAGCAGCTTTGGCATGCCTTGTTTGAATATCATTTTATGATTGGTTGATTTTATTGGTGAATGGTCTATTAGCAAAAGGGGTTACCAGTCAATGGCAGTCATTGATAAGTCAAACGACACAGAAAGAATATACACAGTGTATACAGACAGGCTAAGTCCATCCTCTACTCAGGAACTATATCCAGCTGGCCCAAGGCCCACCATGAAAACCTCTGTATCTTTAGTGATAGATAAATCTATCATCTATAGACTGGTAGGTGTACATGAAGTTATTCAAAGCTGTCCTAGCTTGAAATAGCTTTTTGGCTATGTCAGCAAACTCAGCATCTTCATACCTGTTTAAAACATCATTCAAAGTTATACATTATTCTAGTCTAAAAATAGATACATACATGGTCTTAGCCAGGATTTCAAAAATGCCTGTCCAAAATAGCAATTTCCAAATTTTTGCCCGTCCAGATTGAGCTACTTATCTATTTCAAATCCTTACATCAGCTACATTTAATAGCTACGTGTGTCAAAAAGGTCAGTTTACACTTCAGCTATGTCCTAGAAGATGGTTTGTTAGGAAAATATTTGGTTATTACACCTCAAAAGTCAAACTTGAAAAATCATCATAGAAAATTTTGCCTGTCCAAACAGGAGGTTTTTTGGAAAACTACCTGTCCAAAAGACAGGTAGGACAGGTCCTGGCTAAGTCCCTAGATACATATCATTATGAAAGTGTTCCTTTAACATTTCATGTCATGATGTTTAACAATTGTTCAGAATGGTGTGCACAAGACCCTCAATTATTACCAAATTTTGATTTGTGTCTCTCACACTGGTCAGGCACCAACATAATTTTCAGAACTAACTTGCCTGGCAAGTTGTTGATGATTTTGACTTGTCCGACATAAGTAACTTATATATGTTATAACTAATTTTGGGCAAGTCAAAACTTAAAGTTTTGACTTGCCCAAAATTAGTTATAACTTATAACATATGCTAGAAAGGCATGTATTGTTTATCATGGATTTAAAGATTTGAAAACCAATATCTTTTCAGTCATGTTGCATTGCTTGCATATTTCTGGGTATTTGGCCATTTACAATGTGTTGAGCATTCAGAAAATCAGCTTGCCTATTCGGGCAAGTAGGGTTGGAAATTGGTTGCAATTTCATGATCGATAATCAGTTACAGCCAACCAATCGATTATCAACAATAATCAGTTCATCGCACTTTTGCAGTAATTGGGTAAGTCTACTAGAGGTCTAGAGCAAAATAATAAGTGATAGTGTATGACAATTACTTGCTCACCTACCTTAACTTCGTTTTGAAGTGTTTTTGGAGCTTAATTTCATAGCAAGAAAGCTGACAACTTGTCTGTCATTTAGTTCTATATTTTGCCACTAGGTGTCACCTTTTCCGATTATTATCGATTGCCAGTTTTGAATCGACTAATCAGAATCAGAGAGGTAATCGATTGATTATCGATTATAATCGATGATCGTCCCAACACTACGGGCAAGTGAAAAGTAAAATGTACTAGCCCGAAAGCTCTTTTTTCAAAAACCACTCGCCGGGGCAAGCAGGCAAGTACTTATGTCGGTGCCTGCTGATTGCTCTTCCCTGCTGGGCCAGTGCTGGCTATGATGACCCTGTGTCCATCTCCAGGTGATAAATTCTGAATTACATGCTGTCTTCCTCTTCCACAATTTGGACACACATTTTCACAATGTTAATCAGGGTTTAAGCCAGGATTTAAGAAACGAGGTGCCTAAAATTGCTAATTGTGTAATTTTGGGGTGTCCTATTTTTCAAGAGACCACAAAATACTCAGATAATAACTATACACATATTTACTTATTGTTCATTAAGGCATAATATCCATATACAACGTCATGGGATTTATACTGGGGTGTCAGAACTTCAATTATATGTTTGAAGGTGATCTTTCAAAAAAAATACTCACAAAATAATGTGGGTGTCTTGATACTGAGCCTGGGTCAGTTTTGAGGGTTAGGGTGTCATAATGACACCCTGCTATCTAAGACTAAGATCCTAGTTAGACTTAGGGTAGAGTATAACATTTTGGATGAGAGTTTTACACTAAGTAGTAACTATCTCGACTATCTGTAATTTTATTCTATTGTGTATTGTATGTAATCACGGTGAGCATAGGTCAAATTTGAATTCAATTGTTTATTCTCCTCTCCATACACCTCAAAAACATTATAAATAAATGCTGTACATAGTGTAAACCGACATGGAACGTTCCTATACTACCAGCCCTATGAACATAATCAATACTCCAATGTTAATAAAACTACCCAAATGCATTCACATCAAGCTCTCTGTTATCAGAAAAACATAATAGACGTCAGGACTCAGGATGGGTCTATCCACTGTTATGCCTATAAAATATAAACATGAACACACACACTTTACTAACAGTTATCATTTGTCTGATTGTCAATGTGGAACACATAAACCTGTTTCTGCCAGAATAGTAAAAACTATTTTTGCATGGTAAAAACTGACCTTTGGCGGAAAGTGCCAACACTGCAGCTAGCTGTACATATATATATATACATATATAGTGATCTCTGGCATGGAAAAAGCCTATGCAGGTGATCGATAACCCCATGTTATTATCTTAAACTATTTATAAAACTACCCAAATGTATTCACATCAAGTCCTCTGTTAACTATCAAAAAAACAGCGTAGGGTCAGGATGTGTCTATCAATCACACACCTTTACAGTACTTTACACACACACACTTATGCTAACCCTACCTCAAACACAGCCTAGTTGTAGTGAAACACACACACACAGAACATTCCTGTACTACAAGCCTATGAACGTGATCAATAATCCTATTTATTATCGATAACTACCCAAATGTATTCACATCAAGTCCGAGGTATTAAAGATAACCTAGCTGTTCTTGTATATAATCATTATGAACACACACACACACAGAACATTCCTATACTACAAGCCTATGAACGTGATCAATACTCCAATGTTATTTATAGAACTACCCAAATGTATTCACATCAAGCCTTCTGTTATCAAAAAACAACATAGGGTTAGCCCCGTTAGGATGGGTCTATAAATCATGTGCCACCTTCTGAACACTTACACACACATGGTAGCAGTTATCTGCTCATCGTTGGCCTCATTGTGGCGTAGTGGCATATAAATGTGTATTGAATACAGTAGTGGGTGTTGATGATGTCAGGCAGGCAGAGAGAGAGAGAGCTGTATGGCATATTGTTCAACAGGTGTTACTGAGGCCAGAATGTCAATACATTGGAGGCACTACCAGTGTCCGACATTATGGCGACATACAAGGTAGACCTACTAGTCTGGACTAGTAAAAATGTGAAAAGGGGCATGTGGGGCTTGTTAATTCCCAACCCTTGTAGCCCTACCAGACTAGTCCAAATGAACCAGTCATGATAAAATTGATACTCGGGTGAGAACAATTCAATTATATATATATGAAAAGGACATTTTAAGTAATTGCTCAAAAAGATTTAGGTGTCCTCAGGAGGGATTTTTGAGGGTTTGGGCGTCCAAATGACGCCCAGACACCCTGCTGGCTAAGGCTATGATCTACCACCTAATATGCGTGGCAGACTTGACCTTTAAAGGTGGTAATAAGATCTCAAGATTAACAGTGGCAGGAAGATCATCAAGGCTAGGATATGGTGGCAAGTGTGGCTTTGGGCATTATGAGGGCATTCATATGCCTGTGGGTCTGTGTGAGAAGTTAATACTGAGATAGTCTGCATCTAGGCCAGCATTAGTTGGTTTTGTTTTTCCATTCCAGGGTCTGACATAAGATTTCAGGGTAGGGCCCGAAAAGGTCTTTCAATAAAAATTAGTGATCAAAAACAGGATTTCTGATTATTTTCCATACTATTTTGGTCCCCATATAGGCTGAAAAAGTCTATCCCACAGTAAAATCTAGGGGCATGTGCCCTGGGAAAGTCGAACCCTGCATTCCTGGGAGAAGAGTAACCCTTCCAATGCTAAGGCTACTTTCGTCCATAGCAGAAGGACACAACAATGTTTGAAAAGCACCTTAACCCTTTCGCTGCTGGTTGCTAATTTGGTCAACATGAAATGACGATAAACAGCTGAGGGATGACTGAAACCATGGCAAACAGGTACTCATCTGATAGTACTCAGCGAGAGCTTTCCAATGAATACCAACATGACAGGGTTGCGGTGATTTTCATATTTTTTTGCGCATTGGACAAAAATAACCTCAGCGGCAGAAGGGTTAACCCTGTCATGTTGGTATTCATTAGATAGCTCTCACTGATTACACTCAGATTAGTACCCATGTGCCAGGGTTTTAGTAATTTTCTAGCTCCTTGCATCATTCTCTATTGGCAAAATTAGCCACCACCAGCATAAGGGTTAAGATAGCTGGTCTAGGTAGTTGTCTAGAATGGATACGGACAGAGCTCCCAATGGTGGCAAGTGTGGCTGTAGGCATTTATATGAGGGCATTCATGCCTAGGAGTCTGTGCTGGGAGAGACCCCCAGTTTATACTGTGTGAGATAGTGTGTATTTAGACCAGGGTCTTAGACAAGATTTAGTAACTGGTAGTGCTCGGACGATTACTCGTATGGTCGAGCATTCGGTTGTCACGCCATGCTCGACCCACGGTCGACCATGCCAAGGAATGGTCGACCGAAAACGAGTATAATGAATTAGCGCTAGTCTGTCCAAAAGCAAAAATATTACACAATGAAAGTAACTTACCACGCCGCCAACCTTCCTATCTAGCGAAATATCTACCATGAAATGAAAATAAACTTACCTTTATGTTGTTGTTGCTGTTGTTTCCTCACCTACATCTACGCAGCGCTTCGTCGTTGTAAACAACATGGCTATCTGCGCATGTACTTATTCTATTACTTCCGGGGGACCGGCGCCGCTCCTGAATTGTCCCGACATGGTCAACCATGGCCGAGTATCGGTCGGCAGCTTCTGCCGATTACTCGACCATGATATTTTCAACGATTCCGAGCACTAGTAACTGGGTACCCAACGTTGGCAAACGTAAAAAAAAATTGGTACACATCCATTTTTGAAGGGTGACAACTCAGGGTGTGGCCTCAGATTACAACCATAAATGTGTATCTACTTATTCAAATAAGGCAATAGATCACTGTATGTACAATTACATGTGAATTATATTGAGGTGGGGAAAAATCAGTTATAAGCTTGAAAAATTTGACATTTAAGAAATCACTCACAAATGTATTTAAGTGTCCTGAGGAGAGATTTCTGAGAGTATGTGACTTTGTGTGATGCCCAGGCGCTCTGCTGGCTAAGACTTTACACCAGACAATTGAGGCAAGTGTGACTGTACTGTAGGCGTTATGAGGGCAATTCATATGCCTGTGAGTCTCTGCCAAGGGAGGTTAATACTGAGATAGCGTGCCTCTACGCCTGGGGGCCGGAATCGATTCCTTGCAGAGATGAACAGTTCTGTGAGTCCATTCCTGGGAGAAGATTAGGCCAGGTCCTGCTGAATCAATTGCTGGATGTAACCTACCCTACCAACTGCATTGTTTTGGTCGCTGGGGACAAAATTGACCATTGAGAGTTTTGGGGGCACAACTTGAATTTTGAGGAGTTACCTCCAACTTGTCACATATCAAAATGAAGGTCTAGGGGCAGTCTTCAAAATGGAGGTGCCTTGGGTCGTGTACTGGCTCTGTAGGGGGTACTATAGACAAACTCTGCCAAACGGTCATTAGCAGGTCAGCACATTCAGACGGTTATTTCTTGGCTATGCAGGACCTGGGTAAAGATGTTGTAAACTAATTAAATATTTAAGGTGGGAACAGGTATTTATTATTTAATATTGGCTGGGAAATGAGCAAAGCCCTTTGTTTTCAAATATCCAAGGGACTCATGGAATCATGGGGGTTAAAGATTTCTTTAGAAAATGGGTGTCGAAAAATTGGCATTAGTCCAATTTTGGGGCATCCTATAATTCCTATTTTTCAAGGGAGACCAAAATATATTCAGATTACAACCATAACATGTATGATGTATTAACTCAATAAATTAAAGCATAATGTCCATGTGTAATGGCTGCCATGGAAATTTCGTCGAGGTGAAAACATATTGGATCATATGCTTGAAATTAACAGTTTAAGAAATTCCCCATAAAATATTTTAGGTGTCCTGAAGGTAAGTTTTTGAGGGTTTGGGTGTCCAAATGATGCCCAGACACCCTGCTGGCTAAGACTATGGATTTAGGATTCCTATGGTCTTAGCCAGCAGGGCGTCTGGGTGCCTTTTTGGACACCCAAACCCTTAAAAAGTACCCCTCAGGACACCCAAATATTTTGGTGTGGAATTTCTAAAAAATCTCAAGCTTATAATTGAATTTTTTCATCTCCATATAATTCTCATGACATTGTTTAATGATTTCATGCCTTATTTTGATAAAATTATACATGTTTATGGTTGAAATTATACATGTTTATGGTTGAAATATGAGTATATTGTGATACCCCTTGAAAATGTGGATGCCCAAAATATTAACAAAGTTCTGCCAATTTTAGGCACCCAGTTTCTAAATCCTGGCTAAGACACTGTTTAGGAATGATGGGGGTTAAATTTTTCTCTCTGGTCTGGGCTTAGGTAGGAACTGGTAGGTAGCGGTTGCGTGGGTACTTGAGAATAAATGGCTTTGCTGATTTTCCAGCCAACTCACACATAATAACCCTCTAGCAGCTCAATCAATGTATTACACAGCCGTGGGTGTGCAATATTCACTATATAGGAAAATCTAGCTGGCTGTGAGGAGTAATTTTCTGCTTGTTTGGTGATGCTATTGGAGGGAAGGAGCTGGTTGCCTTTGTAGTGCTCCTGCTCTGATTGCCTCCTTGCAAGTCCTCCACTCACTCTACATAATGGGAACACTCAGGGTCTCAGCCAGGGCCACAAACTGCCTGCACAACATATAGGCAAGTAAGGCAACGAAGTCTTATCCAGCAGGGCATCTGGCATATGTACTCTTAGCAAGCAGGGTGTCTGGGTGTAATTTGGACACACAAACCCTTTAAAAATCACTCCTCAGGACATAGTCTTAACCAGCAGGGTGTCTGGTCATCTTTAGGACACCCAAAATCATCCTCAGGACATCCAAATTTTTGGGGAGTAATTTCTTAAAATGTCAATTTCAAGGATATAATTGAAGTTTTTCCACCTCTATATAATTCCCATGACATTTTATAATGCTACTATGCCTGATATTTATGAGTAAATTTTATACATGGTAATGGCTGTTAGCTCAGTATGTTGTTGTCTCCCTTGAATGATTGAATGCCCCAAAAAATTACAATTGCCAATTTTGGACACCCTGTTTTTAAGTCCTGGCTAAGAGCCTGCTGCACAACATTGGCAACACTATATTTTTGGGACATCCCATTTTTAAAAGGAGACCCCAATATATTCAGATAAGAACCATAGGCATAAATCAAACCGAGGAAAAGCAATTACCCTCCTTATGCATTGTTAAGGGAATTATATATTAATGAAGTATTGAATTGTATGAAATTGACAATTTTTAATACAGAAATGTTTAAGTATTCTCACTATTCTGATGTGTGATTTCTGCCAGTTTGGGTGTCCAAATGAGGTCTGCCTTGAACAAAAGGACTCCCCAGGATTTTACAATTACGAATTTCAGGCACCCAGTTTCTAAATCCTGGCTAAGACCCAGCGTGGATAGACTAAAATATTAGTAAATTACACGTGACGAGTATTGCATACACCAAGCACTTAGTACTTCAATCATATATGTAGGTCAGCACTTGGTTTAAGTATCTGATAAGTAAACAGGTTTCAAAGAAACTGTCTTGCCTAAGGAATTTATAAGGTCTCAGTAAAGTGCTTCTAAGGCAGCTTTTTGCTGAGCCCTAAGTGTTTTAACAACCTTGTACTATTCTCCGAGACAGCCTTTTCTTTATAAGCCAATAAACCACGACCATTCATGCCTAAAGTGCCTAAAACATAATCCTGACTATTTTGGTGATATCTTTGTGACCTAAGCATTTTGCATAAAGCATTTATACCTGTAGGAGGAATGGTTTGTCAGGAAAATACTTGTGTATCATCCCCAAAAAGTTGAAATTGAAAATTCTTCATAGATTTTTTTCCGGTCCAAAAAGGATATTTTCAGGAAACTGGAAAGGTCCTAGCTAAGTACCTGATTTGAAGTTCATAACTGAGTAGCTAAATCCAGATGGGTAGAAACTTTGTCATTGCTGTTAAAGCCTGTTATAGACAGGCATTCTTTATACCCTGGCTATGCTGTAGCTAAAATGGTAATTGTATGTCTCCTTTTATTTCAGATGCCCCGTTCTAGGCGAAGGAGGAGATCGCGATCGTACAGTCGAGATGATTCCTACGACCACCATCGGTTAAAGCGGAGACGCACCTCATACGACTATTACGATGACTATAATTACTACAGTAGCAGACCCAGGCAGTCTAGAAGGTAAGCACTTAACATTTTCTCTTAGGGTTGCCCAGTAGGCAAATATCAAGTACAGCAAACATATATCAGGGCTCAACATTAATTTTTTAAGGTACCTGAGAAATGTAGGGCAGGTTTACTTAAATTTTAACCTGCCGGGTGCAATTTACACCTGCCCTGCAAAAGGTACCCTAGAATGTACATGAAAAAGACTTTTCTACAAGCACTGTACAAATACCATTTAACTGTTTCCCTACTTACTACAGTTAAATTTGTACATTAAAAAAATCTATAGGATTAACTTAGTGGCAAAAGTTTCATGGCAACATCATATTTGCCATGAAGGGCAGGCACAATCTGAATTTTACCTGTCGTCCAGCCATTTTACAAAAAGTTTTACCTGCCCGAGGCGGTAGACAGCCCTCAATGTTGAGCCCTGTATATGCATTAACTTGTCAAATTTTCAAAAAAAAGTCACCAAGTATATTGGTTTTATTTTATAGAAAACGCTTATGAAAAGAATACAGAGGGCAACTAAAAGAAATATTAAGCTAGTTGTTGAGTCAAAAAATAGTAGTCCCCAGAATGTGGCTGAATAATTTTAAATTCCTTGAGCCTTGGCTGCCTGGCTGATAGCTTTTATTGGTCAAGTATTATCGTAGTGATAATTCTTATATAATAAGAATGGTTAATCCCCAGTATAGGCTGAAGTAGAGACTCCTATAGATATCAATGTGAATTATGGAATATTGCACAATAGAAGTCAACAATGGGTGTTCTAGCATAACTGTATAGATGATCCATCAATACTTGGATCAATATAGGAAATGGACAACTAGTCAGTGGTTGGCCAGAAATCTATTTATAATATTGTAATGAATAGGGATTTAGCGTACATATAGCTGACAGAAGTGCAGATGGCAATGTTAGGATAAGTTCGAACAGATAATACCTAGCTTGATTCTTCGTGGATACGTAAATAGATAATTCTGTCTGCATGTTTAGAAAGTACTACTGCCACAAGTAGTGGTAGTTTTCAGGGTCTGACACTTAGATTTTAGGCTAGGGGCCCGAAAAGCCTTTTGATAAAAAAAAATAATTATCAAAAACAGGATTTCTGATTAATATACATGCTATTTTCTAGGGGCAAAATCTAGGGGCATATGCCCCTGGGAATGTCAAACCCTGTTTTTTTCATGGAACTCAATAAGTAAATGTTATGTATCCTTATGGCTGTAATGTAAATATATTATGGTCTCCCTGAACCCTTCCAATACCCACACATATATTTACATATGCGTTTCACTTTGTTACACAACCTGAACCTGGAGAACGATGCACACATATATTTGTGCGAGATAGTCAAATTCATTTAAAAGAAGATTCTGGGTCACTAATACAAAAGACCCCCTACATAGCTTGAAGATTTGGCAATTGGCTCTCAGAATGTTGTGGGTTCATCTTGATTTGTCAGATGACTATGGTGGAGCAAAGTTTTTTAAGATCGTCAAAAATGGACAGCCTGGTACTGGATTTTGGCCCATTACAAAATAGCAATTTGGATGTCCCATTTTGGGCTCCCACATTAAAAAGCCTTGCTTAGACCCTTGTTATGAATATAAAATTATTTGATTAAGTGGAACGTCGTGTCATAGCCATGTAGGACTGATAGCTAGACTTGGAGTGGGCCAGGTTTTACATGCAGGTAGTGGGCTAGCTGGCATGGCTATTAACGCGGGGCGGTATAATTGATGATGTCTAGGAGATGGTTTATATATAGCAGTGGGATAAGCACCTGTGAGTGGTAGCAGAGCAGCAGAGGCCTGTGAAATACACCGCAGCCGCATATTAATATTACTTCACCATAGGGATCATGGATACCGCTTAAATGGTACTGGTACTGATATCAGTCTTAGCCAGCAGGGCACCTGGGTGTTATATATACAACCAAATTCTCAAAAATCACCCCTCAGGACACCCAAAAAAATTGGAGAGGAATTTCTCAAAATGTCAATTGCAAGCATATAATTGACATTTTTCACCTCATAATAATAAATTCCTGTGATATTGAATAAGGATGTTATGCCTTATTTCAAGGAGTAAATACATGTTTATGGTTATAATCTGACAGGGCTCGACATTAAGGCTAGCCCTGTAGCCCCAGGCTAGTTATTGAAAGTCAGGGCTAGTAAATTCTTCCTGTGAGTAGCCCTGAGGGGCTAGATAGCATTAGAATATCAGCACTTAAAAAAGAATGAAGCCCTCCTCTGGCTCTGCATACCTGGATGATAATATAACTCAATTTGACACAATACACTGTATTCTTTTCATGTTATCAAAAGAGGCTATGCTATCAACAAAGATCACCATATTTGAAAAAAATTGTTAAATCAGGGCTAGTTATACGGTAACTAGCCCTGTTGGGCTAATGAAGTGTTTTCTTAATGTTGAGCCGGGTGAGCCCTGTCTGAGTTTATCATGAGCTCCCTTTAAAAAGGACGCCCATAAATTTTGATATTGCCAAATTTGGACACCCAGTTTGTAAATCCTGGCGAAGACCCTGACTGATATCATTTTGAAAAGTAATGTACCTTTTCATTCCTTGTACCTTTTCATTCCTTAAAGGTACTCTTTAACGATCCTGAAATAATAGCTTCATTTGTGAGATTTTCTTAACCCATTTATGCCTGTAGCTCCCAGAAATGCCAAAACATTTTTTGGAAAATATTTTGGTGTCTGTGTGTCTTTTGGACTCCCTGCTTCATGAAAAATACCTGATTTAGGTAAAGAGACACCCTAGATTTTGGTATACGTGTGTTATTTTACAAATACTGATTCCAATTTAAATTTCTAAAAGGTTTAACTTCAAAATGATAAAAAAAAGACATTTCTTGAAGAATTTAGCGTATAGTTAGTTTAGATGTAAATGTACATAATCAGTGTAATGATTCTTACTTTTTCAATAAGGGATTTTGGACACCCTGAATTATTGAAATCCCAATTTGGACACCTTGTTATGAAAATCCTGGCTAAGTCCCTGTCTGGCAGGAAGCTGATTGGTTGAAAACCCACTTAGTTTTGTGAAGAATTTAGTAACCTCGTATAGTGTGGGGATTGCATTGTTGAAGGCGCCATTTATCGGAATATTTCCCTCCTTTTATTACCTCGATATGTAATGTTACATATCAGCCTATTTTTGCTAAGCTTCCAATTACTTAGTTTCCCTGCTTGCCAATAGATGGCAGCACTGTATTATGCAGAGCACATCAGTTCATGGCATGCCTCAGCTTCAGTCTGCTCTATGTCTAGATAACAGAAGATTAAACTGAACCAAGGGATTAATGATAATCTGTGTCTTAGCCAGGATTTAAAAACTGGGCGGCCAAAATTAGCACTTCAAACATTTTGGGCATCTTATTTTTAAAGGGAGATCATAATAAAATCAGATTATAGCCATAGCGTATTTAATCATTGAAATAAGGCATGAAATGCTTATTCAGTGTCATACTCATGAATAGAAATTTTGAGGTGACAAATTTTAATTATATGCTTTTGTACCCACAAAGACGAAAACTTGGTCAAAATCTTCAGGTTTGTACAACCCGGAGTACTTAAAGCCCGTGAATATTTTCCAGTGTAAACTTCCTGGTGTAAAGCAGCCTCTGTTGAGAGGTGAGGTCCACATTCCTCTGTGTGTTGATTTCATCCGATTGACCAGGTGTGGCGTTGTGACCTGGAGGGCATTGTTGCCATGGCGGCCAGGTAACCAACCATGCAGCCAACTACATGTGCTGCTGCTGCTGCTTCTCGGTCCATTAGTCCCCAGTCTCCATCTAGAACAGGTAACTCTCACACATACACACATACTTATCCTTAGCCTATGAATGTTTGGAGATGTTGAGGATCCCATGTGTCCTCTAGCCTTGTGGTTATGAAGCCTGTCTCTGTCTCTGAGTTCGCAGGTTCGAGTCTCCATTTGATCCCCATGAGCTGGTTGGCCTCGTCGCTATACAAATATGCAGTTATGTGGAGGTTCGTCATATGGTACTTCTGCAACTGAGAGACCTCTGGGAACTGTTCATGAAGAGAGGGGAATTTCTTCCCAGTTTCTCTCTCGTCACGATGTGACCTAAGCTGTTGAAAGCAACTTGTTAAAAAAAATAATTCTTCTTTCTTTTCCTTGGATATCTTGACAAGTCTTCATGCCCCTAGAACAGATTAACTCACTCATGCCTGTTCATCTTTATCTGTGTCATCTCATGACCTGAAGCAATGGCACTTATGAATGTTTCTTAAAAATGGACCGTATATTCCCCAAAATATCTCTCAAGAGTTGTGTGCTGTGGTCTGATCAGGGACTTAGCCAGGACCCGTCCTACCTGTCTTTTGGACAGGTAGTTTCCTAAAAAAAAAACTCCTGTTTGGACAGGCAAAATTTTATTTTATGATTTATCAATTTTGACTTTCTGGGTGTAATAACCAAATATTTTCCCAACAAACCATCTTCTAGGACCTAGCTGTAGTGTAAAATGCCCTTTTTGACACACTAGGCTATTAAATGTAGCTGGTATAAGGATTTGAAGTAGATAAGTAGCTTAATCTGGACGGGCAAATATTTTGAAATTCCTGTTTTGAACAGGCATTTTTGAAATCCTGGCTAAGACCCTGGGTCTGATCATCATTTCTACTTCAAATATTACCCCAAAATGCTCTGGTCACCAAAATATTAGCCAAATAGTGGAGACAGTTTTAGGCGTTAATGGGTTTATAATACTCCACTACGTATGTAGCCATTACTTGACCATGCACCTTCTAAGATGTTCGCTTGGGCAGGTCCAACCCTATTTTTTACCTTCCCATCAGGTTCTTAACCAGGAATTGAAAAATGCCTGCCCAAAACGGTAATTCCAAAATTTCTGCCTTGTGGTATTGTTTTCAGTATTAACCCTTGTAATTGATCACTCTGACCTGCATCCCTTCTATGTATTGAGGGGCGTCAATTTAAAGTTGCCTTAACGATAAAATTTATAGAAACGTCGGCTCATAGAAATTGTTAGATGTTTTAAGCAAGCAGGCCAGACCCTGGCATTTTATATTGGCTGAACTCTTAGCTGATAGGCTATTCTCTGAGCTGCTAGCTATGGGTATCCATCACGCCACACTGGCATCCAGTTGAACATTTACCCCGCCATTCACAACAGCCTAATGGATCAATTAGGGAAATGTCAATTGGCTGCTTCTCAGCCCTTATTGAAACAAACCTTACTGAACCAGCTCCAGAAAGCACACCCCAGGCAATATGTGAACATAATAACTATATAACAATCAGCAGATTTCTGTATTCCCTGCTAGACCTTGTGTGGTGAAACACAGCCAGCATTTGATGGTGATGATGATGATGATAATAATGATAAAAAATAATAATTCAGGGCTCGAAATTTTAGCTTTTTTCCATGGAGCCAAACAGCATTTTCAAAAACTACCGAAAGGTGTTCTGAATAGAAATCAGTACGTCTTTGGGGTCCTTGCAGAAATTTGAGGGAGCCCCAGGAGAATTCTAGGGAGCCCTGGGCTCCTGGCGCCCATTAATTGCAAGGCCTGATAACAATAGTAATAATAATAACAATCATAGTAATGAGGATAATAATAATAAGCTGGTGCTTGGTGTCTTGTGCCTCGCTGGCTTGTTGGATTTTAAGCAGGATTCAATGATTCTACACTCTACAGATTAGTAGCGAGTCTAAGCGGGTGATTGGTGTCCCATACCTCGCTTGCTTGGTTCTTGTCATTATCTGGAGCTAGATTACAATGAAGTAGTCAATAATGAATTCCCAAATAATATTAAACAGAAATCAATGGAGACTGGTGGGCGGTGGTGCCAAACTGAGTCAATATAATAAAGCACATTGATACACATAGCGGACTGCTCACTGCTTCAAAAACATCACATTAAAACACATTTTCAGGGCATAATTTAGCCTACATGTAGTCTCTCG
>OZ012700.1:27837917-27867055 GCA_963942565.1 Maea johnstoni
GAGAAGGAATGGTGCATTAGGAACAGGAATTCAGATAAGAGCATGTTTTAAAAAACATGCTTTGATAGCAACCTCAGTTACCAATACACAGACATTGGTCTACAACAAGGAAATCTATAGTGGAGAGAAGGAGTGTTATGTACATTACAAACTGGAATTCTGATAAGAGCATGTTTTAAGAACTGAATTACTCACCTATCTGTGGACAAGGAATATAAAGGAGAAGGAAGAATTGTGTCAGGTGAAAGCTGCCAACAATTCATGAGTCAAAGAAATTTCAAAGGAGGAATCGTATAAGGTTAAAGCTGCCAACATGTTTCAACTGCAGCATTGATCTCTCGTAACACACAGTTCTTTGTCTAGGAGGAGAAAAATCCATAGAAGAAGGAGTGGAGAAATCTTAGCAGGAGCAGCAGCAGGAGCAGCAGCAGCAAGAGCGAGGAGCGCGGATACCTACTGTATGGCAATCATGCCGTGCTGTATATATGCCACATATGACTTCGACAGGTGATGAGAGCGGCACTCTGTTACCCAGAACCATCCATGGTCTCTTGCAGGGTCTTAGCCAGGATTTAGAAACTGGCTACCCAAAATTGACAATTGTCAAATTTCTCTAGGGGGACCACAGTATCCTCAGATTCCAACAACAAACATTTATATGTGAAAGATACTGTACTCTGTTAGCCAGAGCCTTACTCTAAGCTAGCAGGGCGTCTAGGCATCATTTGGACATCCTAACCCTCAAAAATCGTCCTTCAGGAAACACCCAACAGATCTTGAAGGGAATTTCTTAAAATACCAATTGCAAGCATGCAATTGTTGTTTTTTTCACCTCAATATAATTCCATGACATTGTATATGGACATAATGCTTCATTTCATGAAGTAAATACATGTTTATGGTTTTAATCTGAGTATATTGTGATCTCCCTTGATGAATTGGATGCCCCAATTGACAATTTTGGGCGCCAAATTTCTAAATCCTTGCTAAGACCCTGGCCAGAGTCATGGTCAGGGACTTAGCCAGGACCCGTCCTACCTGTCTTTTGGACAGGTAGTTTCCTAAAAACTACCTGTTTGGACAGGCAAAAATTTCTATCAAGATTTTTCAATTTTGACTTTTGGGGTGTAATAACAAAATATTTTCTTAACAAACCATCTTCTATGACATAGCTGAAGTGTAAATTGCCCTTTATGACACACTAGGCTATTAATTGTAGCTGGTATAAGGATTTGAAGTAGAGAAGTAGCTAAATCTGGACGGACAGAAATTTTGAAATTGCTGCTTTGGACAGGCATTTTTGAAATCCTGGCTAAGACCCTGGTCATGGTCTCTTTTACATCCATGGGTTCTCTAGCTGAATACTGGATGATATTAGTTAAATGTTGCATACGGCTCTGCTATGCACACGCCTTATATTGATATCGGCAGAAGTAGGAGTCTGTGCTGCTGGTCCCAGAGTCTATTATACACATTAAGGGGGGGGGGGGGGGGGTCATTGACTATTACATTGAATATTAGTTGAATACCATGTTCTACTTGCCATAAAGATAATGATTAAATGTCTGTTCTATCAGGGTCTCTTATCTAGATTTGTCAGACTTGGGGCTCAAAATGTCATACATGTATAAAAGCCAGGAATCACGTTTTTGACCACCAATTTATAACAAAAGACGTTTTCTGCCCCCTGGCCTGAAATCCAAGTGTCAGACCCTGGGTGACTGTTGGTGGTGTGTGTATGTGTGTGAAAGAGAGAGGCATGGCCTTTTTTATCAGTGCTGAAAACTGTCTGCTACGCCTTGGTGGTCAAATGGTCCATCCTAATGAATAGTTTAGTGGTCCACCAGAAAAATTAGTGGTCCATATAACTTTGATAACCAAAGGGGTTGCCAATAGCCATTTCATAACTGAACATTCATGGTTAATTGTGACAGTAATAATCTATTGTAGAAGAAATATGAAGCTGGATGTGTGCTTACTAAATTAATGTGCTCAGAATATTTAGCAGACTTTCTAGGCAAACATTGACTTTAATTAGCCCATTTAAATTTTTGATAGAAACAGACCGGTGGGCTACTGTCTATTTTCACCACTGTTTTATTAAGTGCAGGATGCTATTATTTGAATGTAGTTTACAGCTTTGCTGCAATGTAGCATATAGAGTATTTAAATGCCTGTTTTGCCAGACAGTCTGGTATACGCATGAGTGGCTGCTAAGGCTTTTCGCTCAATATAGAGTGGTATTAGTTGAATGACATTCTATTTAGATGCTTATAGGGTTTTATATTGAATTTACAATACAGGATTTGTATTAGTTGAATGTCATATTTTATCCTATTCTGTTTGCTGCGTAGTTTTGTATTGAGTTTCCAATACAGGATGGTATTAGTTGAATGTCACATTGTGTTTGCTGCATATAGGATTTTATATCGAGTTTCCAATACAGGGTGTTGGTAGTTGAAAGTCATTCTGTTAGCTGCTTCTAGGGTCTCTTTCAAACTACAGGTGGCAGCACAGTTTTCATGTGTTACAGTTTGAATCCAACGCAGCTCCCCTTGAGAATATGTACACAGAACCAAACCTTGACTGAAATCATCTCAGGCCTCAGGGTAGATCATTGAGATTATATATATATATATATATATATATATATATATATATATATATATATATATATATATATATATATGTATATGTATATATATATATATATTATATATAAATATATATATATATATATATATATATATATATATAGAGAGAGAGAGAGAGAGAGAGAGAGAGAGAGAGAGAGAGAGAGAGAGAGAGAGATACATACATTATACATTAGTGCTACGTAGCCAGACATAGCTTTGTTTACACTGATTAGCTAGTGTAATCACAAAAAGCACTTCAATTAGTGAGTATACATGTATGCAGTGATTGTGTTGTTTACACTGATGCAGCCCCAGTCTCAGAGACCTTGTACCTCAAAAGCTTAGTTAGTCAGCAAATGTGTCTGTGTTGATTTAGATTCTGTGTACTCGGGCTTATCATAGAGCTATAATTATAACAAGGTAAATGCTAGTGTTTGAAGAGATCGCTATGAAGTCAGCCGAATGAGCTAAGGTATTCGTATATTCAAATACGCTCCCTCCGAGTTCACCTCTAAAAGTTTTGTCTGCAGCTTTTAGCCTATTGCTACAAACTTTGAAGTATTTAAGCCGTGCATAAGCAATCGTTGTCAGATCCAAATCAGATATCTGAAAATCTAAAATAAAAAAGACGTCACCAGTCATCCTGTCCATATAAGTTGCGCCAAAGTGGCACTAAATTTGCAACTCGCCAGTTTGAGTCTCCGCTTGATCCTCATAAGTCGGTTAGCCTGGTTGCTATATAAACGTGCGGCGCTGTGAAGGACTGTCTATGGTTCTTCTGCAACTGAAAGATCCCTTGGAACTATTCGCGAAGAGAAGGGGATTTCTTCCTAGTTCCGGGTTTCTATCTCGTCGTTATATGACCTAAGCTGTTGAAAGCGACGTAAAAAAGCCCATTCCTTCCATGCTTTTAACATGGCATGGATCCAGATGATGATATCTTAGAGGAACTATTTGTATGCATGTGTTGGTATATGCAGCTGTCATGTACGTACATGGAAGCATTTACTGGGATCTCAGCCACATGTGCACAGCTACAGAAATAGACGCAATAGCACTAAATGCATCTTATTGTAAGTTTGTAACTCAGTGAAAAATCGTTGGTAGTTTGAAAAAAAAATGTGGAAATTGGGTGATTGCCAATGGGGAATATGTTTGTTTTTTTGCAATAATTTTTAGACAATTATTAAGGATTTATGGTTTAAACAAATGGTATTTGTTTACATGTGCCCCTTCAAATTGACCTGACCAGATGAGAACTATTATATATAGCCTTATTAGATAGATATATGAATATGATGACAGAGAAAGGATTTTGATTTTAGATTTTTTTTCCCTGGCCAGTAATGGTCGACATAGGAGCTAGGATACCCAGAGCTATGTGAAAGAACCAACTGCTTGAAGGCATAAAATATTGGTCTGTTGTTAATGAATAATTCTGGCGGCGTTGTTTGCCAGCTGTTTGGGAGTAACCTAGGAGAAGAGGATGGGTCAGGTGGGCAGGGCGAGGTGCGGTTCATTGAGGTGCCTCCTTGTCTCTGGCGGAATTTAGAAAAAAGATTTTGATTGAAGGAATTTTTAAGGAATCTGTAAGGAACTAGGATACCCAGAACTATGTGTAAGAGCCAACGTCTTGTAGGCATAAACTATTTGTCTGTTGTTAATGAATAATTCTGGCGGCGTTGTTTGCCGGCTGTTTGGGAGTAACCTAGGAGCAGAAGCTGGATGGGAGGTGGGGAGGGTGAGGTGCTGTTCATTGAGATGCATCGTAGCATACTGAGCTCTCCCCATCTCGGGCAAAAATTGGATTTTGTTCACTTTTTCTGCCATATTGCATCTTAACCCGTGACTAGCTGGTTGCATGTGGTGTAAAAAACCCGAGTACCTGATGAAAACCACCACCTAAGGCCAAATCACTGGCAACTTTCTCACAAGCCCTGTCTGGTATTCGAACCCTGGTAGTACTTAAAGAAAGACTGCTAGCAGTCAGTGGCAAAGTCTTATGCCACTATGTATCAGGGCGGGCCCTGATCTTGGGCAGAGTCACATACCTGCAGGGCTCGACAACAGGGGCTTAGCCGCCTATGCGTCCAGCGTGTCATTTGGACACCCAGAACACTGTTTTCTGACTGTTTGGACACCCAAAAATTTATGTCAGAATTTGCTAATGATGACTTTTCTTAGAAGATAGAAGATGTAGAAGCTGTAGTGTCACTTTTATAAGACACACAAAGCAGTAACTGGCCTAAAAAAGCAAAATCTGTAAATATATAGGGTTTATTTTATTAGTAGTAGGTACTTTGGACACGCAAAAGTCTATGAAACCTCTATTTGGTCACCCTGTTTCCAAATATTGGCTAAGACCATGCTCGACAACCACCAGTATCATCAGTGAGCAACAATTGTTGTATTTGTGATTTGTGATGGGGCTAGTTAATGCCTGAATGGGGCTAATAGATTTTAAATGCAACTTTCCCTACTCAGGGTCTTGGCCAGGTTGATTTTTAAGGGTTTGGGAGTCCAAATGACACCCTTATGCCATGCTGGCTAAGACTTTGAGCTATAGATGTTTATTGATAGTTGGATTCTATATTCTTGTTGGGTAAGTTTGAACATGTTATTATTGAAGTTTTGTTGTATCTTCTATCCCTGACAGATACGATTGGATGAGTTTGAATGCATTATTATTGATGATTTTGTTGTATTTTTTAGCCCTGACAGATACCACAGCCGGGCGGAGCACTACATCCACCGCGAGAGGAGCCCGACTCCGGACAGACGAGGGATCTCCTCGCACCGCCGCTACCGTTACGACGACTACAACAACAGTAGCCGGTACCGCTCCCGGGACGAGAGACAGCAGCGCAAACGCCGTAAGCATCGACACCGAAATTATTCCGATAGTTCCAGCTCGACTTGGGTGAGTAATCTATTCGTTGACGCTTTCTTTGCTGATTGATTTAGTTCCTAAGATTTTAGGTGATTTTGTCAGAAGAACGGGTCTGAATGCACATCCCCCACTTAAAGTTTTAACAATTTCGCTTATCAGTTTGGTTAATCACGTATCAGCTATGTAAATTTCATATCAGCCATGTAAATTTCATATCAGCCATGTAAATTTCATATCAGCCATTAAATTTTAAACCAATCGTGTAAATTTCAAATTAGGCTTGAAAAATTTCATATCAGTCATGTAAATTTCATATCAGCCATGTAAATTTTAAATCAGTCGTGTTATTTTCATATCAGGCTTGAAAAAATTCTTATCAGCCTTGAAATTTCGTCTCGGCCATGTTGATTTCCTACTGTCAGCTAAGCGTGACGCTAAGTGGCTAATTAGACTGCTCACGCAATAGCACCATTCAGTAATTTCCAATAAGGCTGAAAGGTCAAAGGTCGTGTATCTTATGCATGCACATGGCACATACAAATTGAGCATGGGATTAACGACGCTGGTCTCCGTAGCCGATTAGACGTTTAGCCGTGGCTAACTCTCCAGTAAGTGGAGGGGGGAATGATGACATGTGATGTGATTTTCCTACTGCTGTCGGTGGCTTCTCCGCTCGTTTGAGACGATTTGATTGGAGAATTGGAGGATGTCTCGTTGGCTGCCTCTGCCCGCGTCGTCCATGTTGATGATAGCGGGTTACTGTAGTAGCAGCGGAGACTCGGAGGAGCTCGGGCTCGGGATAGCATTATTGACGTCTGTGCTGCCGAGTGTGTCTCCCCACCAGTGGAAAAGTAGATAACATAAATTATTCTCCTGCTAGCTTCGCGTAGTAGCGACCAGGCGACCACCGGCCTTCATTCACGTCCATTAGTATTGCTGCCTCCCTGCTCACCCACCAGTCAGGAATATTAAGCACGATGGGTGTTCGTTTTGGCGAATGCAGGCGGCTCTGGCTGTATGATGATGACGATAATGGTGGGAATATCTATCCGGATGATGATGTGCATTCAGGCCCAGATTAAGAAAGGCTTTCGGAGCCTAGAAGAAGGAAGAAAGTCAGGAAGAAACATTCCGTGTTTGTAGTGTAATATAGTATTACATGATTGTATTGTTGCACATGTGGAGTAGGGATTTATCGGCCGGTAAACACGCACGAGCGCTGGACAACGGACTACTTTTTTTTGGGACCTCTCTGAGCATTCATGACGGGCACTGTGATTATATACTATTTGTAAACGCACCATTGGCGTGTATTGTACGTTTACGCACGCTGCACACAGACACACACACTTACACACCCACACCACAGAGTAAGACAAACAACAACAACGTCCATGTTTATTTAAAAATGCATTCGGCAGCATCGTAACAAAGGGAGGTTTTTGTGACGTGCCTCGGAATCAAATAACTCCCGAACCAGAGTGAGTCGAGCTGGTGTAAAAATACCACTCTCTGTTTGCTTAGCTTTTCCATCCCTGTGTCAACGTCTAACCATCAGCATTCATTCAGTCGGCACCCTGCTTCTGGCGGTGACAGTTTCGGATCCATCAATGTGCTAAGTGAGAGGAAATTGCTCTATCCTTCACAATCTCAGCATCTGATTCCAGTGGTCAACACTAGGTGGCGCCACCATCCTCAGTTGACCGTCCGGGAGGTGCTGATTAGCTCTGGTTGTGACATTTTCGGAAACACTTTCAGTGAGAGCCATTGCTCTCTCGTTCGCGGTCACCACTAGATGGCGCCACCGTCTCGCAGGTGCTGACCGCTCCCGTAAACGTTATCCTGCTAGATGAGGTGATATTTCAGGCATCGCTGGTCAAGGGGAACTGCAACCGTCACTGGTCACTGGTATGCTGGCCAGCCTGTGAGCACAGAGTGAGCCAGCCAGCAGTAGTGGGACCTCTAGTACTAATTACCTTGTTATATATACATATACACCATTGGCATAGCCACAGGGTAATTACACCCACATATTGCTGCAAAACTACCGACAAACATTAGCTGAACCAGGACATGTGTATGTATAGATAGATATATGTATCCTATATAGGCCAGAGGTCCTGTCTAGGCATTACATATATATGTATATATACATACTTATATGTATGTGTGAGTGTCGGTCAGGATCGTAATGATAATAATAGCATAATAGTAGCAGTGTGTCGGCGGATTTCCTTCTCTGGGGGCTATTCAGGACACACTTGGATTTATAGCCTTCCATACAATACCAGGTCGTGGAGGCCAGGATCTTTCCTCGGGATATTTACCACAATCGTTCCCCAGGATAACCACAATCCTTCCCAGGGATAACCACAGTGCATGGATATGGATATACAATGGTGCTGGACTCTTTTCTCTTGCTGTCTCATCAGGTTTTGACTGAAATTAATACATAATTACCTTCCAAAGGATACATACTTGCCATTAGATGGATACATACTTACCGTTGAAAGGATAGATACTTACTCTCAGATGGATACATACTTACTACGTTCAACAGTATAAAAACCTAAAAGGATACTAACTTACCTTCAAAAGGATACACACTTACTTTCAGAATCATATTTATACTTTTCTTCCGCAGAATATATACATATCTTCAATCAGATTGGTACATTTCCTCCAAAGGATGTTAACTTACATTCGTAAGGATTGATACATATCTTCAAGTGGATACTTATCTTTATGAAAATATCTTGGTATGATTTTAGAATAATCAAGATACAAACGGATACAAAAGGTACCAGGTAAAAAAATTAACTTTTCCAAAGAACAGGTAGCAGTTTCAATAAATAACAATTTTCCTGAAAGACAGTTAAGCTTCCAGTTATAGAAAGACTCCAAGGATTAATCTATTAGACAAGAAATTAATCTATTTTTAGGGAAATTGAGGCAGATATTTCAGAGCTTGATCTTAAACACCTCAGAAGAATACAATCATTTAAGCATAGATATGTTTTAATTAATCATAAGCTTAAGTTTAATTTACAGTCACCATTGATAGCTTCTATTTAATATCAAAATTCAATAATATTTTTGCTGGTTATTCTATCACTGATAGCTAGAATTCTGATTTTCTATTTGATATAATGAAAATCAATAGTAATATTCTAGCTGGTTATTCTAGCTCTGACAGCTAGAATTCTGGTGCGTTTTCCATTTGAGATCGAACTCAATAGTAATATTCTAGCTGGATATCCTAGCTCTGACAGCTGTAATTCTGGTGCGTTTTTCAGATTTATCAGTGTGAGGTCTAAGAATTGATCATATTTAGTCTGAAGACCGTCCTACTCAGCACTGTGTGGGGAAATATAGTGTCAAACACCCCTCCCTAAGGGCGGAAGTCTCAGAGTCCCCAGACTCTGATAAAGATAATCCTGCGAGATAACAAAATCACTCGCCAGGAAAATTAACCCATAAAGTTTGCCTATAGGGTCAGATGTCTCTATATGAGTACCAAGCCAGATAAGAGTGTTCATACATGACTGGAAAATCTGGGTGACTTCAAAATTTACTTTGACTCATGAATTTAGATAACTATAGCATATCACATGCTTCAAATGAATAAGCACATCACATGCTTCAAGTGAAATACCTTTCTAGAGACTTCAAAATTTGCTTAGATTCATGAATTTAGATAACTATAGTAAATCAAACGCTTCAGTGAAATATCCTGGTATCCTTGTCTGGTAGATTATTGTTGGGAACACTGGGAAATCTTGCTGACTTCAAAATTTACTTAAACTCATAAATCTAGAAAGATTGATAGCCCATCATATGCTTCAAGTGAAATATACTGGTATCCTTGTCTGGTAGATTATTGGAAATACTGGTGGTAAAGGCTTAGCCATAAGGCAGAGAAAGTATTGATTGATCCGTCAGCGGTACGTAGCCAGTTATTTAGTCTTCCAACTCCTCACCAGATGGCAGCAGTTGTGGTTGAGTGTTAGTACTTGAGTCAGCCAGCAGGTGGCGCCAGCAGCGAGACTATTTTTGTGAGGAGCTGGCACCAGTGCTGCTCTGATATCTGAGACATTCCTGAGCCAGTTGGGGGCAATCAGTGTTAGGCCAGCGAGGCACAGCGGCAGCCTGGAGAGGCACCACGCTATTTATATCCATGCACTTTGACATCCTATCCCCTTGCTAGCACCGTTCATTCCGAGGAGGAGGAGGAGAAGAGAGGGGGGACTGGTATCAGCACATGCGCGTAGCACCACGTAATGCGAGTGCTGCGCTGTGATTGGTGGGCTGTGTGAGTGTGTAGAAGCTGGTTTGTCGGTAGTCAGAATGAAGGTTGCCAGTGCCACAGTTGGAGAGACGAGACCTACCATTGAGGAATGGGACGTAGCTGCCGCAGCGATGCCTAGCACGGAATCCGACAGCGTTGTTACCCCCACCACCACAGCCGCTTACCCCTCGGCTAATAGTAACGACAACGATGAGGAAAATAAGGAGAACCGAAGCACTACCAACACCGAGGTACGTACCAATACGCCGCCGACAAACCCGACTTCTAACGTCACCAAAGCCAAAAACTTCGCTCACTACCAAAACCAGCCCAAAACAAGGAAGCCATGGTGGCCTATGATTCCAGAATGTTGGACGTGGCTTTGTGGGGATTAGTTCCAACTGTGGCCACTGGGAGGCCGCAGTGGAATCTTCAGGAAGATCTAGTGCTAGTTTTTTGGTGAATATTTGTATTGCTCGGAAGAGTTTTTAATCCCACCCCTCACATGGCTTCCTTGGCTTGGAGGATTGGAAGTATTTAAAGGGACACGGCAGCCAAAGCACGTCAGACTGATCTTCCCATCTCGACACAAGATAAACACATTCCCTGACCCCACTTTAAGACCCACTCTTGGAGAACATGGATATCAAAATCGCCCCCTAAATATCCAGTGCCCCATTTTGACCAAAACATACAAGGCCCTGTGACATGAATTATGCACTAACTCCAGAATCTAATCTATGGCTGATGATGCAGGCCATGGTATCACTTTACAACTGTGCCCTTCTCAATCCAGCAAGAAACTTGGAACTAACTTTATTTTGGTCCCAGTAGCCTAATTATAATCCTACACTTATTGCAGATTTCGCAACAGATCCTCAAAACTTTTCATTGTTTTGGCGATATTTTGTAACCTTCACCGCGAACCGCGTATCCTGGTTCAGTTTTTAAGCACAGGAAAAGTTTTGTGATGGGTTTCCAAAAGGAGAGGATTATAAATAGAAACAACAGCTGAAGCTGTATTCCTGATGCCTGATGTACTTAGTTCCTCTGTGCAATAACCCCCCTCTCTCTCTTCTGGCCCCTATCCCACATTGCTCTCTCTCTCTCTCTTCTTTGACTGATAGAAGAGAAAATAAATGCTATTTCTAGTCTACTTTCCTGATGTACTTAGTTCCTCTGTGCAATAACCCCCCCCCCCCCCCCCCCCCCCTCCCTCTCCCTCTCTCTCTTCTGGCCCCTATTACTCTCTTACTTCTTCAACTTGCAGAAGATAAAATAAATGCTGTCTCTAGTCATCTTTCTCTGTGCAATACAACCCCCCCTTTTCCCCTGTCATCTCACTTTGACTGTAAGACAAATATTAGCCTGCATTCTTGATGCACTTTTGTTTCTCAATGACCCCCCACCCCCTCCTCACCCTCTCCCCCTTTCCCCTATTGCTTCTTGCTCATTTCTTTGACTGACAGAAGAGAAAATAAGTGCTATCTCTAGTCTGTGACTATTATTAGCTCTGTCCTCTATTCTTCAGGGTTGTAATATCATTTACCCCTATTATACACAAACCCTAGCTAAAACGTGCATAAGTTTTCGAACTCTATTGGCTCTTTCATATACTTTGGCTCAGAATCACACTGAGTTTGCTTTATAACTTCAATGTAATGCACAGGCATTAGAGATGCCCCCAGACGCTAACTTACCCATTGGTTAGCACACCAAAGTAAAATTCCTTTATGTAACCCATTTTCTCTCAACCAATCATATGATTAAATTAAACATGACCTATTAAATATAATTATGTGACCTTTGACTCTTCAGGTCATAGGTTAATGGGTCAGTGTTTACATGTGATAAGTACAGTATGGATAATGACCTTTTGGCAATACACAAATCAGTCACTCAGAAGTCTTCATCTGTATATGAACTTTTCAGTGTGGATCGAGTGTTTGTTGTCTTTCCATCTTTTCCATAACAAACCTGGAAGATTGGGGTCACGACCCAATCCTCAGCATCAATGCTACCCTATCTACCATAAGTTCAGCCTTGATTCCTTATGTTGCTGGTGGCTAATTTCGCCAATATAAATTAATGCAAAAATCCTGAAAAATCACTGAAACCCCTGGCATATGGGTACTCATCTATGAGTACTCTGTGAGGGCTGTTCAATAAGTACCAACATGACAGGGTTTAGAGGGTTTTCAAAAATCTTTGCGTTCTTTTGTATTTGGTGAAAGTAGCAATGGAAGGATTAACTAACACATAGTATCCCTATTGAAATCATAAAAAAAAAACTATGTTGCAGTTCATTAGACAAAGCACCTTCCAGCACAGATATCTAAAAAAAATAAAAACAATTTACCCTGGTCCCCAATCCCATTATGCCCAGTCTGACGTGTCTTGGTTCTGGCCTGCTAAATGTATGGTATCGTTGCTATGGTATTCCAGTGGCAGTGGCAATAAGGTGATATATTAGTTACACCCTGTTTAAAAGTGGGGTACCGCATGATATCCACCCTCTGTCATAAGGGGGATATGTAAACATAACCCCATGATCCTGTCCCATGTCTACCAATCATGGTAGGTAGTCCAGAGGCACTTAATTGAGCTGTCAATCAAAAGCCTAATTGAGCAGTGATTAAGCTATACATGTGTTGAGCAGATTGCCTGGAAGCAAAGATCTGTTTTATTGGTTTTCACATTTACCCTTTGACAGCTGTCTTGGAATCTTATCTGGGTTGTTTGTTTATGCAATAGAGACGTGTCCTTTTCACTATAATCATTTAGGACCTGAAATTATGATTCAATCACTGATAAGTTCTAACATTATCAGCTTAACAGATATCAGTGGTGTCAAATTAATGTTAAGTCACACTTTGCATTATATTTTAAAAGGATGATTTAGCGATATATATGTGTGTGTGTGTGTATATATATATATATATATATATATATATATATATATATATATATATATATATATATATATATATATATACATATATATATACATATATATATATATATATATATATATATATATATATATATATATATATTTATATATTATATATATATATATATATATATATATATATATATATATATATATATTTATATATATATATATATATATATATATATATATATATATATATATATGTATTCCAACTAGATATCATTTAAATCATTCAGGCTAGGGGGATGTTTTAATGTGTTTTGGTTGGTCTATTATACAGGGGCCTGATACCTCTAGTTATATATTCCAACTGTGCCATGTGTCCTCAGGCTTTAGAAAAATGATCTGTTTTGATTGGAAGAAGGACTTCCAGCAAATACTTGTGGTGAAATTAACATTCTGAGGTCACGCTTCCTAGATACGATTTCAAGGCATCTGCTGTCAGAGAATTTTTTTGCGTTCCATCATATTGAGTTATACTGTATGATGAATCAATTGAATCCTCATTTCAATAAATAATTGACTTTAAGAGTACAGTGAAACCTTGAAAATGTGAATCCCTTGGGACCAAGGCAAAAATATTCACATAAGGGAGTGTTCACATCTCTGAGGTCTTTTCCTAATGTAAAAGATACAAATGGGACCCGGAAACAGTGTTCACATTATGAGGCATTCACAATGAAAGGTTTCACTGTACTATATTTGCATCCTGTAGATATTATTCCACTATATTGAGTAAATGATTGACTTCCTTAGAACTATGTTTGCTTTTCTGCAAAAATATTCTTATTTGATTAGAAACAATACCTCAAGTTCTATATTTGCTTCCCTTTGGAAAGGGATACCTGAAATATCACCTCATCTCTTCACAGAAAAAAACTCAAAAAAACACAGGTGATGATTTACGCATAAATATACATATATATATTTCATCTGGCTCTAAGAAGTGAAAATTTTATGATGATATTTATCGTTATTCACAATGTCTTTTGTCATGAATGCTCTAAACTGTTTGGTGTGGGAGGGGGGTGCATTTTTTTTTTCGTTTTGGTTGTTATTACGGTAACAATAATGCGCCAGTTTGTCCAGTGCTTGTCTGATGCCGGTCGTTATTTCTTCTCCACATGTTGCTACTACTACTACTGCTACTGCAATGATGATGATGATGATGATGATGATGATGATGATGATGCCTGTGTTTGATATGACACGATCTTTACTTGGCCATACCTACATTATCTATCACATATGAACAACTACCACATGGGAACGATCCTCACTGATCGAAATTTGCTGCGGTCTGGTCTCAATGCTGCGGCCACTATGTACATCAAACGAATCTCGCTCCTCGTCTTCGACCAATCACGACGCCCCTCCCGAACGCACGCACGCACGTACCCTGTCTCGCATATGAATACCAAACTGATGTTCTGATGGCGGTGGTGATGATGATCTTGATGCTGATTGGTTGATGCTGGTCATGTGACGTCAACAGAGTCAGCAAGAACAGAGCGAGCGAGCGGCCAGCGTCGAGGATGATAAAGACGGACATCTGATTTACTCACAAGGAGACCACCTGCAAGCTCGATGTACACAATTTTCCGTAACGTTTAGTTTAGGATAACATTTTCTTTGTTTCAGTGAATTTCTTCCACCCTCATCATAGAAGTAAAACCAAAAATTAATCATGGCAATAATTAAGATTTCATCCCCCTTTCATATTTTATAACATGTCCCGATTGTGAAATGGGCGGGGCAGGGTTAAATTCAAGGATGAGAAGTTGGGAGAATTTGGCTACTGATCAGCAGTGTTTCAGGCCATATTAGATATTAAGGCTTGCTCTATACTGTCTCTGTTAATATTGAGGATACTTTTATTACATATACCATTATTCATTGTTGAAGCTTAATCTTTCAACATGCCCTCCTCTCTACCTCCTTGCACCCCTGTTTTATTTCTCTTATTGTAATGTAACTTGAACTGATATTTATTGCTTACTACGATAAAAGGGATTTTTTTGAGGAATACATCTTAGTCATTCTGAGACCATCTTGACCAACTGCCAACAATGGATTTTGAAATTTAAAAAAAACAAACATAGGTGTTATGTTTGCTTCAAAAATTTTACTAAATTTCTATGCATTAAATGGCTTCAGCGTAATAATGAAATGTTGAAGTACGAACTCTGTTGATTCATCAAATCAATTATTAATTGATCTGAACTCTCCGATATCAATAACTTCTTCCTTATGATATTGTAAATTTAGGGTTTGTATTTTTAGCTTGGTTTAAGATGGTCCAGATTGTCTAGATGAGGTATTAGGAAGAAATGAAAACCAATTCATGCTCATAGATCGCACATGGTTCATCTGACAACTTTGAGGAAATAGCCCAAAAAACAAAGGCAAGATTTTGAAATTATTTGACACAAGATTATTATTGAGATGAATAATGCATAATTTCATATGAATACCTTTAGTTTGACTCGTTTTGAAGAGATCATATTTTCCGTCAGGTAATTTGAGCGCTCTAAGCATGAGTTGGTTTTCATTAGGAAGCCCAAATGTTCTTTCAGTCTAAACCCGCTTTCTGAATGAGGGAAACAAAAAGCTTCCATAGAAGTCCCATTAACAAGAAATTCTCCCCCGTTCCCCTAGAACTGTCTGTAGTACCTTTTGGCCGAGTAATGAGGAAAATATAAAGAAGCATGTGTCTTGCTTTTGGTGTTGGAAGAAAATGACACATTACAATATGACCATCTTAGAAATACCTATTAAGACATTTTTTGAAAAATTCCAATTTTTTTAAAGAAAACATTGTAAAACCAATTGAAATTTGGAACTATTTTGCAAACTTTCAATCAAAATCTTAACAAACTCTTTTAAATGTCAAGGATGGAGGCTGAAAATTTAAACATTTTAAAGCTCTTCCCTTGCTGGCCCATCAAGAGAAATAGTATATTAAGCTTATTAAATGAGCTTTGTGTATGAAAAAGGGCTAGTTTGTTTTGAGAAAAGTATGTTTTATGATGAAGATTCTAATACCCCCCCTTAGAACCCCTTTCCTGTGTGGTTATGTGTTGGATAAGAATGTTGGGATAAAAATCACGATTTTTTGACGATGTTTCTGTTGATAAACTTGTCCTCTGCCTCATCACAACCATACTACGTCATCTTGCTTTTCCAGGATTCTGATTGGTCAATTTCTCTTGACCTCACAATGATTTTTTATGCATTTGCCATTTAGATATTGCTGTTTGATTTAGATCCATTTTTCTCCCTGAGTACTTGACTTGACCATGCTTTGTAAAGACAGTTTTCTTAAAGACTATATATGTATATATACACACATGTGTGTGAGAGTGATTAGATATTCAATTGATGAAAGGATAAAAGTTTATATCATTATCAGTTAGGCTATTTCTTTTACGCTAAATCAATATTAAACCTAATTCTTAGTACTCTTCACTACTGTTTAAATCTGAGCTCTTGGATACTAAATGTTAGGGGTGGTTCAACATGAAAGCCAAGTTAGCTCAGGTGAAGGAGAGGGGGGGGGGGGGGGTGGTTACAGTCCTTCACAATTTTCTTTTATAGAAAAGGGGGTTTAAAAGTGTTTGGTAGTCTGCATCTGACTTATGCCTCTTTTTTCGACTAAGAAAGAAAATAAGAAATATTAGAATACAAAAAAAAAGTTTGACTTGTCTCTGACTCAACTATGAAACTTCAGAGCATCTAGAATAAGTATATGTGAAATAGAAGTTTTCTGCAGTCTGTTTTTAGTATCAACAAATATTTGTGAAATGACGTTATCTGTAAGTGAATTGTTAGCATCAACAAATATTTGTGTTGTGAGGCTGAAAATAGCGGTGTGGCTTGTGGCGTGTGTGTCTGTGTGCGTAGGAGCCTCCGCTGGGGGTAGGTGAGCACATGGCCTGTTGAGTATGACATCATCATCTGCATGTCATACATGTGCTGCCAACGCCCCCTCCTGCTAACCAGTAGTGTCCGAGAGATAGCTGACCATGGCTCAGGCCGGTTGACCACCTACTGCCAAGTAGTGGTCCAAGCCTGCTGACCAATTCAATCCACTTGAATCTGTAATCTTGTAGATAGCTATAGAGGTTATCCCTTATGCTGCTGGTGGCTAAATTTGCCAATGAAAATGACACAAAAATGCAGGAAAATGACTGAAACCTTGGCACATGGGTGCTCATCTGAGGGTACTCCGTGAGAGCTATATAATGAATACCAACACGACAGGGTTTAAATGCTTTTCAAAAATCTTAGCATCCTTGTCCTTTAGGACAAAAGTAGCCTTAGCAATGGAAGGGTGATATTAATGATGCCCAACATCCCTCGGGATCTAATGCAGTTCTTTAACCCATTCACACTTAGAGCTCCACTAGAACCTAACGTCTGCTACTTTCATACTTTTGAATGTAACTTGAGAACAAAGCGAAAGTTCACAAAATATTTGAAGGAGAGTTGTAGTTTAACTTCTAATAAACATTTCTCCTTCAAATGTTTTCCAGAAAATGCATTTGTAAGTAATATCTTTTAAAATTTGTCAGGCCTATTAGCTGACCGCTGCCTACTGCCCAGTAGTGGGCCAGGGCCTGCTGACCGTGGCCGTGAGCCAAGGCCGAAATGACTCATGCTAAACTTAGATTACTCGTCTTCTTGACGCACTTATTATAAACACTGAACTAAATATAAACATGTTGTGATGCTGGTACTGGAAATGATTAAATCCTCATCAACAACATTGACTGCTATATATATATATATATATATATATATATATATATATATATTATTGCGTTACAATATCCTTATTTCCTTTTGTCTGATGTTTAAGGCTGAGCACAGGCATTACTTCCAATTTAATAAAATGCACTTGAATCTGTCATTTAATAAACAGCTTTAGAGTTTAACCTCAAACACAGATATTTTACTAGAAGTTATGTAACATTCTCTTAATTGGCAGCATTTCTCTTTCAAACATTTCCTCAATATTTTTTGGTGCTCTATCTTAGAATCGCCAGTCGATTCATTAGTGGCGCTGCTGGGCTATAAATAGACACAAGTTTGTCTTAGAAGTTCAGGTGCAGAGTCCCACTGGGTAAGGTCTGTCTTGCACTGAAGCCCCTCTGTAATTATACAACTCAGGCAAAGAAATTGATTAGATATTCTGCAGAAATCTCAGTCTGACCTGTCAGTGGGTGCAGATCATCTTCATATGGTTACCGTGGAGATAGACAATCCCTCCGAGGAGCATCCATGGGGATCTTGAAACAGTCTCCAGCTGAGGCAGAGCATCGTCATAGTAATCAGTAATCACCGAGGTTGGTTACCACTCCTATTGGAGATTAAAAAAAGAAAAGCTCTGATTAAAGATAGGGGATCTTGAAACCATAGGAGATGAGATACAAGGGCCCTGAGCATATTCCTACATGGGGTTCTCGAAACAGTTTTTTATCAGGGACTCTGGTATGTTTTGAGTGATTGTAATTATTACATCAATTACAATCTGGGGGTCGTTTGGTGCAGATTTGGAGCATCTCGGGCAGATTCTCGGTAGTGGACGAGTGGGGTCCTTGCCAGTATATAAACATGAGAGCATGGTAGCGTCGGGCCAGCATACAATGTTAGGCGTCCCAGAGAGAGGAGGGAGGACCCTGTACTATAACCACTACTATGTCCTGTTGGGAGTTTGTTGTGGATATCGTCAATATCGTCCTGCCAGATCGCTACATAGAGAAACTCTCAAGGTGGGGCAAGAGAAAACGCTCAACGAAACTTAGACACTGGCACAGATGTGAGTATAGAAACTTAGACCTTAGAGAAATTAATAGATAAAACTCTCAACAAAACTTAGACACTGGCACAGATGTGAGTACACAAACTTAGACCTCAAACTTATTACTTAATGATAATTCTCAGGGTAGGTAGAATGAATATGTTCCACAATACTCAAAAAGGATAGTCACTGAGTACCTTAGATTTATAATGAAGTCTAAGAAACTTAGACCTGAAACTTAGACTTTAGACACTGGCACAGATCTGAGTACAGAAACTTAGCCCTCAAAGTAATTACTAAATAAAAATGACAGCAGAATGAATAAGTTCCTAAATACTTTAAAAAGATAGACACAGAATAACAACATATATCTTTATATCTTAAGTCTAAAGGAAAAAATAAATATTTAGAATAACACAATCATCTACTTCATTAATACATAATTTCATATTGTTAAACTTTTTCACCAATTGAAACTTTATTAAGAGCTTGTTTTGGATTTTTCTTTTATTAAATTTTTCCATGGTCAATGAAACCTTAAACAGTTTTAACTCAGTATAGCTTGCAGCAGCTAAAAGCAATCTGACACATTTTGTGAAGTCTTTGAGACAAGCATATTTGGGAGTGTATTTGAAAGAAAAAATGTCAATCAGGTCAGTACATACAACTGCTTTAAATATTTCATAAGACCCTTCTAAATTCAAAACGTTTGATCAAAAGTATCTTTTTGGAGGAAGTGTTCATGGGTTACGGTGTTGAACCATCAAAGGTCATGATTGTCAGCTTTCCTCTATCAAGGTAGTGGGAGTGATATAATGGGGACTTTGCTATGACAGGGGCACTTGAAACTCTAATCTTTAAACCTTAATCTTAACCTTTGTCCAAGTATGCGCATGACATGTGTAGAGTTTAAGCAGCTACACTTAGGAAAGACACATTAGATGTTAACCCATACATGTTAGAGCCAAAGAACTTCAAAACTTTTTTAAGGATTACTTTGAGAATTTGAAATTTTGTTGAATTTAGAATTTCAATTTTTCATCACTTTCACTGCAATTTTGTTGCTATGTCATGTTTAGTTGTAACTGATGGAGGAAACAGAAGTACCCGCCGAAAACCACCGCCTAACCCCAAGTCACTGGTAACTTTCTCACACGTCCTAACCAGGATTCAAATCCAGGCATTCAGGTTGACCAGAACATGAATCGGTAAATTCGGTATAGATGCTATTATTTTGAATTGATTTTGGATTATTATCAGGGAAACAAATAACACACCTTCTGATAGTTTTCTAAATGTGTATGTAAATTCCTATTCAAAGAGGCCAGACCCTGACAACACTATAGAAGAAGATGCTATGATGAAATCATTGTAAGTGTTGATCTAGGTAGCTCCTGTAATTGCCACACGTGTGTATTTACCCATATGCTGGGTGCAGTGAGGTGTGTGATGGGAGATCGCTCCTGACGTAGGAGGAGCAGGATGGGCCGGTCCTACTATCTCCACAGCAGCAGCAGCAAGGTTAGGTAAACAGCACCTAACACTCGTCATCTTTTCTTGGAGAAGGATGATGGGGCCTGTTGTCTCCTTGGAGCAACTCTACCTACAGTGGAGGGTGAATTGGTGCTCGAGTGTGGACGCATCTTTAACCCTTAAACCCTAATGCTGCTGGTGGCTAATTTTGCCAATATCGAATTATGCAAAAAGATAGATTTTGTATATCAGGATTTTCATATCAGAGAAGTGAATAGGAAGTCTAATAATAGTTGTTTGTATCTACAAGATTAAGTTAAAATCTCTTAATAACAGCGTGAAAGAGATGGCCTAATATGTTCAATAGTTTTGCTAGGATATATTTTTCATTTATCATTTCTTATAAAAGGCTCCATAAAGTTTAGATGATGAGTTTTCATCTTAAAGAAATTCTCCTAGTTCAATCTTTTTTTTACTAGAAGGTCTTTTCGCAATAGAAAACATTCTAACTCTGACTCTCCCTTTCCCATTTTTTCCTACTAGCCTCTTTCCCCCTTCTCAGCAATTGATGAAATGGATATTTTTAGCAAACAGTAATTTTTTTTTATCTCAATTCCATTCATCCCTTTCTGTCAAATTTTACGAAAAAAAATTAATTGTTTTCTTGCAAAATACTTTTTTTTTTCCATTTTTTTTTTTTTTTTTCAAATTTATTTTAAGATATTTTTTTTACATTACTCAATCATGTATAAATTTCTATCTCGGCGTAGTAATCTGGTGGTTGTGATGAGGCAGGTGTGATGAGTCTCTATGCCTATTACCTATGTTCAGCCCTAACTAAGAGTGTTACTAACTGTATTGGTGTTCTCTTTTTTTAGATGATATCATTAGAACGCTCGGCGAAGGCACCTTTGGCAAGGTCGTTGAGTGCAAGGATCTACAAAGGTACGTGATCAGTTTTCTTCTCTTGATTTTTTGAATCCGCTATATTTTTGTCACTGAATGAATTGTGTCTGAATTTTAGCACCAGGAATATTCATCGCACGGGGAGTCGATGAATGGATCATGTACTGTTTTCACTTACAATTATGATTGATTTAATTTTATTCCAGAAGATTTAGATACCAGTGTTTGCTTTCCAACTTAAAGATGTACGTTTGGGCTTGATTTTTGTCGTGAAAATGACATAACCAGCTCAGTCATAATTAAATGAATTCTGGGTGTTCAGTGTCCCGCCCCATAGGGGAACCTGCAGTGCTCATATCCAGGGGGCGCTGCTATACCAAATTGAGGCGTGACCCAGAACATGCCTTGGAGATGTTAAGTCCAGGCTTCATGTGCCCTATGGCAGGTTTATATGTGTACTTGCCCCTGGCACGTGAATGGCACACTTATGTCAACCCCATTAGGTAATAAACCCTTTCATGCATGGGTATCACCTACTTGACATGTCTCATCTGGAGCTGCGATAGTATAAATAAATATGAATATATATATATATATATATATATATATATATATATATATATATATATATATATATATATATATATATATATATATATGTATATATATATATTAACTTAAATATTAACTTAAATATTTAGCACAAAACATTTTATAAGGGTTCTGAACAACATTTTTCCTTCACATATTTTCTAAAACGTGCTCTGCTCATGAAGAAGAAATGCCAAAAGTAGTCCAGTTTTTTATGAATATGCTCAGTACATAGCACACAGAACTGAAGCTTAATTTCTGTTCTAATATTTTGACTGAACTATTGGAACTGAATCACTTGTGTTCGCCAAGATGATATGACCAAAATAGTAAGGACGTTTTTGAGGCTCCAGGTATGAACGGTTTCATATCAGTATAGAGAGACAGACAGACAGACAGAGATAGCAGGAGTACGAATGGTTTCAGATTTGTAGACCTCAATGGATTCCATGGAACTGGGGCTTTATTTCTCTTCCAAGTTCCGAGAGTTTGTAGTGTTAGAGCTGGCATCACAGAAGACTTGTGAGGAACATCAGGGAAGTAGGGAGCTATCTCGGCAGCCGGGGGGTCAGTTCATGAACCGCAGGAAGATGGCACAAGTAAAAATAGAAGATAAAACAAACTTGCTGTTTCCACAAAGTTGCTCTTGTGTTGGATGAGCCTGCGTAAGAACACATGAGCTGAGCATGTTCTTCTCTTAACCCATCAATGCTCAATAGTTGCTCTTGAAATTGTTGTATGGATCGTTGGTACTTTTGACAATAACTTGGAAATTGAGAACAAACTCATAAAAAGTTTGAAGAAGAGTTGTAGATAATGATCTGATGTACATTTCTCCATCAAATATTTTCATAAATTTGCTTTTGGCTGGAAGATTTCATCAAAATTGTCAGGTTACTTGGCCTCTGTGAGCATTAATAGGTTAACCCATACATGCCTATAGCAGCACAAAGTGTGCAGACTATTTTCATGATATCATACGGATCGGACTGTTTCTCAGTTAGTTTTTGAAGGATAAATGTAGAGCAGAACTCGACCAACAGTTCCCCTTGGAATATTTTGTGAATCTTTGCTCGATTCTGAAGTTATTTTCAAAAGTATCTTAGATCCATACGAACTCTGTCAAGAAGATACTAAGGCATGATCAGGTTTGCCCCAGCTGGCTGCTGCTGCTGCTATGGCTGCCTGTTGTGGCATGCATTAACCCTCATGCTGCTGGTGGCTAATTTTGCCAATACAAAATGATGAAAAAAACCCTGAAAAATGACTGAAACATTAGCAAATGGGTACTCATATGAGAGTACTCAGCGAGGGCTATCCAATGAATACCAACTTGACCGGATTTAGATGATTTTCAAAAATCTTTTCATTTGTGAATTTGGATGAAAGTAACCTCAGGATTGGTAGGGTTAAAAACTAGACACCCCCACAGCAGCCGATGCTGCCTGCCCGGTCGTGCCTCTGAGCCTTCTCGGAGCCCTAGAGCTGGCTCGGCGGTTGATGTGGGTTTTGGTTTTGGATGTTCGTGAACAGATTGTTAGTGCTTAGCTCCCCGGGACTTGAACCTGTTCTTGCTCCAGAAATATTCCTCTTCTTCCCCTCCCAAGGGAATTTCCTTGAAGCTCTGATACCATGAAGAATCATTTGGGATTGAGGTCTGAATTTGTCTGAAACTCCCATACATACAAGAGGATGATTTCTAGGTTCTTATTCACATTTCTACCTCAAATATTTGAACTGTTTGTCAATACAGCCCTCATCTTGGGTTTGATATAGAAAAAGGACAACTTCACAGAGATTTTATTGTATATTTAGAGTTATTGTGTATATGTTCCTGATGGATGATAAGATAGTACTGGCACTGATATAGGTAGTCACAAGTAGGTTAAAATGTCATTGCTCACATAACATAGACTCACTGCCAGTCCCTGCATTCATTATGGCAGACAGTGCTTGCATTGAAATAGCTCTTGGAATAGAGTGAGAGACAGGTATTCTGAGAAGATAAGAATGTAATCTGTCATATGCCATAGACTCACTGCCAGTTCCAGCATTCATTTTAAAAAATAGTGCTGGTACTGAAAAAGGTCTTGGAATAGAGTGAGAGACAGGTATTCTGAGAAGATAAGAATGTAATCTGTCTCACGTCATAGACTCACTGCCAGTTCCAGCATTCATTTTAAAAAAAATAGTGCTGGTACTGAAAAAGGTCTTGGAATAGAGTGAGAGACAGGTATTCTGAGAAGATAAGAATGTAATCTGTCTCACGTCATAGACTCACTGCCAGTTCCTGCATTCATTGTGATAGATAGTGCTGGCACTTGAAAAAGGTCTTGGAGTGAGAGACAGGTATTCTGAGAAGATAAGAATGTAATCTGTCTCACGTCATAGACTCACTGCCAGTTCCAGCATTCATTGTGATAGATAGTGCTGGCACTTGAAAAAGGTCTTGGAGTGAGAGACAGGTATTCTGAGAAGATAAGAATGTAATTGGTCACATGCCATAGATTCACTGCCAGTTTAGGCAAACTTGCATAGGCTTCCAAGTTTTGACAGACTAGTTCAAACATTTTCTGTCTTTTGGTTCATTTTGTAGGAGGGTAGGGATTTTGAATTGCGTTTGTTATTCTTGTTACTCTTTCTACCATATTAGGCTTAATCATAAACAGCCATGAAATTAGACTAATCTTGCTCTGGATGGGAGGGGTAGTTACTTAAAGGAAGGGTCTGACACTTAGATTTCAGGCTCAGGGCCTAAAAAGGTCTTTTGATAAAAATAAGTCATCAAAAACAGGATTTCTCATCATTATACATACTATTTGGGTTAGTATTCTGAAATATCCTAGTCTAAAAAATCTGGGGGACCCACAGCAAAATCTAGGGGCTTACAGTGATTCGGAGGTTGTGTTTGGGGTCACAGCCAGCATGCTGTTATGAAGCAGTGCCGAAACTCCTGATAAGTTAGTGAAGGCAGCCGTCCTTTCATATAGACTGACTACCAGCTTCTCTGGGAGAGAGCTGAGAGAGATGGTTTCTACACATAGACTGTTTGCCAGCTTCTCCTGGAGAGATGGTTGAAGTTCCACCCATACATGAACTGCTTGCTGCTCTATGCTAGTCATAGACTGGCAGAGTCAATGGAATTCTTGTTTTGTGTGGTCCAGGCTTTTGGGTGGTCACAGATGGCATGCCTCAATAGCTGTTTCACCCTGTATGCTGTCCACTGGCAATGCCTCGACATAGTCCTAGCCAGCAGGGCCTCTGGATGTCATTTGGACACTCAAACCCCTTAAAAATCACCCCGCAGGACAGCTAAAAATTGTGAGGAATTTCTTTGAATGGCTTACACTGTACTCTAAGTGAATGCAATTTGGCATATTATGGGAATGTTTCAGTCAGGGTCTTCGCCAGGATTTGGAAATTGGGTGCCTAAAATTGGCAATTGTAAAATATTTGTGAGTTCTATTTTTCAAGGGAGACTATAAAATACTCAGATTACAACCATACACATGTATTTAGTTATTGAAACAAGACATAACATTGATATACAATCTCTTGGGTATTACAGTGAGGTGGAAAAACTACAATTATATGCTTGAAATTGACATTCTCATAAATTACTTCTAGAAATATTTGGGTGTCCTGTTGGGTGATTTGGAGGATTTGGGTGTCCAAATGATGCCCAAATGCCCTGCTGGCGAAGACTATGACTCTGAAAGAAAAAGCAATTGGGCATATAATAGGAATTTTTCTGTGAAGCTTTCAGATTACGAAGCATCCTGCTATTCTGAATGACCCATTTGATAGCAGAGCTCATGATTCAGTCAGAAGCTTCCAAAACATTCCCCTCTCGGGGTCAAAGGTGGAAGGTCACAGAGTTTGTGATGATCCATCCAGTTTATCTTGGGATGCCTGAGATGAGTTGTTTCCATGACAACAGACTATCTTCAGCTGTAGCTTCAGACTGAGGCCTGATGGAGAGTGTCATATACATGTTCCCAGTCTGCATGGAGCTCTATTATTAAGTTAGCAATGGATGGCATATGGTATTTATAGACAAAAATATCATAGAGTTGATTTGATGGAAATCTGTTCTGTGATGGCTACTGACAGCTGATATAACAAACATCAAAAACTATCAACTACGTGCCTGTCCCTGTGTATGGTTCTACCAGGCCAGGGAGAGGGGTGTGTGGGGGTGCATGGTACATGGTACTGCAGGCCAGGGGGGTGCAGTTATCCATGCCGTTTATATAACAATACCCTGAGTTATTTAGCATATGATCGTATAGTGCAGCTACAAGATTTTAAAATACAACAGGGGCTGCCTCCTTGGTTGAGCAGTCTAATGCATTGCCATATCCCTGTGGATGGTTCTCAGCTATTTACAGCATAATCCCCTGAGTTATCTAGCGTATGATCTTTTAGTGCAACAACAGGATTTAAAAAACAACAGGGGATGCCTCCATGGCTGAGCGGTCTAATGCATTGCCATATCCTTGTGTATAGTTCTTTAGACCACAGAGTTCTCAGCTATTTGCATCATAATCCCATAAGTGATCTAGCGTATGATCTTTCAGTGCAACTACAAGATTTAAAAATACAACTGGGGCTGCCTCCTTGGTTGAGCGGTCTAATGGATTGCCCTGTCACTGTGTATGGTTCTTTAGACTTTGGTTCTCAGCTATTTGCATCATAATCCCATAAGTGATCTAGCGTATGATCTTTTAGTGCAACTACAAGATTTAAAAATACAACAGGGGCTGCCTCCTTGGTTGAGCAGTCTGATGCATTGCCTGTCCCACTGTATAGTTCTTCCAGGCCTGGGGGTGCAGTGCTTAGCCGTTTATATCATAATACCCTGAGTTATCTAGCATACAATCTTATAGTGCAACTACAGGATTAAAAACAACAACAACAGGGGCTACTTCCATTGTTGTCTAATGCATTGTCTACTTTGTGATGATCTTTGCCATATAGCAAAGCTTTTGATGGCGGCCAACGAAAATCCAAATTAAGGTCATCTGCAGACTGTTGGCATTTATACACGTTTTGGACTAAGAACTTGTGCAACTTATGTATAGCCTCGCTAATCGATTTGGTATGATATCGAAAGGAAAGATCAGGAGTTGAAGGTGTCTCAAAGGGATGGCCACCTCTACCTGGGTCACTTGATTAAATGAGCTTTGTCACTCTTAAGGTATCATTTATTGCTGTTGCCATGACAATTGTGATTTCTTCAGATGTAGCATCTTCAGGTAAATTTTGTTAGAAGAAAATTATGAATTGCGGCTGTGGTGGGAGAACTCAATCTTAATCACATTATCAAGTATAAAAAAGGAGGCAATCACTATAGAAACTACTGTAGATTTCTTTTGTTACCATGGCAACAGCTGTTGTTATCTCTGGAGATACCTTGTAAAGACGATCGAAACATGGATAAGAAAAAATCATTATCTTTCCGATGAATATCCTGCTATCCATATTGAGAAAGAACGCCAACACAATTCAGGCCTGTAAGAAGCTTTTAGTAATACCAGTTTATTTGGTGTAATGGAAAATTGTTTTCTACCATAAGTCCCTGGAAAATTACTATTTTATTCCTTTCTGAGTGTAGTACCAGGTATGACAGATAGATGGCACCATATGGGTGAACAGAGTGCTCTATTTCCCTGGTGATATAAATGTAAACTAAATTGCCCATTATGGCCACCTAGACTATTTGGTGCCTGGGTTTATATAGAAACACTTCACAGGAAAAGACATATAAGGCCACTCCAATTTAATTACTTGTCCTACAAGCTTTTTTTGGAAAAAAAAATCCTGTCAGACTCCAAAAAAAAAAGAAAAAAAAAAGTCATCTTTGGTGTCTTACGGATGAAAGTGGTTTTGAAATTTTCTGTCAGACTCCAAAAAAAAAAAAAAAAGTAAGTTTTAAGAATATTCTTTGTAAGTGTGATTCAATCAACTACAGGAAGCTATCATTGCTGTAGTAGAGCCTCAGACTTGAGGAGGTATACCTCCCACTCTTCAGGTTACAGGGATTAATAGATTGATTGATTTTATTTAGTTGAGAATAGGCTGGTAGAAATATATCGCCACCAGTCCCAGTCGTCAGACTCTAAAAAAAATTTTAAAAATAAAAAAAGTCACATTTTTCAACTTTTTTTTAAATTCCAAAATGGCTCATTTCCTACCCCCTGAGCTCGTAAGACAAGTAAATCAATTGGAGTGGCCTAACAGCTTATAGAAATCAAGGCTACCATTCTCTGAAAGCACAGAGGCCACAGACGCTTAGCAGAATGAGTGTTCTTGAGCCCTGGACACGAGTGTTATGTAATGGTGCCATTCAGTGACCACAACCCTAGACCAGCTGGCTTTGGTCAAGCTGTATATATAAACACATACAACCCACTGGCCAGCAGTCCATGCTCAGTGGGGAAACTTTCTGGGCTCGAAATTAGGGGGTGCCGGGAGCACCCTCAAATTTCTGTGGGAAACCCATTGATTGAATTGAAAAAATAAACTAAGTACATGCTTGAAACTGACATTTTAAGAAATCCCTCACAAAAAATTATGTCCTTATGGGTAAGTTTAAGGGTGTGGATGTCCGAATGGCGCCCACACACCGTGCTGGCTAAGCCTACTGTATGCCTCCTGCCTCACAACTCTTAGGTATTAATGCTGTCAAATGTGCATTATTTTACTGCTTCATTTGATACCAGATCTACAGCAGTCCTCCACAGTGATTTTGAGGCCCTCCACTATAGCTTCCAGCATCTATTCTGCCATGTAGGGCTATTTTGATATGATCAGGATCATGGGGTGCCAGTGTTGTTAGACCAGACCAGAAGGCAGAGTAGTTAACCACATTACATAATCTAATCAAGATGTTGATTTCTTAGCAGTTAACAATCTGACATACGTTAACACAGGGTTTAAAACAGTTAAGTTATTACTTGGGGTACTTGGATACTTTATCTGAGGTCAGAAGAATAAGATCAGCTGACATGGGGTTAACCTTAATGTATATTGTAATATAGGAGAAATAATCATAGTGAGTATCATCATTTAGTCACAGTGTAACCCTTGATAGATTGTAGTAAGATGTATAGGGTTGCTATTTGAAGGACCATTTAGTATATTGAAAGGTTTTATAGAATAGACACAATATTACCCTTTATTCTTAGTATGTTTGACTCAAAGGCAGCAATCAAAGGATTGCGTCATTGTAAATATTTGCACGGTCCCATAACAATCCCCACCATTATACAGATAGCATTATCATTTAATAGACACACTGTTCCTCTTAATGGATACTGTGTATTATTATTTAATATATAAAGTATCCCTTAATGCATACTATGTATTCCTGCAGTAAATAATATGATTAATCACAGCCATAGTGCACACATTAGAAGTGTACTGTACTCTTGGGTCAATCACATTAATCAAGAGCTATGCTGTGCTTGCTATGCCTTGTCAGAGTTTTAGGTTGAAAAGTTATAAAAGCAATATAATGTATATTTACATTAAGTAGTGCTTTCCTAATTATTTCTACTTATTGCACCATAACATATATGGCTTCAGTGCAG
>OZ012700.1:27867255-27938235 GCA_963942565.1 Maea johnstoni
GGTGATGATATCTTTTAAGTGAAAGCAGGATTGCGAAATAGAGAGAGCTCTAGAGAGACTGGTTTCTTTCATATTGTAACAAAATATAACTTCACAACTGGAAGCTGTGGTAGCAGCAACTGGGTTTTTAGATCACTCGGCTATCGGGGCAGCCCATCTACTATATGTTGTTTTGAGAAGTGTTTCAGGTTTTGGATTATAGCAGGAACCCTATTATGAATAGCCACACCCAGAGATATGCCACCACTGGGTTTAGACCACTCGGCTATCGGGGGACCCCATACTGTAGAACACATATATGTCGCATGTCCCAATATAGCGAATTGGGGAATTTTTAGCATCATAGCGTATCTTTATGTTAGCGACAGTAGCCGCTCCTGACAGTGCCAGTACAGTATGAAAAAAGTACAGCGTTTTTATATATAGCGAAGCGGAACCACAAGCTATGTCCGCTATATATAAACAGACGCTAACATTGTGTGTTCTACATTATATTATAAGATGCACTGTTTTTTTTTGTTGTGCACGTTTCAGGTTTTGGGTGATAACGGGAACCCTATTATGAGGAACAGCCTCACTTGGGTGGAGATATGCCGCCGCCACCGCCACCACCACCACCACCACCCAGCATCTAGGGAGACTGGTTTCTCTCATAGATGATAACTGGTTGGGTTTTGGCGTGGACACTGCTGCTGTAATGGGCTGCGGAGATACCAGGAGATAGACTACATGCTAGACATGATGCTACGCAATACATCTGCAGCTTAACCCTTATGCTGCTGGCTGCAGTAATTTAGCCAATACGAAATGCCTGATGAAAATGGTGCAAAAAACCTGAAAAATGACTGAAACCCTGGCATGTAGATACTCATCTGAGAGTACACAGCAAGAGCTATCCAATGAATACCAGCATGACAGGGTTGAAATGTTTTAGAGATACCAGGTGATATACTACATGCTAGACATACTACTACGCAATACATCTGCAGCTTAACCCTTATGCTGCTGCTGGCTAATCTGGCCAATACAAAATGATGCAAAAAAAACTGAAAAATGACTGATACCCTGGCAAATGAGTACTCATCTGAGAGTACACAGCAAGAGCTATCCAATGAATACCAACATGGCAGGTTTGAGCTGGTTTTGGAGATACCAGGTGATAGACTACATGCTAAACATGCTACTACGCAATACATCTGCAGCTTAAACCTTATGCTGGTGGCTAATTTGGCCAATACAAAATGATCCAAAAAATATTTTCGTTGCCCTAATTTTTAGGTGTGATTTATGGATTTTATACCTAGAAAGGAGCTGTGATATATGGACATCTTGCTTAAGTAGCTAACCCTTATGCTGCTGCTGGATTATTTTGCCAATTTAAGGTGATGCAAAAAACCTGAAAAAAAAAATGACTGAAACACTGTCAAACGGGTAATCATCTGAGAGTACTCAACGAGAGCTATCCAATGAATACCAATATAACAGGGTTCAGATGATTTTCAAAAATCTTTGTATACATGCAGGGCTCGACGCTTAGGGTAAACCTATGGCCCCAGGCCAGTAAAAATTCCCAAAAACAGTTTCGGGCCAGTAAAAAAAGACTTCAACTGGTCCTACAGGCCCAGTAAACATTTGGAGACATTCTTGTTAAAAAGTTTCCCCCCGAGAATGTCCCCAAATGTTTTTGAAATAAATGAAGTTAAAATTTATAAAGATAAGTGTTGTGGTGAATTTTATCCAATGTTCTTTCTTGTTATATGTTAAAGAAAAAATGTCGGACCAGTAAAAAATTGGCAGGACCAGTAGATGCTAGGTGTTACTGGTCCTACAGGGCCAGTATCATTTTGAGTTAGCGTCGAGGCCTGACATGTGCTTTGGAAAAAGTACCCTCTGCATTGGAAGGGTTAACCCTTATGCTGAGTATTTGTTTTGTTTTGTTTATGAGTGAGAGGTCATAAACTATCTTGGCTGACCTTCAAGATTTCCTAAAGGAGAGAGTTAAAAGATTTCGGCGGCGCGTGTTTTCGTTGAGTACTTGCGTCACTGTCAGGTTTTTGGTTAAGTGCAGCTGGGTGTATCATGGAATAGATATGGCTATAGCATAGGAGGTAAACGATCACACAAGTAAAATAAAAAAGAGGAATCTGTAGAACATTTGTAAGGCTGCTAATAGTCTCTTAACCCTTCCAATGCTGAGGCTACTTTCGTCCAAAGCACAAGGAGGCAAAGATTTTTGCAAACCATGTAAACCCTGTCATCTTGGTACTCATTGGATAGCTCGCACTGAGTACTCTCATATGAGTACCCATTTGCCAGGGTTTCGGTCATTCTTTCAAGTTTTTTTACACATTTTGTATTGGTTAAATTAGCTACCAGCAGCATAAGGGTTAACCCATTAATGCCTGGAGATCTACTTGACGAGTGCTGTCTGGATCTGTAATTCCTTTGAAAATGACTTTAAAATGAAGTGTCACCAGGCTTTTGTGTGGGAATTTTACCCTAGGACAGAAGCATATATTTGCAAAATATTTAGAGGAGAATTGTAGATCTAATGAACAATTATATAATTATATTATAGTGATAAAATTGGAAGGCTGATTCAATTATTAAGGATATCTTTCTGACAATAGCCTTTTTTATATCATATTTAGTGCAGAGATGTTTATAAGAATCCAACCAATAACGCTCCTTCAAATAATCATTGCATTTATGCCATAAATTACTTAGTTTTTGGACATCCAGACAACATTTTTCTGTGAGAAGTCGAGACTGGCTTAGTTTATATTCTGGTCTGTGAGTGTATGAGAACCAGCAGGTGTTTGTATTTATGGCCAACTCACCCATTTCCTCCACAAATAGGTCACAGTGGCAATCTCTAGCCCTCTCGCTTAACCCCTTTATACCTGGAGAGGTCCCCCGAAATTATTTTCTGGACAATTGATACTTTTGGAAGCAGCGTAGGAGTTTATATTAAATTGACACTATATTCGTTTCATAATATTTGGGGTCGTATGAGTTTGTCATCCCGTATCTTATACGATTAACTTTGCTGGATTTCCGGGCTCGTATGAGATTGGAAATTTGGACCATATTTTCAGTCTTTGCGGGTGCAGAAATTTCAACCCCTGCGTCAACTGATGGCACGTACGACCATAAATTTCAACATTCCCTGGAGAATTCACTGGCTCCCAAGCCTAGAACTCTGGCAAAGGCTCTTAGGGAGAATATTTTGGGCTCATACGAGCCCGTGAAGTTTTTCCTGTGTAGCAGACAGTAGCAAATGCTTCTCTTGTCTCTCACTGGTGTTCTGGCTAAGAAAACTTAGCAAGAAAAGAGGAAGTAGTTGTTGTTTTTTTACCTCAAGCACGTGCACAAACAGTTTTTGTCGGTGGATTGTTAGCAAAAGTTCTCTTTCATGCTGTTTTCCCTTACAGGCTTGTGGTTACTGTAAAAGCCGGAGAATTGAGTTTCTGCTAAACAGGAAATTTGGTTTTCGAGCGAAGAACAAACTCTGCCTGTTCTATAGCTAGAGGCAGACACACCTTTACATTTCAGATAGTAAATAATAACAGTAGTGGTAGAAACCACAATAAATAACAAAAATAAAAAATAAAAGCAGTTTCATCTCTGATGGTAATAAACAACTTGAGGTCTTAGGGCTCTATTTGGAGAGAGATTGGTTATTCATGCGTTATAGAGAATAATAGGAAAGTTAAGAGAGGAAGGGTTGAACAGTTAGAGTAAAAACCTACAACATGGCTAAGCATGGTGGTGTTGAAGAGTGTGGTTGCTGCAGTCTGGGGCCTTTACTTATGAGGTCCCCGGTGATTCAAGGGTTATAGTATAGAGGTAATAGGACAGATAAAAAAGGAATCAGTGAACAGTTTGAATAAGATCCTACAACATGGTCAAGTTTAAGGTTCAAGGAAGAAAAACTAAATTATGTAAAGAGAAGGTCGGGTATTACACCTATCTAACTCAGCATGAGAAGCATGCAAAGGGTGGTGGTTTCTATGCTTTGGAAAGAAAGGGGTGTTCAGTTTGAGTAAAATCATACATCATATCTAAGCGTGTTGGGGTTTGAGAGTGTGGTTGCTGCAGTCAGGGGCCTCATTAGTAAAGAGGGTGTTGATGGGAAAATATAACTATAGGATATCCTCAATCCTTCTGGGGCACTGGTGATTTAAGGGTTATGGAGAATGATAGCAAAGTTAAGAAATGAAGAAGTGAACCGTTTGAGTAAGATCCTACGACATGGTGGTGGTGTTATATAGTGTGGTTGCTGCAGCCTGTGACCTCATTAGTAGAGGGTGTTGATGGAAAATATAACTATAGGATATCCTCAATCCTTCTGGGGCACTGGTGATTTAAGGGTTAATGAGAATTATAGCAAGGTTTAGCAAGTATGGGGTGAACAGTTTGAGTAAAAAACTACAAAATGGTTAAACATGGACTGTGCATTCTTGTGTTTTGAAAATAGTCTCGGCATTGGAAGGATTATGTTTGGTAGGGTTTGAGAGGGTGCTTGGGGCCTCATTAGTGAGGAGGGTGTTGATGTGTTTAACTGCCAGGTGTTAGTGAGGTCCGGGCTAATGATACCCCACTCATAGGGTGTTTACCCAACATACCCAATAATGACAGACAGGGGGCAGCCCACAAACAACACTGGGCGCCATCCAGGATCTTAGCAAGGAGTTTAGAAATGTCTGTCCAAAACCTGCAAAACATAAATGCCAAAAGTTCTGCCCATTCAGATTTAGCTACTCAGTTGTAACTTGAGCTATCTGCACTGGTTTCAGTCACTATTTTGTTATAGATAATAATAATAATGATAATAATAATAATACCTACAACATTTAATTGCCTATTGTGACAAAAAGGGCAATTTACTCTTCAGGTATATCCTAGAAGATAGTTTGTTAAGAGAAAATTTGGTTATTATCCCAAAAAATTCAAACTTGAAAATTCTTCATAGAATTTTTTTTGCCCTTCCAAAAAGGAGATTTTCAGGAAACTGTGTGTCAAAAATACAGGCTGGACGGGTCCTAGCTAAGTCCCGATAATTCCCATGACATTATATAAGGATATTATGCCTTATTTCAATAGGAAAATTCATGTTCATGGTTGTATTCTGAGTATATTGTGGTCTCCCTTGAAATATAGGATACCCAAAATTTTACAATTGCCTATTTTGGGCACCCAGTTTATAATTCCTGGCCAAGACCCTGAAATGCTGTTGGCGCCATCTATATTTGTGTATCGGCACACAGGTATGGCAGCTGACAGTTGTTTTGAACAACACCTCACATATATATGTATAACTTTTGTAAACAATCCCCTTCACTTTCAACACCAGTTGAGATGTCCAGCCTGTTGCTAGGGGATGCGGTTACTATGGTAACTCACCCAGGGAGATCTCCCGGAGCAGGAATATCAGGCAGCTGTTGAGACCATCTCAGTCGTCCAGTTTTGTCTGAAGTGATCTTATGAGATCTCTTACAAAGGTGATCTATCTGCTCTGGTTCCAGTCACTATTGAAGATTAATGTAAGAGTGAAATCATTGATATTAATAATATCAATAATAATGATAATAATAATAATAATAATAATGATAATAAAAAATAATAATGATGATTATAATGATAATAGTGATAATAATGATAATAATGATAATAATGATAATAATAATAATGATAATAATAATAATATTAAATAATATTAAATAATAATAATAATAATAATAATAATGATAATAAAAATAATCTTTATTTAAAGAGGGTAACTCAGTCCAATGGTAAGGATCTTCCCTGAGGCCCTCTGGCATGTTTACAAGTAGCCCAAAGGCCCCAGGGTTACAAAGTAGTAGAGTACTTTGCTTTTAGGTATCGAGACTTGAAGGAAGGTAGAGATGGTGCACCTCTGATCGCTTCAGTTCAGCCATTCCATATATTGAAGTTGAGCCACAGTGTAATCCCTTTAAAAGCTTTGCTTGACTGATAATAATTATTTCTTAACACCATTTACTTTAAGGTTACGCCAGTAGCTTTAAATGTTGGGAAATAGTATCTTTGTGAATGAACACCAGGTGAAGAATATTGATAGTTTTCGCAACATATCATGGGAGGAGAAAATGGCAAAGTTGGCGCTGTCAGTGACTCCTCCCTTGAATTAACAATCTTAGATGAAAGATGCTGAAAAAACTTTCTTTTTAACTGAGTAAGATAAGGCTTGAGCTTTAAAAATGGCATTTGTGCTCGCATTGATACCAGCGGCTCGGATTCTGCTACTGGGTTGAAAAGTTCCGGAGAAGTATGCGCAAGAATGGGATTGAGTTTCTGTGTATGGTCTGGCATGTTTACCGTGAGGCAGCCGGTCGAGTCAGTGACTTTTCTATATCAGCCATGCCGCACTGAGAATTTTCTGGACGCATCCCAACTTCACTCTCTCATCTTAACCCTTACACTGCTGGTGGCTAATTTAGCCAATACGAAATGATGTAAAAAGCTGCTTAATGACTGAAACCCTGGCACATGGGTACTCATCTAATGAATACCAACATGCCAGGGTTCAGATGGTTTTCAAAAATCTTTGTGTTCTTTTGCTGCACTCAGAAGTTTCTGGACGCAGCCCAACTTTGCTTTCTCATCTTAACTCTTATGCTGCTGGTGGCTAATGTAGCCAATACAAAATGATGCAAAGAAACCCTGAAAAATGACAAACCCTACCATATGGGTACTCATCTGAGAGTACTCAGTGAGAGCTTTCTAATGAGTACCAACATGCCAGGGTTTAGATGGTTTTCAAAAATCCTTGCGTTCTTCTGCAGCAACTCAGAAGTTTCTGGATGCATCCCAACTTCGCTCTCTCATCTTAACCCTTATGCTGCTGGTGGTTAATTTGGCCAATACAAAATGATGCAAAAAACCTGAAAAATTACTGAAAGCCTGGCACATAGGTACTCATCTGAGAGTACTCACTGATGGCTATCCAATGAATACCAACATGACAGTGTTTAGATGGTCTATATCAGCCATGCTACTCTCAGAAGTTTCTGGACACATCCCAACTTCTCTCTCTCAGATCATCTTAACCCTTATGCTGCTGGTGGCTAATTTGGCCAATACAAAATGACGAAAAACCCTGAAAAATGACTGAAACCCTGGCACATGGGTACTCATCTGAGAGTACTCAGCTAGAGCTACCTTATAAATACCAACATGACAGGGATTAGGTGGTTTTTATCAGCCATGCTGCTCTCAGAAGTTTCTGGACGCAGTCCAACTTCGCTATATCATCTTAAACCTCAACAAATAGTGGGGCGGGAGAGCTATTTGGCCTGCTGTCTTTGGCCAAGGAAGATGGTATGAAGTGTTTCTCAGTTCTAAAAAGTTTTGTGTTCTTTTATTCCTTAACCCATTCACACTCAGGGATCCCCTAAAAGTACCGTCTGCTACTCTCATACTTTTCAAAATAACTTGGGAACAAAGCAAAAGCTGACAAAATATTTGAAGGAGAGTTGTTGTTTGACTTCTCTTTAGCATTTCTCATTCAATTATTTTTCAAAAAACTCTTTTGTTAGAGAAATATTGCCAAAATTGTCAGGCCTGTTTTGGCCTCTCTGAGCGTTAATGGGTTAATAAAATCTAGGGCAGAGCAGATTCAGCCTGGTATAACTGGGGCTTGTATTTATATTGGTAGGGCTCCAAACAAGCTGGAGCCAGGAGCCCAGGGCCCTCCACTGACTCCACGCTGTCTCTCACCACTGCCTGGGTTCGAATCTCGGCCTGGGCATGTGAGAAAGTTGCCAGTGACTTGGGGTTAGGCGGTGGTTTTCGCGGGGTACTCCGGTTTCCTCCACCACATACAACTGGCTAGTCACGAATTAGCCACATTTGGCATAAATGCGACGAAAAGCAAAATTCCAAATCCAAACCCTCCTTGAACTCTACTTCTAATTTCTGCAGGGAGCCCAAAAATTTACTGTTAGATATGCACTACACCTTTATGAAGCTTATGAAGATGCAATTGGGCTCCAAGGAAATAATCTTAATTTTGAACCCTGAATGACCAGACTAGCTATAAGAAGCTTATGTTTTCCTACACTTTCGTTGTTGAAATAGAGCAAGTTTGGAACCTGAACTGACTTAGTCCAGACTCTGCGGACAGCAATGACTTCAGCATTTAGCAGAATCACCCTGATATTTGTAGAAATAGCCGAGCATGCAATTAGAAGCAAGATATGTTTTTCTTGGCCTAATGGGGCTGAAATATAAGAGGAATCAGAACCCAAACTGAGATACTGTAGAACACACAATTTACGCGTCTGTTTATATATAGCGTACATAGCGTGTGGTTCCGCTTCGCTATATATAAAAACGTTTTAGTTGGTTTCTGTACTTTGGCGCTGTCAGCGGCGGCTACCGTCGCTAACAAAAAGATACGCTATGATGCGAAAACTCCCCAATTCGCTATATTTGGGACACGCGTCATTTGTGTGTTCTACAGTAGATCTATTAGTGCCTTAAGTCCAACTCCTGTGACCCATGGAAATGAGGAATACAGATAGTTAGGAACCTGAACTGATGTGCCAACAGGCTCAATCCTGTACTCCGTCTAGGTTATTACACAAATGACATGAGAAACAAGGATCTTTCCCTGGCCTTTTGATGCCGAGTACAGAATGCTTGGAAGCCGGGATGGGGTATTTGCGTAGATAGTGGGGAAAGTCTAGATTATTACACAAATGAAAGGCCTAAAAGAAGTTGTTTGTTTCCTGTAACCCTACCCTAACAACTTTTCACTCAAAAAAATCCCTGCCCTAAAGTTTTTTATCTGCCCTTCCAACTCCCAATCAATATAAGACATACCTAACCTATTTATTGGACAGTACCAGGAAACAAACACTTTTTTATAAGCCAAATGAGAAACAGAACTCTTTTCTTTGGCCTTATGATGCCGGAGTACGGAATGTTTGGAAGCCGAGCCGAGGTATTTGCGTAGATAGTGGCGGGAGTCTGACTCAGGTGCAGGAGATCTGAACAGCTCACATGGGGGGTCGGTGGAACCACGTTATTGACGTCACATGACGTCGCCTAAACTAGGTGACCTACAGGAAGTAGTTCATGAAACGTCAACGTCATCCATAGAGTCGACCTACAGGAAGTAGTTCATGAAAGGTCAACGTCATCCATAGAGTTGACCTACAGGAAGTAGTTCATGAAAGGTCAACGTCATCCATAGAGTTGACCTACAGGAAGTAGTTCATGAAAGGTCAACGTCATCCTCAGAATTCTGTTTGTTCTCTTAATTGACTTAGTAACAGTGTATAGCTTGGTTCTCAGGCTGAGTTCGGTACAATGCCATCACTACTATTTATACTAGATTCGAGTAGGTTTGATGTCCCAATTTAACTAAAGATTGCAGCACTGTTCTCTGGGTTAGCGGTTTGAAATATTGTTATCAAACACAGCTCATTTAGGTCTCCCTTTTATTGAGGATTAATACAGAACTAATCTAATCATGAAATATTTTCAGGGTAGATCAATGAAGACAGATCCAGTTAACAGAAATGTGTAGCAAGTCTAGGCTGGGTGGTGATATGGTGGTTAATTGAAGGTCACCGCCCAGCTGAAGTGTGTAGTGGTCAGTTTGTTGTGTGTCCCCTTTGAGGATTAATAAAAAAAACTAAACTATGGTATAATCTATGCAGGGTAGATCAATGAGACTCTGGAAAGAGCCAGTTAGCACTGACTTGTAGCAAGTCTGTGCAGGGTGGTGATATTGTGGTTAAGTGAAGGTCACCGCCCAGCTGAAGTGTGTAGTGGTCAGTTTGTTGTTGTAGGTGGTCAAGTGATCAGCTGTAGAGATGAAGCAGCTGTTGTTAAGCGGCTCGCTCCTCACTCTTCACACATATGTGATTACAGACCCCTCCGAAATTGTCGTCTGGATCTATGATACTTTTAACAATAACTTTGACATTTTACAAAATTTTACAAAATATTTGAAGGAGAGTTGTATGTAATGTTCTGATTGACACTTCTCCATCAAGTATTTTAATTACTTTGCCTCTCCACTCTCCACACAAAGAATACAGACCCCTCTGCTGCTTAAGAGTTCCTCCAGAAATTGCCGTCTGGATCTAAGATACTTTTGACGGTAACTTTGATATTGTGAATGGTTTTACAAACTATTTGAAGGAGAATTGTAGGTGATGTTCTGATTGACATTTCCCCATCAATTATTTTCCTCACTTTTTTTCTGCCTGCAAAATGAATTAAAATTGTGAGGTTGCTTTTGGCCTCTTGGTTTTACGCATTCAGGCTTGGATGTCTTCTTGACCTGTAAAATGTGGTCACTTAAGAGGGGTGGTCAACATAGAGAGGTGGTCAACATAGAGAGGTGGTCACTTTGATGGGTTCCACTGCGCATCACTCGGATCCTTGATGATGTACCAACTTGGATGCTTGATGAAGTACCCCTAGAAAGAGTTGTCATATTGTCGGCAAAGGTTCTATAAGTACAATGTAGTAAAACAACATGTGTCTGCCATTAGGGCAACTATTGTGGCTTAGTATTGGCCTCTGACCTGATTCTCTCAGAGTTACAGTAGTCTGTTTTCATCGGTGGATACATATTTTTAGAAGTAGGTCACTCCTACAGATTCTGCAGATTTCATCTGAGTCTATGATACTTTTGAGAATAACTTCTGAAAAAAGCAGAAATTCACAAAATATTTGAAGAGTTGAAGTTGGTTGGGATGTGTTCATTATCTTTTAACCCATTCACAATCAGAGTTCCTCTAGAAACTATCGTCTGCTACTTTTATACTTTTGAAAATAACTTGTGAATAAAGCGAAAGTTCACAAAATATTTAAAGGAGAGTTGTTCTTTGACTTCCGATTAACATTTCTCCTTCAAATATTTTCCAAAAAAATGCTTTTGTTAGAAAAATATTTCCAAAAATGTGAGTGTGAGCGTATATGAGTTAAGACCCAATTCATCATTCAAAAGTCAAGTCTGCTGTGGGTTTGGAGTTCTGTTTTGAAAGCAGCATTCTTGATCTATGAGAGGCAGAGTATGAATGAGAGATGTGACATTTTAAGCACGCACATCTGCCGCTGCAAATAAAAAAATAACCTGAATATTTACTGATATTGTTCTGTCAAAAGCACGTTTAGAAAAGTATTTGAAGGAGAAATGATTATGATTATCCTATAAGCATCTCTCCAATTTTTTTTCAGTCAATGCTTTTTTCTGCCCAAGTAATTTTGAAAATACCATAGGTTGCAGACAACATTTTTTCTTGGGACCTTTAGGCGTGAAAGGGTTAATCAGCTAGTCTACTCGGTTTACCATGACGATCTGACACAGGCAAATAGTTGTTAACCCATTCACACTCGGAATTCCACTCGAAAGTATCGTCTGCTACTCTCATACTTTTGAAAATAACTTTGGAATATAGCATAAGTTCACAAAATATCTGATTGAGAAATATTAATCAGATCATAACCAACAACTCTCCTTCAAATATTTTGTAAGATCATTCTTAGTTCTAAAGTTATTGTCAAAAACATCTTAGATCCAGACGACAATTTCTGGTTTAAGCTAGTCATGCTAAGAGATTTCCATGACGAGAGTCTCCTAAAATATGTGAGACACCCATAAATAACACAAATAAAACATAAATCAGTAAATCACCAATTATTTGAAGGAAAGTTGCTTGATAGGTTCTGCTGAGAGTTCCTCCTTCAGATAGTTTACATTTCCGAATGACGCTTATGTTCGAGAGAGATGATCCGATTAGTCCAGCCTTCTGGGGGTAGGGGGCGCCACTAGGCTAACTGGGTTAGCCGCGTGTGTCGTCTTCAGGATTTGTTTTGGGTTGGTGAAAAGGTTGCCATTTTCCCGGCTGATAAATGAGTCCTCACATTGAACAACCAGCCAGGCCGGCCGGTGCCACAGATCTTTGAAGGAGAGTTGTAGGTAATGTTCTGATGAACATTTCTCCTCCAAATATTTTCACGGTTTTGATTCCGCTTAAAAGATTTCATCAACATCGTCATGCTGCTTTTGGCCGTTTTGAGTATTAATGGGTTAAGCCATGAATGCTCACAGCGGCCAAAACCAGCCTGACAATTTTGTTGAAGTCTTTCAGGCTAAAGCAACGTTGGCAAAATATTTGGAGGAGAAATGTTAATCGAAACATTACCAACAACTCTCTTTCAAATTTTTTGTAAAATTATTCCCAATTCAAAAGTTATCATCAAAAGTATCATCGATCCAGACGACAATTTCTGGAGGAAGTAGTAATGGGTTAAGTAAGAAACCATGATTCATCCATCTGCCTCTAAGACGTTCATCTCACATGTCATAACATACGTTTCGGGATGCTGGTAATCCGTTACAAAGTTGCTGCCGAAACACACCGCAGTTGTTGCTGTTATTTATATTTTTTCCTCTTTTTGTATTTTTCAGGAATGGGGAACACGTAGCTTTAAAAATTATAAAAAATGTGGAGAAGTATCGAGAAGCGGCGAAGCTCGAGATCAACGTGCTCGAAAAAATGAACGAAAAAGATCCCAAGGGAGAGAAGTGAGTACATTTTCTAGTTCCTTTCCGCTCGCACGCATCTATTTTCAGAAATGTCTAAGACTGGTTCCTTGTCTCTAATAAATACTTAGATGATCCTGCCCTTGTCTGAACTAAGGAGAGAAGTGAGAATATTTTCTAGTTTCTTTCCTCACATGCTCTCATCTACTTTCGGAAATCATGTTTTCAAAAAATGTCTTGGACTAATTCCTTGTCTGAAATAAATACTTATATACTCTTGCTCTTGTTAACTTATTAACCCTTTTATGTTCACAGCAGCCAAAAGGCATTTATGGAGAATTCGAAGAGACTATGTATAGCAGAAACCCAACTCAACAATTCCCCTTCTGAACATTTTGCGAATTAATCCTTTATTCTTAAGTTATTTTCACTCATAGACACCTTTGTTTTACTTGGCCCAGATATTTCCTGTCTGCCTCTCTCTCTCTGTTGCCTTCACCCTCCCCTGACTGTGTAATTGTTGTATAAATGTCACTCACTCAATTAGTGATGTCTGTGAAAACAAGGCCAGGTAGCTGATTTGCTTAATTGATTAACACTTTGCTCAGGTAGAGTCACCATATATGTGTATGTTCACATGCAACTGTGAACATAATTCCTAGAATAGAGAAGTATGTTTTATACACAATTATTGATTTATAGTTCTGATTAACGTTATTTCTTCAAATATTTCCTAAAATGTGTAGTCTGAAATACATCACTACATTACTCTGATCATTTCAAGTGACAAGAAAGGGTTAACCCATTAATTCCTACAGTAGCCAAAACAACCTGATAATTTTGATGAAATCTTGCAGCCTATGAGTAATGCATAATTGGGAAAATATTTGAAGGAGAAATGTTAATCAGGACACTACCAACAACTCTCCATCAAGTATTTTGTAAAATCATACTTATTTCTGAAGTTATTGTCAAAAGTAACATTGTTCCAGACGACAATTTCAAAGGAACTCCTAAGGATTAATGGGTTAACACAGCCAGGTTGCTACAAGCAGATACATTGTATCTTCTATCTATGTCTCTATCTATAATTCCTGGCTCATCCACATATCGGCAACCTCCCTGGAATGCCACTGAAATAACCAAGAAAGCTTGAATTACTCCACATCTGGGTCGAATCTTCTTCCGGTCGGTCGGCTTGGTTCGAGACCTGTACGCTTGTAGCATTCAAGGTCTATGTGTTGTTCCTTGTAGTGAATGATAATGATTGCTCTGAAGGTCACTTCTCAAGCCAAGCAGCAGAGTTGGATTCCTCATCAGATATGAACTGTAACCCACTAATGCTTAACCCATTAATGCTTAAGAGTTACTTTTGAAATTGTCGTCTGGGTCTTTGATACTTTTGGCAATAACTCAGATATTAAGAATGCTTTTATAAAATATTTGAAGGAGAGTTGTTGGTAATGTACTGATGAAAATCCCCCCTTCAAATATTCGCCAAATATGCTTTTGGCTGAAAGATTTTACCAAAATTGTCAGGCTATTTTTGGCGTCTGTGAGTGTTAATGTGTTAAGAGTCCCTCTAGAAATTGTTGTCTGGATCTATAATACTTTTGACGATGACTTCGCAATTGAAAATGAATGTATGAAATATTTGAAGGATGTTTGTAATGTTTTGATTAACATTTCTCCATCAAATATTTTCCTAACTTTACCTTCGCCTGCAAGATTTCATCAAAATTGCCAGGCTGTTTTTGGCCGTTGTGAGCATTAATGGGTTAAGTAAGGGGAGATGAATTTTTAGGTTATGAAAACAAATAAGCCACAATAGTATTCATGCTAATATTCTAGCATGTTTGAAAAGTAAAGAAAATGTTAGAAAATGCATCTTATGAAAAATTAAAAATGTATAGGAAGACTTAAACTTATGTTAGTCACCCCCCCGTCCCCCCCCCCCACACACACACACATTAAGTCATTAAAATTCATTGATATTACTTCACTGAATAAAGATCAGATCAGATTTCGATATTGGTGAGCATACTTTGATTTATAGATACTTCTTTTCGACGAATAGAAATGATGAGAAACCTTATATTGTGAACACCCCAGAGATGTGAACACTTCCTAATGTGAACTTTTTTGCCCTGGTCCCTAAGTGTTCACATAGTTTCACTGTAGTTGTTTTTAATTAACACTAACCATACAATGTTGTTTTCTGTGTTTCAGTTTATGTGTGCGGATGATCGACTGGTTCGACTATCATGGTCACATGTGTCTAGCCTTCGACCTCTTAGGACTTAGCGTATTTGATTTTTTGGTAAGTACATTCCGTTTTTTCCATTTGACTTAACACACATTGGTGTATCATTTCAGCATATGAATTGGTACAAAATATGTGTATTCTTGAGTTCCAGTTTCATATCAATATAAAATGTTATTGATTTCACGTTAAAAGATAATTTAAATCAAATTTTAATTAAAGTTATAGTTGAATATAGTTAATATGAGTTGCTTCTGTGTGTTTGTGAATAGAAGTTGTGAGTAATCAACTAAGTTAGAATCTTCCCAAAGAAAAAGCTTTTAAAACTTTAAAGAATTAAGAATTAGTTGGCAACCCACCTTGGCATTAGGGTGTTTTCAGAAAAAAGTTTGCATGCATCATTAGAACATAGTTCTTTCAAATATTTTTTTTAAAAAAGGAGCACATGGTAAGATATCTTAGAAAATCATAGATTGTGACAACACTCTTCTGGAGAAACTGGATCTATGATACTTATGGCTATAACTTTGAAATTGAGAATGATTTTACAAAATATTTGAAGGAGATTTGTAGGTAATATTCTGATTGACATTTCTCCATTATATATTTTAATTAGCCTCAAAATATCATTACATTTGTTTGGCTGCTTTTAGCAACTGTGAGCATGTATTGTTCATCCTGAAAATATTTGGAGGAGGGTTGTAGGTAATGTTCTTATTGACATTTCTCCATCTAATATTTTCCTGCAAAATATCATTGAAAATGTGTGCAGGCTTTTGTTCATTGTGAGCATGTATTGTTCAACCTGAATATACTGAATGATGTCAGGGGGCTAATAATAATAGAATGCACTGCGATACATATAGCTCTGGCTATTCTTAACCCAGGATAAGTTACGAAGAACATGGACACTCGTTCTCTAGACGGGAGATCCGACGCTTACCCACAAAGAAACAATTCCATCTTCTTGTTGCCTGGAGACTGACCAGGTGACCTCAAGGTCGCTGACAAGGTCAAAAAGCATCAGGATCATTCTGTAGAGTTTCATTCTGTTATGATCAGGGTTGTCAGAAATACTTGAAGATCTAGGTCAAGATCTAAAATTAAACTGACCATTGACAGATTCATTCTTTATTGAATAAATAAGAATTGGTGAAAATGAACTTTTTCAAAATAACGAAATACAATCTAATTAGATTTGAATATTTTTAAATGCTGTTAAATAAAAAGTCCCTCTAGAAATTGTTAGCTGCATCTATGATACTTATGACAATAACTTTGATAACTTTGGAATTAATAATGATAATACAAAATATTTGAAGAAGAAGAGTTGTTGGTAGAGTTTTGCTTATTTATTGTAACAAAGGGTAGTTCTTAGAGATATCTATCCCTACATATAGAGCAGGTAGATTATTGAGTTGTTGTATGGTAGTCAGAGTCTTAGCCAGGATTTCAAAAATGCCTGCCTAAAACAGCAATTTCAAAATTTCTGCCCGTCCAGATTTAGCTACTAATCTACTTCAAATCCTTATACCAGCTACGATTAATTGCCTAGTGTGTCAAAAATGGCAATATACCTTTCAACTGTGTCTTAGAAGATGGTTTGCTAAGAAAATATTTCATCATTACACCCCTAAAGTCAAAATTGAAAAATTTTCAAAAACATTTTTGCCTTTCCAAACAGGAGGTTTTTAGAAAACTACCTGTCCAAAAGACAGGTAGGACGGGTCCTGGCTAAGTCCCTGATGGTAGCTTCTCCAGCGTAGGATTGGTTCTATTGATTCCTGCCTGGCTGCCTGTGTTCAGCCTTTAGGGGAAGAGGAGTGCTGTGTGTGTAATTAGCTTGTTTTGCACCTGTTGTGTGTGGGCGTACATTCGGGAAACAATGTAGACATGCCTGCCACGACTATTTTAATGCAATCTTCCTGGTCGGAGCTTTCATCATTGGATCCACTAGTACTCTTGTACAAATGCTCATTCCAATCATAAAACAAACTTATACATGAATGTGATATGTGGGATTGTTGACTTGTGAGAATATTGTGTGAATGTGATATGGAGAATTGTTGACTAATATTTTCTCCTGCTCTTGTATTTTGCAGAAAGACAATAATTATAATCCATATCCAATAGACCAAGTGAGACACATATCCTTCCAGCTTTGTAAAGCAGTCAAATGTAAGTAGACCTGCAGTGGTACCCCAGACTCTCTCTGTAAGTCCTTAAAATGATGGTGGTTTGATTAAAGAGATCAATTACATTTTTTTAGAGTGATTCGTTTAGCTAAGGGAACTTAATTATAATATATGCTAATTTCTTGCAATGATTGTCTTCAATTCATATTTAATGTGAAGCATCTTTGATATTCCAATGGATAGGAAGTAAGACATGTTTACTTTTACAAATTCTTTGGAAACGACATTTGTTTTAGCAATAACTGTCTGTATCACTGATTCCAGTATGTTCTGGAATTGATTGTTATAAAGGATGTATATTGTATGTTTATATATATATATATATATATATATATATATATATATATATATATATATATATATATATATATATATATATATATATATATATATATATATATATATATATGGTATGTTTTTGTTGGTGTGTATTCCAGTCCTCCATGATAACCAGCTGACGCATACAGATCTCAAGCCAGAGAATATTCTCTTCCTTTCCTCAGACTTTGATGTCACATATAATGCAAAAAGGGTAAGTAAGCATTCAGGGGAGATAGTAGCAAACTTAAAGGTTGGTAAAATCAGATATAATAGGAAAAGGGTAAGTAAGAACTCAGGCTAGATAGTAGTAAGCATCAAGGTTGTTAAATCATGCACAATATAATAAGGGTAAGTAAACATTAAGGGTAGATAGAATAAGGTAAGATGTAAAACAGACTAAGAAAGAATCAAGGTTGGTAAAATTAGGTATATCACAAAAAGTAAGCATTCAGGGCAAGAAGAATCATTTTTGTTGCAGGAAGGGTAAATTAATCCCTGTTCTGTGAACTTTACAGGGCAAGTTAAAACAAGCATAATGCAAATGCAAGGGCAAGTAGAATAAGAAATCTGCAAATATTCACACGCTCGTAAATCTAAATATAGAAAAAAAACAGTTGGTTGATATTAGTATTACACATTACTATTTAAGGGGGTTCGTTAGAACACGGTTTAGGAATGATGCCCATTCTTAAACATTCTGTAATAATACCTTTCTTCCAGAAACGAAATGCTGATTGTGTTTATTTATATTACAGAAACGAGATGATAAGAAAGTGAAAAGTACAGAAATACGGTTAATAGATTTTGGGTCAGCAACCTTTGACCACGAGCATCACAGTACAATTGTCTCAACAAGGCATTACAGAGCACCAGAGGTGATATTAGGTAAGTACTGCTATTGTTTATACACCAACTCATACACACATACATACACACATACATACACACATACATACACGCTGCATACATACATACTTAATTACATACGTACATACACACATACATACATATATACATACATGAATGCATACATACATACATACATATGTACATGCATATATACAAACACACACACACTCACATATATATTTATATATATGAATATTTATATATATATATATATATATATATATATATATATATATATATATATATATATACGTGTGTGTGTGTAATATGTGTACAATATATTGTAGTATTCTACAATTTGATGTTTCAAGTGGAAATATTTAGCAAAAAAAATGTATTCATGATAAAATAATGCTGTTGGTTAACACATTCTTCCATGAATAATCAGTCATGATTCATCAACAGAAATTATAAAACATTTCATCAAATTTTGAAATAATTAATTAATCTTATTTTTCATTGTCTTTCAGAATTAGGCTGGTCGCAGCCGTGTGATGTGTGGAGTGTGGGGTGCATCATGTTTGAGCTCTATACGGGATACACACTTTTCCAGGTAAAAACTCCTTTCTTACTCACCCCACCCCTTAACCACCCCCACCTAGAAAAAGCCACCAAGATTCAACTCTTGGCTAGGGTTGGATACCGTTAAGAGGTATCGGCACTGGTACCGGTATCGTTTCAAAAAGTACCGTTTCATTCCTTAACCCCACCAATGCTAAGGCTACTTACATACAAAGCACAAGATGCAAAGTTTTTTGAAAACCATTGAAACTCTGTCATGTTGGTACTCGTTGGATAGCTCACTGTGTACTCCCAGATGAGTACCCATGTGCCAGGGTTTCAGTAATTTTTCAGGGTTTTTGCCTCATTTTGTATTGGCCATATTTGCCAGGGTTTAAGGTACTCCAAACTATACTAACCTCTGTGAAGTTATCATTTATTAGGGATTGTCCAGGATCCTATACATGACTATTCACAACAAACTTTATGGGGTAATAATGCAATAAAGTACCTTTAACAGTACTGTTAATTGTTAAAATACAGAACAGTTTCATTGGTGCCTATACTGTACAGTACTCTTTCGTTCTTAGAGGTATCCATCCTTTTTCTTGGCCTCACCCTTATACAGGTTAAAATCACTGTCAGGAAGGTAAAAATTCTGTGAGTGAAGATCCTGATAATCCAGCATTGAAGTGAAACCTATTTAATTAGGTTATTTGTTTTATATTGATATATGACAACTTTGATGCTTCTTAAGAAGAAAGGGCGTTATTTTTTGTGAATCATGAACTCTTAAGAACTTACTATTAATAAAATTGAATATCAGAATATATGTGTAGTTAGCACTAAGTTACTACTACTACTACTACTACTACTACTACTACTACTACTACTACTACTACTACTACTACTACTACTACTACTACTACTACTACTACTACCACTACTACTACTACTACTACTACTACTACTACCACTACCACTACCACTACTACTACTACTACTACTACTACTACTACTACTACTACTACTACTACTACTGCTACTACTACTATTGCTGCTACTTATTTTTAACCACCACCACCACCACCTCTACTACTACTACTACCACTACTACTACTACTACTACTACTACTACTACTACTACTACTACTACTACTCCTACTTCTACTACTACTACTACTACTACTACTACTGCTTATTATTATAATTATTATTTTAAAACAGAAATGCATTTTGGGTGGGGCTCCAGGGGTTTGAACAACACCCATCTTTAGCGTGAAATATGTGCCAAAATGTTGACACTAGTCTTCTTCTTCAACTGGCTGAAAACAACCCTCCTCTTCAAAACAACACCCACCCTACTCTCATACCCGTGATACACCCCTGTATACCCCAGTCATGCCTAGGGTGCCCTAGAAAAATTACTTTGATACTCTTAAATTATCTTTGATACTCTTAAATTATCTTTGATACTCTTAAAAATAACAATGAATATCAACATGACAGGGTCTAGATGGTTTTCAAGAATCGTTACGTCTTTGTGCTTTGGACAAAAGTTGCCTCAGTATTCGTTGGAAGGGTTAGAAATTCCACAGAGAATTACAAAATATTTGAGGGAGGGCTTCCATCTCACATTATGATAATATTTCTTCTTCAAATATTTTCCAAAATCTGCTTTTCTTGGCTTGATATCACCGGTACAGTCGGGTATTTTTTTTTGCGCCTCAGGCATGACTGGGTTGGAGGTTTATGGGGCGATTGTGTTATTTATTTGCGTGTTTCCGTTTGCTTTCAGTGTTTTGACGTAAGACAACCCACTAAATGTGTGACGTATTAAAAATCTTTTGTCAATCAATTTGCCGAGTAGATCCGCAGGCTTCTACCTCGCCTTGAAACTTTAAACTGTCTTCCCACAATTTCCTACTAACCAGTTCTATATCCATTCAAATACCTGAATATGATAGTGCTGGTCGGTTTCTAGATCCCCATGACCTAATAGGGAAACTGAACAGTATATCAATACTGTAATAATAAGTTTCTAGATCCCCTCAACTTAATAGGGAACTGAACAATGTATCAATACTTAAATAACTAGTTTCTAGATCCCCTCAACCTCAAAGGGAACTGAACTGTATATCAATACTGAAATGTTAAGTTTCTAGATCCCCGGCCCTCAACCTAAAAGGGAAACTGAACAATATATCAATAATAAAATAGTGTCTAGATCCCCTCAACCTAATAGAGAAACTGAACAATATATCAATACTGTAATAATAAGTTTCGAGATCCCATCAACCTAATAAGGAAACTGAACAATATATCAATACTTTAATAATAAGTTTCTAGATCCCATCAACCTAATAGGGAAACTGAACAATATATCAATACTTTGATAATAAGTTTCTAGATCCCCTAAACCTAATAGGGAAACTGAACAATATATCAATACTGAAAGTATAACCCAACAGGAAACTGAAAAATATATTATTAATGAAGTAATATATCAATGTGAAATATGATTAAGAACCCAACCAACAACTCTCCCTTTCTGTTAGTTTTTGCTGTATTTTCAAAAGTATCGTAGCATAGATGGCACATAACAGGCCACACTCCTGGCTTTGATAGGTTAAGAGTTGTTATAGCTCTGGGGTTGCTGTTCTTGCCGTGTGTTTAGAACCTCAATACCTAACTTTTGTTGTTCAATTAGGTGCAAAACATAAATACAACATGTTAATCCAAAATGCTACTTCAGCTTGTCAAGTTACTGCATTAGTAATTTATTCTGCTGCTCCAACTGTCAACTTTATAAATTTCTTATAGATTTTAATTTGTTCTACTAATAATTATTAATAGAATAAAACAAAGTTACAGTTTGTATGCTGTTATAATAGTTCTATGATATCACACACATTGTATATATATATATATATATATATATATATATATATATATATATATATATATATATATATATATATATATATATATATATATATATATGTATATATATATATATATATATATATATATATATCCTCCTGTAAGTTTACTGATCAAGCCACACCACGCTAAAATGAAATGAAGGAATACTTCCCTGACTCCACAAAAAGAGATCCATGGATGGTGGGAGGGCGGAGGTTGTTTTCAGCAGAGGTGTCTAAGAAAGTGTTTCGTTGTCAGAGGTCCTTTTCCTGTTACCATGTTCCCCTCCCTTAGTTTTCGTGTTTCAGCACCTCCCCTACTCTGTTTTATGCCAGCCACACCTTTTCATGGCTTTTCTAGTCTGGCTATCAGTGCATGAGGGTTCATAGAGTTATAGACCTTCTTACCTTATTTGAATGGTTTGTCAAAAGAAGAGTATTTGTTACAATACAATGTTGGAAAACAATATTGGGCTAAGGGATATTTTTAGGAATTTTGTTTTTAAGAGGGAAATTAATTCAGCCCAAGAAGTCCTTTCTATTTCCAACATTGTTTTCAAGGTGTTTGCATTTGTATCATAATAATGGTGTGGTTTACAGGAATTTTAATTGAGTTTGAATTTGAATTTCGCTTACTATATGATATTGCCTTGAGCCCTGTACTGAGCTTGTGGTTATTTTAGTTCCACATGTTGTCACTAGGATTGGTATCATGAGATGAAGGTCTGACTCTGATGTAGAAACATGCCCATTTTTACAAACATGTCCATATTTGTCTGAATGTTAATTCCTGGTGACGTTTCAGACACAGACTGTTGAGATGGCTAAGAATTTTTGAAATCTTTTTAAAAAATTGTTCTATCTTCTTGAACATTCATGCTTATTGTTAGTGGAGGATTTTATGTGATAATGCCAGAATGTGGTCATTGTAGTCAGGCCGTCATCTGTGTAGGTTTAAGTGTGTGCGTCACGAATGTTGAATTAACCCATTAATGCTGAAGAGTTCCTCCAGAAATTGTTGTCTGGAATTTCGATACTTTTGATGATAACTTTGGAATTGAGAATGAATTTACAAAATATTTGAAGGAGAGTTGTTGGTTATGTCCTGATTAACATTTCTCCTTCAAATATTTTCCTAACTCTGCTTTTACCTGCAAGATTTCATCAAAATTGTCAGGCTGATTTTGGATACGGCAGGAACTATAGAATTGAATTTTTTATTCTATTGTTCCTGGATACGGTCAGCATCAATGGGTTAACGAAGATTGTCCCACAGTGTGAGACAAGGCACAAGATTTAGAACTTGAAGGAAGTTACTTTGTTACTAATGGTTCTCTTGCTCACTTTCCAGACACATGACAACAAAGAGCATCTCGCAATGATGGAGAGGATCCTCGGTTCTCTGCCTTACCGGATGGCCAAGAAAACCAAGTAAGTATCGAAATATCTCTTTCGCCCACAGCTTTCAACAATAGAATATATATATATATATATATATATATATATATATATATATATATATATATATATATATATATATATATATATATATATATATATATATATATATATATATATATTTATTCAGCCATCTTTCTTCCTCCCAATATAGGAGTATTTAGGACATAAGCAATAGTTGAATTTGCAGATTTGTATCAAAATTTTACTTTGGTTTTCACTAAATATAGGAGAACATAAGCAATAGTAGAATAACCACTTATGTAAATTTCATGACATCCATTTGTTATGTTTGCTATTTTAGGTAATAAGTAGCTATTATTTTAGACTATTGCGCGAAGTTCTGTGTTGAATATGTGTTTATCTCTGCATGTTATGATCATTAGTTGACTGTGTACCACTATGATTTGCCATGCAACACTTAATTTAGAATAGGCTCTGGATATGAAGGGTTAAACCCCTTAACCCGTATGCTGCTGGTGGCTAATTTGACAAATACAAAATGATGCAAAAATCCTGAAAAATGACTGAAACCCTGGCACATTGGTACTCATCTGAGTTCTCAGTGAGAGCTTACCAATGAATATCAAGATGACAGGGATTAGGTGGTTTTCAAAGATTTTGCGTTCTTGTGTTTTGGACGAAAGTAGCCTCAGCACTAGAAGGGTTAGTACCCTACATGCCCTAGTCTGACAGATTAACCCTTTCATGCCTAAAGTGCCGAAAAATTATCTAACAATATGGTTCATATCTTTGTGACCATAACAGTTTTAAAAATATATATTTGAAGAAAAATTTGGATCAGAACCTAACCTTGATCTCTCTTTCAAATATTTTGAGAATTTATGATTGATTTAAAGATCGTTTTCATAAGTGTTTCAAAAAAAATTCTCAAATACAACATAATCCATTCAAGCCTTGAAAGGTCTAGATTTATTACGTCTTTGAAAATGTCTTCGGAATAGAAATCGGAGCATGAGAGTAGAGAGTTAAGAAATCTTTGAGATATGGTATCATTTTAAAATTTCAATATCGGATCAGATCCTTTTGAAATTAACTATTGGCATCCTCTAGGCCTGACTGTTTTGGGGGGATGCCGCTTAGAATCAATTTCACAACTCCCTTTCAAATATTTTATGGACTTTAAACTTGAAACAATCTGTACCACTGGAGATCTCAAGGCCCGAATGGCTTAACTTTTTCATGCCCAGGAATTGTTTTACCTGGGTACACGTTTTCCCTTAGGGTGAACTGGTTTGAACTTATGATACTAACCTTTCCAATGCTGAGGCTACTTTGAACAAAAGGTCAAGGATGCAAAAGATATTTGAAAACCATTTAAACCCTGTCATGTTGGTATTCATTGGAGAGCTCTTGCTGAGTACTCTCAGATGAGTACCCATGTGCCAGGGTTTTAATCATTTTTTTAGGTTTTTTGCATCATTTTGTATTGGCCAAATTAGCCGCCAGCAGCATAAGGGCTAACTTTATTCTAGGCTGTGCATATGTTGTGTGTTGTTACATGAAAGGATGTTCAAGCAAAATCATTTTCTATATATTACCCTTTGATCAAAATTCACAAAGATACTAATGACACGAAATGTTATTCCACACAAGAATTCTGATATCTTGATAAAAAGGGTGTCTACATTGATAAAAAATATAGAAAATAGTTATGCTGAATTTTTGTCCTCATGAATCTAAAACAGTACGTTTGATTGTTTTTTATTTTGAAAATGTGAAGCTGCCAGATATTTATATAGCTGTGCGGGTCACCAATAGAATTTTGTATTTTGAATAAATTTTGTTTTTTGCCCTGCATGATTTATCAGATAGCATTTAGGTTAACGCTCTCTACTAATATTTTTAAATGAAACCTCTTTTGGAAAATGTTCCCACAATTTACAATTTTTTTTTCCATTTTTGATTGAGACAAAACAAATTAGGTCTAGCCTTATGTCTTAAATTTTTAGCGCCATCTACCATTTTATTATTTCCATACATAGAGATCTTTACAAGTCTCATCATGACTTTAATTACAATATCTTTGTGAAATAACTTTAAAATAGAGCATAGATAATTGATATTGACCATGAATTCACAAAATTTTGAAAAGAGTTGCTTAAATTCTGATCAACATTTCTCTAAATGATTTCCAAGAAATACTCAAATCACACAGATATCAACAAAATATTTCGGACATGGGGCAAGACTAACACAAGAGGAACTTTTCAAGTTTTCCTGGCAGTTTCACAGTTGTTGATAATTTTGAACTGACTTGGCATGTTTTTGTCCTCTTTCAGTTTTTGACATTGCAGTGCTTAATTAGAGTGGTTGCAGTTTTTACCCATTACACTCCCGCCAGTTGCCATAGTAACCAGCCAAACAAGTTTGCCATGGCAACCAAGTTAAGCTTAGTTGTCATGGTCACCCCTTTTTATATGAAGCCCATTTCAACTTGAATTCAATATTTAATTATTTTTTTAGATTTTTTTTCTGTAATAAATGCCATTTTTTCAGCATGATTTTCTCATAACTTTTTTCCCCCATGATGTGGTTAACTCAATCTAGGTTATCACTCCTCACTGGAAGTGGTAGGTGTGGTTTTCCCCTTAGTGTTTTTCCTTCCACTAGAGGGAGCCACCCACCATTGACCTTTTACCTCCCCAGCACACAGTGACAGTTCATATTGCATGGCATGTATGATGTTCGCTTAAGGCTAGTCGTCCAATCAGTGCTTTGTACCATTGTGTGAATAGATCATCTGTTTGCTTAGTTCCATTCATAACCATCAAAAAATCTTTGCTTATAAGCTGCTGGACCATGCTGTTTGATTGAAGTTGCTTAGCAACCAGTGTTGCCATAGTGACAGCGTTGCCATAGCAACCAGTGTTGTCATAGCAACCAGTGTTGCCATAGCAACCTGTAAATGAGACCAACAAGCAGCATGTGGCTAGCCGTTTGTTTCTTTTTGCGCCAGTGACGCATTCTGTTAACACGTAATAATTCTCGCCCTTAAACACACAATATGCCTGTATCGGTACCCTTTCTCATTGCCAGTTCTTCTTTCCTGCCAACATCTAGGTTCTTTGCCTTCACTTCTAGGGCTATATTCAGCACCCTGTTTCTACACAATGCTAACCAAAATCCTTTAAGTAATAACTGGAATATCCATTTCTTGTATGTCAAGTAAAATATGAATCTTCTAAGAGTTGACTAGTATTCGATTACATTCAAATATCTCTCAATTTACGGGTGACATTAATTGCATAGATAAATAAATTAAGCTTGAAACTAAATTATAGACTTAAAAGTTTAGGGAGATTGATTAATGGAATAAGCACAAAATACACATTAGAAAGTTTTAAAAAGTACTAGTACTATTTGTCCAGCGAAATGTCATGTGTAGACTAGATGGAATTGGATAGAAAGAACTGGTAATGAGTCTATCCACCAATACTGTGGCCTAGGCTGTGCCATGCAATAGACTGACACTGCAGTTTTTCTATCTCAAGAACTGGCTATTTCTGGCATGGGCGATTGGAGTGGGACCATAGCTCGACTGCTGGACGATATGTTCGTGAAAACTGTAAACCACTCTACGTAAGTACCGACCCCCTCCCCTGAGGGGCTGCAATCTATGTACTGGGTGAGCCAGAAACCATGAAAAACATCCAGTCTTTATCACATAAAACCAATTATCTAATTAATTAATCCGGGCAAAACCTGCTAGATTGGCATGAAATATTCTAGGTGTCAAATTTGGTTTATAGGGAATTTAAATTAGCATAAAAATGGCCTTGGTGTCAATTTTGGTTTATAAGGAATTTAAATAAGCATAAAAATGCTCTGGGTGTCAATTTTCTTCTGTGGACCTGCAAACTCCATGTCTGTCTGCGAAACCATACCCTCCTCCCTGATGGCGCCCTGGTTGTGCTCAGACTGGACGTTCTGCATGGTTTCTGGCTTTAGAGAGAGAAGGGGATGAGAGGAGGTCAGAAACACATTCAAACACCTCACAATCTGAGTCAAATCTCAATCTGATTTTTTTACACTATAAATTGTCTATCTCAGATTAGCAATTTTTTTACACAAATCATAATTTTACTTTCATCATATTTTCTATGTTTATTTTTTACCAATGCAAATCTTTTCTACATGTTTATCTCATATTCATTATTTTGTTTATTAAAATGTTCCTTTTTTTTAGCAATTCGCTATTTTTCTGTGATGTTTAAACAATTTAACACAAGTCTAGTAGATTGTCTGGGTTGTACATGAGCTGTTTCTGGCGGACTTTCTCGTCCCGTTCTCCGGTTGGCATGATAAGTTCATCACTTGCATGCACTTATCCAATTTGCCCTTCTTCCTTTTTCAAGAAAAACCAAGTACTTCAGCCACGGCAAACTAATCTGGAACGAGAGTAATTCTGCCGGTAGATACGTGCGTGACAATTGTAAACCCCTAAGAGTAAGTAGATATCTGAAAAACGAAAAGATGAAAATGTTACGAGATTCTTGAAAGGTGACTGGTTCAGCAAGGCAGAGGATAATGATACTATTGTTTGAAGTTGTAAATTCTATTGTTATTCTATTGTTGTGATTCTATTGTTATTCTATTGTTTTATCACTGGTATTGTTCTTACCTACCCCCACTGCACTATAGATGTCTCTGACTGTAGTTGTTATCCAATCATCAATCATCCCAGCGTTTCCCAGCACTTGTCATCCACTCGTCTCCATAGCAACATCTTCAGCATCAGTAACCATAGCAACAGTATCGTCATCATCATCGTTTATTCTTATTTCTATCATCACCATATTCTATCATCATCACCATAATTGTTGATATCATCATCACCATCGTTTTCACAATCATTGTCATCATCATCATAATTATTATCATTATCGTTATCACTTCAACATAATAAGCATACTATAGATATCGTCATTATCCTCAATATCATTTTGGTCACCTCTTGCAACATCACAAGTTATTTAACTGTTATCATCAAAACATCATAGTCAATTCATTGTTACCAGTTTTCACCTCGTTTGTTATTTTCAATCTAGATTATCAACTTTCTGGTGAAATATTTGAATAGGAACAAAAGCTACAATTCCAAAACATTAAAATCATATATCATTATCGTCATGATCATCTTCACTATCATCATTGTCATCACAATTATTATCTTTATCATCTTTGTCATCGTCTTTGTTCTTGCTGTTCTTCTCTCCCAGTGGACTGTCTATTTCTATGATGCGTGGCCTACACAGGAAAAAATCTACTTTTCTGTCTTATCTCAATCTTGAAGATGCTGTGGACTATCTTTCTCTCCTCGTGTTATCACAATGCTCTTCTGTGGGTCCTGTGACGTCTCCATGTGTCATGAAGATTAAATGCTATACTGTAGAATAGAAAATTAATCCGGGATGCAAATATACCGAATTTAACCAAAAATGGCCTTTCGGAATTGAATTTTACCGAGCAGTCAGTTCACACATTAACACAGATGGGGGCAGATTTTAATCCGAATTTGAACTTACTGAGATTTTCTAATTTGGTAAATTTGGATTTAATACATGTTCGGAATCAATTTCTATTCTACAGTATTTACTCTCATATACGTGTTCTAGTCATGATCACCGTTAAGATCCCATACACTGTTACCTCACCCTCAAGGTTGCCCCCTGGCGTAGAGAATGTGTACCTTTAATATTTTGTGGCGCCCCCTACTTTATCGCGTTATCCTGTATTTCTCGCCAAAAGCGGCCATCATTCGCACTACACACGTACCCCTTGCACCAGTAGTGCAAACGGTCAACCCCTGTAGATTACCCAAGCACCACTGCTTTGTTGCGTCGTCTACAATATACGCAACGTTGTGATTTGCATTTAAATTTCACACCAGATTGTGTGATAATGTTCCCAAGGGCGGACTCGATAATGTGATATTTCTGACCAGTGTGTGATAATATTCTTATCCCTGGGCCAAGTGTGGTGATATCTAATGAGGATACATATTTTGTTGCCATATCACTGAGCCGAGTGTGGTATTATTCCTTATGGTGACTCTTTACATACGTTGTCGCCGTATCACTGAGCCGAGCATGTTGGTTGCTGTACCACAGGGCCGTGTGCGATATTATATTATCTGAAGACTTCATACATGTATTGTTGCCATATCACTGGGCCGTGTGCGATATTATATTATCTGAAGACTTTATACATGTGTTGTCGCCGTATCATGTGCCGTGACATGATTTAAACGTGGCTGCTGGTTTTTTCAGGAGTATAAGATAGAGCTCTACCAAAAGGTAACAAGAAAGTCCACCATTGCTGCTGCTCTTCCACTGTTTCCATGGCGACCACTGCATGTTGCGGTTGTCGTGGCGATGGTGGGGGAATTCTGTAGTCCGTTGTTTTTAACCCTAGAGAATTACAGTGCTGTGCTGTGGTTAACAAGTCACCATCACTGACCCTGTATACCAGCCTTATTGCCTAGTTGGAGGGGGAGGGGTAGGGGTGCGCTCTCGAAGGGGGTGAGGGGGGAATTAGGGGGAAGAACAGCCCATTTGCATCTGGTTTGCATGCATGGCCTGACTACTTCAGATATAAATCATGCCAGATGACAAGAAGTAAGAACACAAGACATCAAAGCATTATAAATGAAATTGTTTCCTGTAACGGTCCGAAAAAAATAGTAGGTAGGAAATCAGATTAATTTATTTGGGGAATGGGGGATATGTTTTGCCAACCGTGCGTGTTTCATGGCAGAGTTCTAGTCCTGTATTTATGTTGATTGGTAGTTGGAAAGGGGGAAATAACTGTAAAGGTGAATATCAGTGATATATTCATATATTTATATATATATATATATATATATATATATATATATATATATATATATATATATATATATATGTATCTTGCTTTTTCTCTAGAAATGAGTCAGACCAAGTGTATTGTATGCTCCAGATGTGAATGGTATAAGTTGATGCTTCTAGGAATTGATACCTTAACCCATAGACCCGAGGAAATAAAATTATCTTCAAATCTGAAAAAAGTTAGCCCAGAATGTGGACAGTGGGGTGTTTGAGAAAGTCTTACCCCACAAGATGCTCTTTATAAGGATCCTAATGCTTTTCTCTTTCTTTGATTTTTGATGAAATCTTTCAAACCAAAGCACAATTTGCAAAATATTTTAAGAAGTGTTGATCAGAACAATACTAACACCTCTCCTTAAAATATTTTGTAAAATTATTCTCAATTCAAATGTTATCTTCAAAAGTATGATCGATCCAGACGACAATTTTGGAATGAACTCTTTTAAGTATTAATTGGTAAACATTGCTTTTGTGATTGCGAGCGATGGCAGCTTTGTTCTTGCTCTTAGTAATTGCATAGCTGTAGATGTTGCGTGCATTGCTACGATTGCTTTGTTTTGTGGCACATGGAAACATGCTTTCTAGATCTTAGGCACAGCGCTACCATCGTCATTATTCTTGGCTGCTGCTACTACTAGCTGATGCTTGGGAAATGTGTTTCTTAGAATAGATATTGTCATGGAAATGTTCCAAGCTGTTTCTACTACAAGTTTTACTAAACTTTACTAGCAGTGCCATTCCTCTAGGATTTTCTTTGATGAGGAACAAATTCAGCGTCCAGTTGAAGTGGGGGTTCCAACAACAGCAATAACCCCTCCCCCTTCTAGTTATGACTAGTTCATTTTCATCTGGCCAGTAAAATGCTACCCCTTATAAGCAGAGGAAAGTTATGAAATGCTCATCCAGAAGAAAAGTGATGAACAGGGACCTTGCCAATTAGAGGTAGATATGTAATGTGAGCTTAGGAGATTCCTTTTTATCAATTGACCGGGGTGGGAGGGGAACACTTTTGTGGCTGCTCTCTGACTCAGAATTATGGTAAATCTTTTTACAATAATTCCCCATAGTGTCTGCTCCCACAGTTTCTGATCAACCTATATTTCATTCCACTCATTGTACTCTTCAAAATAGCTTTGAAATTGAATATAAGAATGAAAGATGTGGATAGGGTTCAGATTAATATTCTCATATAAATATTTTCTGAAAAATGCTTTGGTGGTTTGGTTTAAAAATAGTCAATAAGTTTTTGGAGGCTCAAATGTACTCATGTAAGAAATACACTACTTGGAGGCCTTCTTATCTGCTTTATCTCTCACTGTTTATGCAAAAGTCTCAGCTTGAAATATTTAATTAGTTTTGCAAAAGCAATACATGAACAATTCTGGCTTAATCAATGTGATAAGAGTAGGGCTTAGCTTTCCTATTCTTCCTATTGTTTAGTTTCCTATTGTTATGCTTTGGGTGCTCCTAAATGTGGGGTTTGGGTTGCAAGGAAAGGGGGTGGCCGCTTTGGTGGGGTATGGAGGGTGGTGGAGTGGGGTAGCAATTGTTTTGCTTAGGGTGCTCTAAGTGTTGTAGTGGGGTACAAGGGAAAGGTTAGAACAGTTTTGCACAACCAATAACGGTACAGTTCTGGCTTTGTACTGAATAAGGTTGAGGCTTAGCTATTGCTGCGCTTTGGGTGTATTTCCATGTGGGGTTTGGGGTGTGGAGGGTAGAAGGGTTCACTTCGGTGGGGTGTAGGTTTATGCAGGGTTGTTAGAATGGGTGGGGTGTGGTAGGGAAATCGGGCATAAGGCTGGTATTACCAAAACAGCATCAAGTACTAAATACTTTCTCTCTTCGTCTTGTGTATCTTTCGCCTTCAAGGCTAAGATTACTCCCAGTGTGTGATCATCTACCATTTTTACCGATTTTTTATTTTTGCATTTTTTCTCCGTACCACTTTTGGTTCAGTTAATTTTTGAGATTTGCCCCCAGTCCCCATTTTTGCACTGACATTTTGCGACTTGCACTTATTGGGATTTTTGCTCTTGATATATCAGTGCATATATTTCCGCCACAACCCTAAGATACTGACAGCGCTTTTGTCAAGTAAACATGTACACAAAATATTAAAGGTACCTGCAAGTTGTCTCTATACTTATCAGCTTTTTGTTCTTCCTCTTCTTCATCTTCTGTGGGTCAATCAGTTTAATTGAAATATTTTTACATTTGTAATTTTGTGTAATAAAAAAGATCAATTCTATATTTTTGTAGGCTAAGTTTTCTTTTTTTCCTATGAAAGATGTTAATATATGTAAGATGTATACATTTATAATTTCATAAATACATATATATATATATATATATATATATATATATATATATATATATATATATATATATATATATATATATATATATATATATATATATAGTGTAAGTATCATAAGTTGCACTCTAATAAACATTTTATAATGTTGAGCCTGTTATTTCTTTTTACAATTTGGTTAATTTTATTCCTCCTTTCCTCTTTTCCTTAATATTTTTCTTAATTTCTGTGTGTGTGAAATCACAATGTCTTCTACCCCTCCCACCCACCTTCTGCCCCTTTCTTACACCCCTTTTCCTTCCCACCCACCTTTCTTTAATTCTCCCTTGCATAAGTATATAGTAGTTATTGAGTTGTGAATATAACCAAATCTCTACCAGTGAATTGTTGGAAATTGTTTTAAAACTTCCCTATAAATAAGAAATAAGCCTTTTCATATATAGTTGTATTATAAAAGTGACATTAGAGAAATATTGAAGGGAAAGTGGTTCCTTCTTGTTTATTGAAATAGCTGTAAAAATGCTTGTTACAGGAAAAAATCCTTTTCTGTGGACATTTCATGTCACGTTCACATCACCTGTCATCAAATCTTTTTTGATATCACGAGTACCCATGTATCGCATATAGGGTCAAATGGACATAGCTTGGTGCTATGCTGTCTACTACTTATGGTAATAAGCTGCATCAATGTTTCAACATATTACTAGATGTGTGTTTGTGTATATGTATATATATGCATATATTTATAATATACATGGTAGCAATGAGATGACTACAATGATTGCTATTTAGATACATTTGTTGCCACTCAGATGGCTACATTGGTGTCAATAAGGTGCTTCAGGCATTGTCATGTAAATGGCTACATTGTTATTATATACATGGCTACATTGTTGCCAAGTACTTGCATCAGATGATGCCACTCATTGTTGCTATAAGAAACAACAATTTTCTCACAGTTATCACAAGATGCATCAATATTACCACACAGATGGTGACAGTGTGTGAAGATGATTTCAAGATCTTCAATGCATAGAAATTATTCTTTAGAGTATTACTGCGCAATGTGGTATTGCCTTATTTATTCTTTTATAATGGTTTTCTTTTTTTGAAATTGACAACAAGCTGCCCACAAAGCAACCCCTTGACACCATTGACGTCTCTCTTGTTTTGAGTACTGCTGCACATTGTAGTATGTATTGCGTTATTTATTTTTGTTGTTGTTGTTTTTCAGCGCTACATGGCAGGGGACACGCAGGATCACATCCACCTGTTTGAGCTGATTGAGCGCATGCTGGAGTACGATCCCGCGCAGCGCATGTCCATGAAGGAGGCGCTGGAGCACCCCTTCTTCGACAAGCTCACCGAGGAGCAGAAAAACCCCGTCGCCTACCAGAAGAATGAGAACCGCGAGCGTTCGCACAGTCTCAGCAGATAGAGGAAGGTTTTATCACGCCTCAACAGTGCAATGTCGCCATTTCTCGTTACCGTCGACGCAGTAATCATCTGTCTATCTTAACCAATGCTAAAGCTATTTTCATCCAAAGCACAAAGATGCAAAGATTTTTGATACCCATCCAAACCCTTTCATGTTGGTATTCATTGTATAGCTCTTGTTGAGTACTATCAGATGAGTACCCGTTTGCCTGGGTTTCGGTGATTTTTCATGATTTTTGCATTAGTTTGTATTGGCCAAATTAGCCACCAGCAAAATATGGGTTAAGGTTTGTCTCCGCCGCAGTAATCATCTATCTACCTTAATGCCGGGCCTTAATGTTTTGCTATATCTCATCCGCAGTCAGTAATAGCCCAGGTAGTAGGGTAACACGACGTAGTAATACTTAGTGCTCTTCCAACACCAACATGGAGTATGCAAGGGCATTACTACTTCACCCATTATGAGCTGATGCAGTCAAATCTCTTAGAACATCAGAGATTTGACTGAAATTGTAGATGGGAAATACAACTAATGTAAATGTGAGTGACATCACACCTTATTTCAAATCTTGGAAACAATGTTGATGGTCGCCTGCTTATTAAGTGTGACATGAGCGTTAGGAGCAAAACTATCTATCTGTACCTCTGTTGCTGCTGATGATGATGATGTGGAAAAGGCGGACCGAGAAAGGTGGAATTGGGAATAGTGTTCATAGATGTACAAATGTTTTTAAGAAATATTTAAGTAGCCAGTAGAATCTTTGTACAGACCTGATAGTCTTCTACCAACCATGACAGCTCAAGTAATGCCAAGGAAAAGTAATAAAGAAACAGGATTTCGCACCAAAAGTAATCACCAATTAAAGGTGCAGACCTTCACAGGGTTAATGCCGCTCACGGCTGGCTATACTGTTGCCAATAAGATGCATCAGTTGCCATGGATGGCTATACTGTTGCCAATAAGATGCATCAGTTGCCATGGATGGCTATACTGTTGCCAATAAGATGCATCAGTTGCCATGGATGGCTATACTGTTGCCAATAAGATGCATCAGTTGCCATGGATGGCTATACTGATGCCAATAAGATGCATCAGTTGCCATGGATGGCTATACTGTTGCCAATAAGATGCATCAGTTGCCATGGATGGCTATACTGTTGCCAATAAGATGCATCTGTTGCCATGGATGGCTATACTGTTGCCAATAAGATGCATCAGTTGCAATTGATGGCTATACTGTTGCCAATAAGGTGCATCCGTTGCCATGGCTGGCTATTTTGTTGCCAATAAGGTGCATCCGTTGCCATTGCTGGCTATACTGTTGCCAATAAGATGCATCAGTTGCAATTGATGGCTATACTGTTGCCAATAAGGTGCATCCGTTGCCATGGCTGGCTATTTTGTTGCCAATAAGGTGCATCCGTTGCCATTGCTGGCTACGTTGTTGCCAATAAGGTGCATCAGTTGCCATTGATGGCTATATTGTTGCTAATGAGATGCACCCGTTGCCATGGCTGGCTAAGTTGTTGCCATTTTCAGCAATATAATGTATCAATGTTGCACTCCAATGGTTTTATTTCTCTTCAACTGAGATAAGGAGTGATAATAGCAAGCTTCCAGACCTATTTTGTCTTCCTGATTATGCTGTTATTAAGTGGAGGCCGCATTATACTGCCAAATACTGAGACAACTAAAGTAAATGTCTTGTTCACAAGAGGAACTCACGATTCTGAAAGTTTTTTTATGCAAATTTTTTCGTGCAAATTTTCTATGTAAAAAAATCTATCTTGTTAGAAAATTTGCTTAGTCGAGTACCCAAACTTATGATGACCGAAAGGGGTCATGATCAACTGATTAGAAACTATAACTTTTCCTTGGCCTTACATGGTTAATATTGCAAGAAGGGGGGAGCTTTTGTAGTCCTTAGGTAGTAGTTTGTAGTTGGTAGCTGGACTGGTTTTCAATCATGTTACATTTTGTTTGACCCCTTGCGCGTGAATGTTGGTGATATGTACAGGAGGAAGGAATACCTATACCCTTTTTGAGTTTTTTGAGGTTATAGACTGAAGCAATATCTGATTTCCAAGCGAAATTGAACTTTTTGGATGAAGATTATGAAATGGGCAGAATTTTCTTGTGAAACACCAGAAGTCATCATCACTTGATTAATAGCCTCCAATGAGTTGATTTGAGGGAGGAATCTGTGTATAAGTGGTGACAATACCTTTATTTATAAGTTCTGACTGCCATTTCTATTATCCAGCTAGCGATTGCTATATACGGTGCTTATGGGTAACAAGAGTGAACTGCCATCTATTAGGTGAAAAATGAACTATGAATAATGAATTTTGCTTTGTCTTGAGATCAGAACAGTCTGTAAATAGTGGTTCCTCAAACATAGCTATTATCTAATATGCTCAGCCGGATTGGATAATTTAGAGAATTGTTTAACTTGAATATATGATTTTGGGGAATTTAATAGAAATTGGGCCTTATTCCTTCAAAAGAGAGAGGTTGTAAACATACATCAAACAATCAGAAAACATTCGAACAATTTAATCAAAAGGGAGAAGGATATAATTGGTATCAGTGAATATTTGCGATCCTGCTTCGGTGCAGTAAGTAAGGAAGAAGAGTTTCACCTTGAATTTATCCTTGAGGGAAATTTCAGCTTAATAAGAAAAATTACTCAATCACCTGTTGACTTCTGACATTGTTTTGAATGATTTTTGCATGAAAAAATGTCAGAACTACATAAATACTGCAATGAAATTATAGGATTCACTCTGTTCTGAAATCAATGTTATCTCTTAAATGTCGGAATGGAAGTTTTCCAACTAAATAGTGGAGAAATGTTCTTACATAATGAGAATAAAGTACAAGGTCACTGATCGACAGGTCAAGGTTACTGATTGGCTAAACAAGGTCGTTGGGTCATCAAATTTCATATTTAAGTTTTTAATTTAATTCTTGTATTTGATTTTTACGGTGTTTCTGCCTGTAGGCAACATTCTTACTAGAATTGAATAAAGCTTTTCTGGTGCTACTCTCTTTTTATATTTAAAAAAACGAACATCACTAGTGAAACTCGCATTTTTTGCCATTGTAACAATTGATAGTCATGCTATTTATGGATTTGTAAATAGAATGTGTGTATTTACTAATAAAATTAAAGAAAAGTGATATCCTAGATGTCGGTTATGGCCAGGATCATGTAGGTGACTGGTGGCGCCACCTATTTTCATGTATATAGGTGGCGCCACTATATCTGCATGTCAATTGAGTAATGATGATGCATGTATAATCCTCACTACACCAGGTCTTCAACACAATATATAGGGCATTGTTCATGGATTGTATTATATAAACTAAGTGTAAAACTTCTGCAGTGAGTCCTGTTTTATATTCAGCCGTTACATTTTACAGTGGCTGGCTGCGGGGACGATTTCTGTGTAGAAGAGGCAGATATGTTTGTTTTGTTTTATAGTTGCTTGAACTTTGGAGCTTGGTTTTTCTCTCCCAGTCAGTATGACCTTAGTATGTTTGAATCTAGTCCTTGGTGTTGGCTATATACTAGGACATGATCAATGTGTGGTTCTTCATATCTACAACATCTGCACTTAAGATGTAGATCCCCTTACTTATACTCTGTTTTCTACTTGACCCCAGCTAAAATAAGCCAACAACTGCCCAAAAATTTTGATTCACAAGCTGCAGACTCTGTTTTGTTTTTGTTGCATCTTTCGGTCACTTCAAATTTTGTTTCTTTCAAAGGTTATTTTGACTATCCAAACTTTCAAAGGATAATTTCTGTATTTTCTGAGAAAAACTGTGGAAGAAAGTTAAAAGAATTCAGTCCTTCATAAAAATCAAGTAAACAAATGAACATGTTATTTACTTGGATTCTATATTGGGAGGTTTTCTGGTACCACTAGGAAAGGCAGCAAATGTGAAGGCTGTTCCTTTTTAGCATAACTCATTTGAAAGGTTGGTGGTTGATGATCATTGACATTGTCATAGCAAGGCAAGGTACCTAATAACAATACTGTTCAAAATATAACAAATGAAACTTTTATAGAAATTAAGCCACCAGATTATTGGTGCTGTTTAAAATGAATATTACTGATTTTCTCCTGTGTTAAATTCCTGAGGTTGACGAATTTCTTTCCAATGATGTGAGGTGTCTTGTTCACCTATTTGTTGATGATAGATTTCTGATGTAGCTCTACAGAGAATTCCAATTCTTCCAATCACCAGTAGATGGCACTGAGAATTAATACCTCATGCGTATAATAGATGGCGCCACATGTTTACCCCAGCAGCAGCGACTAACCACACCAGTTATTCTGGCTATGTATGTATACTAGGTGACGTTCACAAACAAAGGCAAGAACGCGTGAAAAACTTTTTCCAATAAACTTTGTACAATATGGAATCATTTGTGTATGTTGTTACTTTTCCTCTATTAAGGCATAAAAAGTTGCTTGCTTCCCTTTTTCCTTAGGTGACGGTTAGTTGATTTATTGGTTCCTGGATCCTTCCCAGACCAATTTTACAGGGTCGGGAGGGAGGTAATTGAAAATGAAGTTTTTTTCATATTTTTTAACACAAGGAAATCTAAGTAAGCAAACAGTCGGGAGGGAGGTAAAAAAATTAAATGTTTTTTTGGCTAATACTAAAATACATACTTAAACCATATTTTTGAATATAAAAAAGAATGATTTTTTTTATTAAAATGATGCATTTCAACAGCACTGTATTGCATTGCTATTGTAATGTTGTATTGCTCTGGTATTAATAGTTTTGTAGTTTTATTACCATCCATGGTAAATTTATTGTAGGTTTGAGGTACCTACTTATGGCTCGGCGGCAGAGCACATAATAAAGTGGGGGGATTGCGTTTATTTTCCTGTCGGGTCTATTCCACTTAGATCGGCGGATCTGGGAACCAATAAATCAAGTAATCATCGCCTCAAGTTTTTTTCTGCTCTTCCCACTCCAAGAAATATATATTTTTACCAACCTACCTACACTACATTTTTCCAGACCGTTACAGGAAACACGTTTTTTAGGCCTATTCATTTTTTGCATCGAGACCTTGAAAGTGCCCTCTTGGCCTATGCTTCTCCTGAAAACCAAAGAAGAAAAGAGAAAATATTTGGGTTAACGTTTGTTGTTGAAAATCACTAACTAATAAAGAGTAAATAGTAGAATAGATCTTGGGAGTTATTGAGTGTCTTCATGTTAATAATTCTACTACAACAATTTCCCAAGAGATTTTTGTATGAATGAAAACACTATAACAGACTGCCCTAATTAGGATCTACAGGCAATGATAAGTTAATAGTTTTATATACTTACCTTCATCTTGGGCCTACCCCGATTGCTTAAGGTGACGAGTACCAATACAAGCTAGTTAAGGTGCTTCAGTAGGGGCTTCAAGAGTGCTAACCGACTTCCCTAGAATACAGCCTGTATCAGGCTGTTTGTCCATTATATCAGAGGGTCTGTATAATGCATAAGTGCAGAACACATAGACACCCAACCTGCATGAAAACCCCCGACATAAAACTGCTGGATAGCACAAAACATGAAAATATTGATCAAAATAAAGGGAAAATAACATCATCCAAACGTTTATATTTGACAACCAAATTATGCAATAGTAAGGTTTTTGAAGTCCAATATGGTTTAATGTGTAACCATACCCTGAGGCATACCATAATATAAACTCACAACATGCTGCCAACTCTATGCATTTTATGCCTGAAGTGATCAAGTGCACTAAAATCACTTACTCGGTCGCCATTTGCATTTTTTCCCCTATCAATGGACGGTTTTCTTGGCCCCACACTCGCGTTTACAAATGTCTCATTAGTTACTATTGTGGTATGCCTGTGCACAGTAAGATAAGGTACATATAACATCAATAAAACTAGAAGTTCGAGTTGTTGTTTATCCTAAATTTGCAAAACGGCATACTGGTGAATTAAATTAGTACAGCCATCTATTTTTCTTACAGCAAACCACTGGCCCTTGTTTTGTATGCAGTAAACCAAAGTTGGTTCATGTAAAGCGGAGAATGGTAGTTAATATTGATAGCTAGTGGTCTGTTTGTCTGGGATGCGCACATCGCAGACAGTTTCTGCTGAAGCCCTTTTCTCGTATCTTATTTTCAACCACTCAAAAATTCATTTGCTGTAATGTATTCGAATATATAGAAAATATACATATATGTATATAAAAATTAAGATAGAGATTGCCTGTGACCAAAATAAACTTAAGTTCAGTCTTGCATTAATAGGGCTTGCGAAGGAGACATTCTTTGATTTTCAATTGGTTTCCAACCAACAGTTTGCTTTTGAATTTTTTAGAAATTTCTCTGATCACAAGGGAATGCCTAAATTAACCAGGTCAATATTTGGGGTCACAGGCATGAATGTGGTCAAGGTTGAAAAAACGCGACCTTGCTTGAAATTGGGCTGTCTGCGGTCAAGACGTCAGCACAACATCTGCAGCCGATTGAAGAGAGACCAGCATTACAGGATATAGTCACACTGCCAATCGTCCTGGAAACTCCACTTGTGTAGTCTCCAGGACAATGGCACACTGTGATACAGCCGTGCTTCCTGTCTAGTCGACCCCATGGGAACGCTGCCTCTGGCAGGCCCGGACGTTATGGTTGTTATGTGTATTGGCGGGGGTGTCAACACAAGGAGTGACAGCTTTACAGATTTCTACTCGTTGAAGAAGATTGAGTATAAAAGCAGCTTTCTTGGAAATGGCTGCACAAAAGTGGGATATTTATTTAAGGAAGTATATGATACAATAGTTAGCAACTTGATGTAGGAGTTCTAGGGCCCTTTAGTAGTCAGAAAGTGGCATTTATTGACTTCCTTTAGTTCAGTGTGCGCAATTCCTGTCATGAGTGGCCCTAAGCTAACCCTATCACAAAACACACCTCACTGCAGCATAATCATATAACAAGGTGTATCTCCAGGTTCTTGAAACCTTTTTTGAGAGAGGGATTTTTAAAGGGGAACATTTGGTTTATTTTTTCGACCTTGAAAAGGCATATGACACCACTTTGAAACATGGAATTATGAAGGATCTACATGATATGGACCTCAGGGGACGTTTGCGCCTTTTTGTTCAAAGCTTTTTATCTGAAAGGGAATTCTGAGTCAGAGTAGGAACATTCCTCTCTGACTTTTATGACCAAGAAATGCGAGTTCCTCAGGGTGGCATTTTATCTGTCACCCTTTTATTGTCAATATCAACAGCATCACCAGATGTATAAGGAATAATGTTGACAAGTCCCTGTTTGTGGATGACTTTGGTATCTCCTATCGTTCCAAACACATGCAGGCCATAGAAAGGCAGCTCCAACTCCATTTAAATAGAATTGAAGATTGGGCTGACAATAATGGTTTTAGATTCTCGCAATCAAAGACTGTCTGTGTGCATCTTTGTCGAAGAAGGGGTCTTCATTCTGATCCCTGTGTGTACCAACTACGCAACTAAAGAAAGAGAACCAGGGAATGTCTCGTCACATGATCCGGTCCAGCTCAACCTGCAAATGCAGATCGTCATGGATAACCAACGTCCATACAAAAAACAAACAGATATCGCTCCAAGACCAAACTGGACCCGTATAGATAAAGAGTCCTAGCAAGAACTTAAACATGAGCAGCTAGAGACTCTACTCCAAAAAGGACCGAACCTATCACTAGAAGATAAGATCTTACAAACTGAAAAAATCCTCATCGTATCGGCGGAAAAATCCACCGAGAATGGCAGAAAACACAACCCGAAAAGGAAAACACCATGGACGACATGCATGTCGGAAATCTTCAAGCAAGAAAAACATCAATTTTGGCTATGGAAAAAGGAAGAAAAAACAAGAGAATCTGAAAACCAAACCTTCCTCAGGCTTTGTGCCCTAAAGAAACTCTTCCGAAAAGAACAGCGTACGACAGCAGCTCTTCAAAGAAACACCTTAGAAACTAAACTCATGGAATCCCAGGATGGCGACCAGAAACTCTTCTATAAATTAATAAAGAAGCAAAGAAGTAGCGCAGACAGACTGCCGAACAAGATGATATTCAATGGCAAACTGGCCTCGGGCGATGAGCTGATCACTGCCTTGGAAACATACTTCTCGAAGCTAGCAACACCAGAGGATTGGCCTCAATATGATGAAAAATACAAGACCAAAGCAGACTTTAAAAACTCTGAGCAGCGAATGATCTACGAAGAAAACCCCATCAGAATCCTTCCAAACATCACACCACAAATTGCCCTTGAAGCTATCAACTCACTTAACTGTGGAAAAGCGCCTGATCCCTTAGGTCTCATGGCTGAGCACCTGGTATACTCTAGCCCAATGGTTGCCAGTGTGCTGGCGGATATCATGAATGACATCATCCAGAAACAAAAGATACCAGCTATACTCAAACATGGCTGCATTACACCCAATTTCAAGAAGAAAAATTCTCCAAGAAACCCTGACAACTATTGCCGCATCTCAATTACCTTGCTAATTAGTAAAGTCCTGGAGAAAATCCTCCAATACCCTCTAAAAACAATCATGGCACCAAACCTCAACAAACTGCAAAGAGGATTTACCGAAGGCTCTTCCTCTACAAATACGGCGTTCATTCTCTCTGAAGCAATAGCTGACTCTCACGACCAAAAAACTCTCTTCACGCTGTTCCTAGACGCATCTAAGGCATTCAACGCAGTCTACCATGCTTCTATGCTCAACCACCTCCACGAACTTAAGATAACAGGCGAACTCTGGGTACTACTGAATGACACCTACGATGGTACGACCTCTGCCATTAAGTGGAAAGGACAAATGTCCAGTACCTTCTATGAAAAGCAAGGAATCCGTCAACTCAACAGAAATGTTTAAGGGAAGGGGCAATCCATTCCTCATCACCGTGCAAGAAGCAGGCAAAGGAAAAAGTATCGATTCCATCTTCGTTGGAGCACTGACCTATGCCGACGACGTGGCATTAGTAGCAAACTCCATCCTAGATCTCCAAACTCTAGCTGAGCTTGCGTGGGCAGAATCTGCCCGTGAAAGGTTTAAATACAGTGACTCCAAATCAAAAACAATGACATTTCACCAGAGAAGGAAAGTCACAGATACAATGTCCGGTGGTAATGGGCAAAACAGAAATTGAGCCTTCTGTCCAAGAAACTCACCTTGGCATAGTCAGGACACCTGATAACAAAGCCGATGCTGCGGTCTTAGATCAAATCAAGACTGCAAGAAAGACCAGCTACTCTCTTCTGGGCCTTGGAATGCGGAGAATGAGCCAAGTCCATCCGAGTACATCCCTGAAGCTATTATTACCATACATACAACCTTCACTCATTTATGGCTTCGAAACACTTAGAACCACGCCACAGAACCTACTCAAGATGGAAACATTCTACAGAGGCATCCTGCGGAGAATGCAAAACCTACTTAACGAAACCGCTAGCTATGCACTCCACATCCTCCTAGGGACACTACCCCTGGAGGCCCATCTAGACACACAGGTTCTCTCGCTATTCGCAAGATTGCTCCACTTGCCAGATTGATCGAGCAAGAAATCCTGTGTAGGCAGCTCTCGATGAAGGATATCGATTCAGCCAGTTGGACCCAAAAAGTCCGAACACTACTAAAGAAATACAGCCTGCCGAGTGCCTATGACATGTTGGCCTCCCCTCCAAAGAAGAAACAGTGGAAGCAACAGGTTAAGAGATGTATCACTCTCTATTGGAGATCCAAAATCATACAGGAATCGAGCTCAAAGAAAACCCTGTCCCACCTGAAAGCAGAGGCATATAACCCAGGAACCCTCCATCCAGTCTGGGATACTGCCAAACGTAATGCACACCAAGTTGTGAAAGCCAGGATACTAGTGGGCCGCTACATCCTCGGTACTGACAAAGCAAAGTTCAAGGGTACAGATCCAACATGTCACTTATGTAACCACCCGAGGAGGACCTGGAGCATTTCCTCATCAGATGCCCAGCCCTACTGGAGAACAGAAAGGGGCATGTCCAAAACCTCAAGCTAGCCATGGCTGACCAACTAGGGCTAGAGGAAACAGAACTCCTGCTTAATAACACACAAACACTCATCCAGCTGATAGTAGATCCATCCAAACTACTCTCTAGCAAAATGAACAGCGCAGAAATCATCAGAGCCGTAGAACCAATTACAAGAAAGCTATGCTTTGCGCTCCACGTAGCTATAACAACATATATAAACAACATGACAAAAACAACATCCAAAAAAGGACTGAAGAACAAGGGTGCCACCTATACGCCTAATGGTGGCGGTTGCACTTCAACATAGTGCGGATCTACAGTTGGTAAGGTAAGATAACCCCGTTCCTGTTAAAAAGAAAACAAAGTTCCTTGGCATTTTACTCAATTCAAAACTGACATTTGTCCCTCATATCAAGGGCCTTAAGAAAAAGTGTGTCAAGGCTTTGAATTTGTTGAGAGTAGTTTCTAACACTGGCTGGGGTGGGGATCATATGGCTCGTTTAAGGCTGTATAGAGCCCTTGTTCGTTCAAATCTAGACTATGGATGTTTTATTTATGGAGCAGCATGTAAATCATATATATCTTTGCTAGATCCTATTCAAAACCAGGGTTTCAGGCTTTCTCTTGGAGCCATTAGAACCTCTTCTGCACAGAGCCTTTGTGTTGAGGCGAATGAGCTCCCCCTTCACCTCAGAAGAGAAAAGCTTGCTCTCCAATTTGCAACTGAAATAGCTGCCAACCCAAATACTGTATACCGTATTAATATTGCGCATATAATATAATGCGCCCAGCAGATAACTGCCTTTGATGTGCAGTTTAATCATTGCGCATTGATAACCTCAAGATCAAGTTGTGTGAGGGAGCCAAGGGTATGCAACCTACCCGGCTTTTGGGTTGCTATATTCAAGCCGGCCAGCCCCTTCGGGGTGCCAGATGCTGCCAGTATTACAGACAAGTGCAATCATTATTTAGTCACCAGCCACGAACAGTGTTATCTTGGTTGCAATCAGTAACCCTGATTAGTGGTTATCGGCATGATTGATCACACTCGGGTGTGCGAGTTTTCTTCAACGTAATTGAACTCTGTACCAGCAGAGGCTGTGAAGGGTCTTCATGTTGAATGACAAGCTATCATACTAGTGAGCTGAACGAAGAATAGGGATCCAATATCCAAATAATAGTGCGCATGAAACTATTTTTAACCCTCGGTATGTGGACCATTTTGGTAGAAAACCAAGAGTCATTCCAACTTTTGGTATTCGTATTAAAGAGTCCTTGGAGAAATTGGATTTGTCCATGGAGGAGTTTCAGGAAACTCAAACTTTGCTATGATGTCAGGATCAAAATCCAATTCTTCCAATGACTCTTTAATGCGAATACCAAAAGTTGGAATGATTCTTGGTTTTCTACCAAAAAGGTCCACATAACGAGGGTTAAAAATAGTTTCATAAATGGATTATTTGGGTTAGCAGCTATTTTAGTTGCAAATTGGAGGGCAAGCTTTTCCCTTCTGAGGTGAAGAGGGATCTCATTCGTCTCAACACAAAGACTCTGTGCAGGAGATGTTCTGAAGGCTCCAAGATAAAGCCTCAAACCCTGGTTTTGAATGAGATGTAAGATTTACATGCTGCTCCATAAATAAAACATCCATTGTCTAGCTTAGAACGAAAACAAGGGCCCTATACAGCTGTAAAAGAACTGTACGATACCCACCCCAGTCGGTGTTGGAAACTACTCTCAACTAATTCAAAGCCTTGACACACCTTTTTGTTAAGGCCCTTGATATGAGAGAGAAATGTCAGTTTTGAACCATTAAAATGCCAAGGAATTTTGTTTCCTTTTTTACAGGAATGGGGTTATTATAAAGAACCAAGTAGGAATAAGGATGAAAACCCCTTCTTTGACAAAAATGCACACAGACTTTCATTGCGAGAATTTAAAACCATTATTGTCAGCCCAATCTTCAATTCTATTTAAATGGAGTTGGAGCTGCCTTTTTATGGCCTACATGTGTTCGGAACAATAGGAGACACCAAAGTCATCCACAAATAGAGACTTATCAACACCATTCCTTATACATCTTGTGATGCTGTTGATATTGACAATAAAAAGGGTGACAGATAAAATGCTTCCCTGAGGAACTCGCATTTCTTGAACATAAAAGTCAGAGACGGATGTCCCTACTCTGACTCGAAATTCCCTTTCAGATAAAAAGTATTGGATGAAAAGGGGTAAACGTCCCCTGAGGTCCATATCATGTAAAATTTTCATAATTCCATATTTCCAAGTGGTGTCATATGCCTTTTCAAGGTCGAAAAAGACAGACAACACATGTTCCCCATTTAAAAATCCCTCTCTTACAAAAGTTTCAAAGCGCACAAGATGATCCATTGTGCTTCCTGTTTTCCAGAAGCCACTTTGGGCTTCCGTGATGAGTGAAGAAGATTCAAGATACCAAACTTAACAGTTGTTTATCATTCTTTCCATGGTCTTACAGACACAACTGGTCAAAGCTATTGGGCGGAAATTATTTGGATCTTTGGAGTCTTTTCTCGGCTTGGCAATGGATATGATGTTGGCTTCTCTCCAAGAAGGTGGAAACTCCATTTTCCCAAATATGGTTAAAGACCTTTAGAAGGCACTGGAGAGAAGCTTCAGGAAAATGCTTTAAAATCTTTTAATGTTTTTGGTCTGGGCAAGGAGCTTTGTCATGGGCTTTGCCAAGCGCAGTCCTGAGCTCAACTATTGATAAGGGTTGATTGTATGGTTCGGAATTATCTGAAAGGAATCTAAGTGGTTGACTCTCATGTCTATTTTTGATCCCTGCATTTGTTGGAGATCTTTTACAAACTCTTCAGAGATCTCTTTAGTTCTAAAATAGCTTTCTTACACTCATCAGAGAACCATGGCTTCTGTGGCTTCTTGGGGTTGGGATTTGATTTTGGTATTGTTTGGTTGGCAATTTCTCAAAGCTTGTTGATAAATGTTTCCAGGTTGAAACCTCCATCAAGATAGTCTTGAAGAAAGGCCTCCAAACATAGGTCTTTAAAAAGGTTCCAATCAGCTTTGTGAAACTGACACTTTGGTGGTCTGGAGGATGGTAATGGCTTTCTAAGATGATAGGCAAATGGTCACTGCCATGAAGATCTTCCTCCACCCTCCATGTAAAATCCATGAAAAGTGATGGAGAGCACATGGTGAGATCTATAGATGTAAAGAACCAGTTGCTGGATGCAGATAAGTTGGGGTGTCATCATTAAAGAGGCAGATATTATTTCTGGTCATGAATGTCTCCATGACCTCACCCTTGGCGTCAATTGTATTCCCTCCCCACAAGTAATTGTGAGAATTAAAATCCCCAACAATCACAAATGGCAAATAATAAGTAATTGGGTTTCTATGTGTGCAAGGTCATGGAGATGAAGTACAGTGCTAGAAGGGATATATAGATTACAGAAGGTAATTGTAGTGTGAAGAGTCACCTTATCAACAATCATTTGCAAAGGTGAGTTAACATCTACAAGACGTTGAGATGAATTGCTTTTGACATATATAGAGACACCACCATGTGCCCTATATCCATATCATCTATTGTCCCAGATGCGACATAGCCTTTTAAAGTCATTTGATCATCCTTGAGATTTGTTTTGTGGAGACAAATGACAGGAGCATTATATTTTTGAGCTTTTAGTTTAGGTTCCAGCCAATTTGCTGTAAGTCCTCGACAGTTCCTCTGAATAATAAATCAAATAGCCATGGTGAGAAAAAGGAGAAAAGAAAGAGATATGTGGGTTAAAATCAATAAAAGTGTCATTTTGATGGTATGAGGTGTACTCTAGTCTTTGGTTGGTGAGGCTTTGGTACATTCTCATATTCTATTGTCTCATATGACCTCTCTCTGCGGATTTAAGAGAGAGAATCAGATGAACCTTTGGATGGTCTGGAGCCTAAGGAATTTCTCCTAGGCTCCTGACTGCCACTATGAGGGGCAGTGATGGGTTTTCGAGTATAAGATTTAATATTTTGTGATGGCTTTGGAGGGATTTTTGCTTTTGCAGTGGTAGGTTCAATTATATTTATAGGTTGTTGTGTTGAATCACTTACTGTTTGTGTAGACATTGTTGCATAAGATGGAGTTGGAGTGATGTTTTTGTCAGGTGTAGGAAGACGTGTTAAGTCTGTTGCATTGATTGGCCAGGTGATGTCGGTTTGGGTCTGAATTGAAGAGTATTTTGGTTTGTCGACTGTTGCTGCTAGAGCATATGATTTCTTTCCAGTGCTGGATTGGTCCTGGACTATTTTCTTAGCTTTTGGGAAAGTCACTTGCCTTTTACATTTCACAGAATGAAGCTCTTTCTCAAAAATCCATTTAGGGCAGGTTCTACTGTAGGCAGGATGGTCACCAGAACAGTTGATACATGTTATGGGATGATCACAAGGAGTATCTCCATGGTCATCCATGGAGTATTTTGGGCATTTGGAGGAATTTTTGCAGTTGCTTTTGTGATGTCCCAACTGTTGGCAACCGAAACTTCTCAGAGGGTTGGGGATAAATGGGGAAACTTTAACTTTAACAGTTGTAATTTTGTCTCCATCTATTGTGATTATAGTTTTCTGTGCCTCATTAACCCCTTAATGGTCTTTAAGATTATCAACTATGTCTTCCAAGGGAGTAAACTTCAGTTTGCTGCACCGGATTACACCCTTGATGGTAGCAGTGTTCTATGGGGGGGGGGGGGGGGGATATTTTAATTGGAACATTGACTACCATTGACGTCTTTAAGAGAATTTTGTAATGTGATTCCTTCTCAACCTCCACCAAGATATCGCCTGATCTGAGATGTTTCACTTGTTTTGGTGTACCTGCCAAGCCTTGAATGCTTTTGGCAATGACAAAGGGAGATAAAGAGGTAAGTGTTTTTTCTTGAGATGTGTACTGAATAACTAGAAAGTGTGGCCAGAAGTTCTTTGTTGGGGTATTTTCATCATCGGATAGATAATCTTCTAATGTTCTTTAGTGGTTTTTTGAAGAAGCCATCTGAGAGATGTATTTTTCGTCCGGTGTGGTCCCCAGCCTTACTTGGACTCCAACAAGGGTTACACAGAGGTGCTGGGCAGTGCCATCAGCGCACATGTAAACAGGGACACACACTGGATATACTCACAATTTATAAAAAATTAAAAGACATGTACAACCCTTGATTGGCCCGTGAGCAATCGCCTTCTAGGAAGAGATAAAGATGGTCATTAACAACGGCTAAGTTGAACGACCACGTCAACCTCTCCCTAGGGTATGGCAGCAGCGGCCGAATGATCTAGACCGAGCCAAATCAGACTGCCTGTCTAGTTGAAATAAGGGCCAAAGTGGCGTGTTGGAGAAAATAGATCCGTAGACCCATTACTCCTCAGCCACCAGGATCCCGTCTTCCAATTTCACAGGCCACAGCCCATGGCAATCAAGCTGCCTCCAACCGGGAGGTACGGGGACTTTTTCATGAAAATGAAATGAATAAGTGTTTAAAGGCACATCGACACATGGGAGGTGCCAATTCCTATTGCACACCATGAGGTGTGCCCTTTGCGGGGTCTTTTTCATGCAAATGTTTACAGTATTGTATTGCGAATGTGTGCTAAGCATGGATTAAGTATTCAGGTAAATCCATGCTTAAGATTTTATACCACTCTTACAGTCCGTCTGATGGATGCTTGAGCTTTTTCTTTCACAGTCACAAGGCTATATGTAAAGTGCATACCTTTCCCTACCTTCCCAGGTTAATTGGTTAGGGGGCATCGTTGTAATAATGTAAAAAGTGGGCAATTAAGTCATTCTATTCCTCCTTTTCGTTCTGGGCAATTATTCAAACCCTTGATTTAGAGAAAATGTAACCCACTGCAAACACGTCTTAGGGTCACTGAACCGATGCTAAAGGATGGCTTAGTTGTACATAACAAGCATTCAAACTGCTTGGTCAGCATCAGCCTCATTCCAATTTTTGGCAATCATTTAGCCCTTTATATACAACTTGTGAACCCCAGAGCAAGTGACACCGTTTGTGACTGGGAACATCGATGCAGTTAGGTTTGGTAGTATGAGCGGAAGAAGCCTGACAGTATATATATATATATATATATATATATATATATATATATATATATATATATATATATATATATATATATAAACATGTATGAATGTATGCATTTAAGTATGTGTGTGTGTGTTAAGTATACTCCTAACCATTCCTAGTAACGCTAACGCAACTCTAATGACTGGTTCATTTATAGATTGACGTCATGGTCAAACGCTTGGGCTCTTCTCAATGATACAAGGGAAGATGAATTTTGAATCTTTTGATTATCGATCCACCCTGTCGTCAACAATGAATTATCTTGTTGGTAACTATGTAAAGAAAATAACATGTGCATTTTACCTGTACAAATCAATTGTTGTGTTCATTGATATTTTACCCAATTGGGGTTTGTAAGGTATATGATAAAACAAATTTGACATCTCAGTGGGGGTAACATGATGGAACGGATCCCCACTGGGATGGTATTTTTGTATAAAGTAATAATGGAATGAACCTTGACTGATAATGTAATCATTCAATTGATAATTTAATTAATAAACTCTGACTGATCATGTAATAACTCAACTGATAATGTTATAAAATTCTGACTGACTGATGATGTAATAACTCATCTTATGCTATAATACACTCTGCCTGATAATGCATTAACTCTACTTATAATGTAATAAACTCTAATGTAATGTATAATCTAATTAAGTCTGACTTATAATATGGTAACTCAACATATAATGTAATAAAACTCGGACTAATAACGTAATAATTCAACTGATAATATAATAAAACTCTGACTGATAATGTAGTAACTCAACTCATAATGTAATAAGTCTGACTTATAATGTAATATCTCGACTTAAAATGTAATACACTATGGGTTATAATGTAATAACTTGACAGATAGTGTAGCAAAACTCTGACTGAAAGTGTAATACAACTCATACTTAAAAGGTAATTATTTAACAGATAATGTAATAAACTGTATGTATGTATCTATACCTATATACACACATACACATGTTGCGGCTGATTTCAGGAAAATGCAATAAAGTGGATAAGATTTGGTTTTAGTCACCTCTAGACCAAGCTAAAACGTACAGGCAGTTTTGGGCTCATTTAAATAGTGCTTGTAGTTTAGTGCACGGTACGCAGTGGGTAGGTCCAACTTACAGGGGTGGTAAGTAGTACTTAGGGGTTAAGTATAGGGCTGGTGTATACGGCCATATGAGTATATTATAAACGTCCCTGCCCTATCTCCTGTACTCATTGCTTGCAAGCAGGGTTTAGGAGTTGTAACCCTTATAATAGATCACACGCGAAATCTGGTGTCAGCGAGTCCATGTTATATTTCATATCAGATTATATTTTCAATGTAGTAAGTATATTGAATATTAGTGATTGTCAGTTGAGTATCTTGAGTGAACATGCACTTCGTCGTTGTAAGCAGGTCGGTGTTCATTGTTGCATTTTGTTATCAAAGTCAACTTGGTGGACTTTAGAAGCATTCAAGGAGTGGCAGAGTTAATACTGTTTGTTTTACATTAGAAGCAAGCAGTGTCCAGTAGACTAGAATAAAAAATGGCAGTCATGATGAGAAGGGCAAAAGAGGATGACTTGGCAACGCTTATGAAGTGGCACTTGGAGGAAGGCTGGCTGAGTGACCCTCCCGTAAATAAGATTTACCATGAGGTATATGGAGATGGATGGATTGTAGCCGAACAAGACGGCGAATTGGTAGGTGAGTACTACCGTGTCTGTCAGTGAAGACTCCCTTGGCTGGGCATGCGTATTCACATACCATTTTTGGACACAGAAACACGCGCGCGCACACACACACACACATATATATATATATAAAACTATACATATATAACTATATACATATAACTATGTGTGTATATATATGTGTGTATATATATATATATATATATATATATATATATATATATATATATATATATATATATATATATATATATATATATAGTATAATTCTAGTTATATAGTTCAATGATGTTGTCTCCTATCGTTCTCCATGTCAGTTAATATCGTGCTCAATCACCCAAAACCTAGATCATGCTTTCTCTTTTGGTCTGTTTTTCTAGGCACCAGTGTATGGATAGACCTCAGTGAAGACTTGGGGATGGTCGTGCGATTAGTTGTGCCCAGGGAGAAACGTGGCCAGGGGATAGCCACAGCCCTTATCAAGGAAGGATGTAGATACCTTGATGGAAAAAACATCTGGCTTCACCCTGAAACCCCTGCCATAATGGAACGGTTATACAGACCCCTTGGGTTCAAGGTTCACTCCTACGAGGCTACCGTTGCGACAGCTACAGTGACCAAAGAGATAAGAGATAAAGTCATCAAGAACTTTCCGGCAGACTCTTCTTCCCTTGAGTATAAGATAGTTAAGGTGGACACAGAGAATATGCAGGCACTGGTAGACTATGACCATTCCCTGTGGAACTTCAACTCCAAACGAGCGGTTTGGCTTAAGAAGTATACATATGGCCAAAGAGCATTTATGGCAGAGTCCTCAGATAATGGCTGTTGTGGTTACATTATCGCCAGATACATATCGGGAGTTTACCGTATAGCTCCCATGGCTGGAGACACACATGGTGTTATCTTTGGTCTGTTTAAAACTTTGCTTCTATCCCTGCCTATTGGCGCACAGATAAGTTATGGTGCTTTAGATTTTAATCCTGCTGCTATTCAGATAATTGATATGGCTGGCTTGATGTTTAAAAATAAAGAATTTGGAGCTTTTTCCGAAAAAGATAGCAGACCCTCATCTAAGGTATGTACATTGATGCCTATGGACTAAACAAGATACTATTAGGTATGTTTGATTCGGTTATCAATCTTTATTCGTATTAACTCAATTTAATACTTCTTAAATGTTTGTAATTTTTAACACACACCAAGCAAGGTACTTGTCACGTTTTCACGCTGTGCACCCAGTGCGACAATACTCATCTATGAGTCATGTACTTTATTTGGAAGAAGAGAAGTGCTGAGACTACTTTCGTCTAAGGCAAAAAACTCTAAAATCTTTGAAAATCATCTAAATCCTGTCATTTTGGTATTAATTGGAAAGCCGTCATCGAGTTCCAATTTGCCAGGGTTTCAGTCACTTTCCAGGCTTTTCACATTGTTTTGTATGAACCACGTTAGGCACCAGCAGCCAAAGGGTTAATGAATTCTGGTGAGAGAAATGATAGTGATCCTCACATAAAAAGTATGTATTGGCAAGGAAATCATCAACATATAGGAATAAAAACGTTACATATAGCTTTCTACTTTTTGTACGACATTCTTTTATTGTCAACAGTGACGAAGATCTTTCTATTTGTACTATATGCATGAGAGTGATTCTCTTAAAAAGTATGTATTGGCAAGGAAATAATCAACATATAGGAATAAAAACGTGACTAATCTAGTTTTGTCATGCATACAACTTTCTACCTTTGTACTACATTCGTTTATTGTCAACAGTGACGAAGATCTTTCTATTTGTACTGTATGCATGATAGTGATAATCACATAAATCGTACCTATTGGCAAGGAAACCATCAACATATAGGAATAAAAACGATACATATCTAGTTATGTCATACATGTAATTTTCTACTTTTTGTCCTACATTCATTTATTGTCAACAATGACGAAGATCTTTCTATTTCCACTGTATTTTCTCTCTCATCCTGTTTGTATGTAAAATGAGATGAGATAATTTTGTTTGTTTGAGATATGCAATGAACAAAAAACTTCTAAAATTTAAAAAACATAGGAATGTATTTCACAATCCAAACAGTTTAATGGGGCATGAAATTTAGACCAAGCCATAGATTCTGTAGCTAAACAGCTAAAAGAATGACGTTCTTTATTTCAACTTGGACAGTTTTCTCTATCAATTATAAAATCGCTAAAGCATCTGTTATGGCAATTTATTCCTAGACCCTCTTAAAGGTTTATTTACAAGTAAATCTTGTTAAAATGTTTTTGGGGCAATTCAATTTTTCTCTATCAAGATTTACGGACACATACTGAGGTGGTTATTGTTTACCTCTCTGATTAATATGGGTATTGTTTATCCATCGCACAAGGAAAGAAGGAAGGAATTGGGCTTTACGTCGCCTTCAACAACTTAGGTCATATCACAAAGAGATAGACACCTGGAAATTCCCTTCCCTTCGTGAATAGTTCCGAGGGGCCTTTCATTTGTGGAAATACCACAACGCCACACATTCATACAGCGACCAGGCCAACCAGCTTGGTGATCCAGCGGAGACTCGAACCTGCTTAGTCACGCTTGGGAGCGATCACACAAGAGTTAGGGACTTGGTTGATTGGCGGGGCCCTCAGGCAGCGCCTAATCTGGGAAGCCGATTTGAAATGTTCATAGGCCAGACGTCCGTGCTCGAAATCCTAAGGCCGGACTGAATATAATTCTCTATTCTGATTGGTTATAATATAAATGTCGCGGAAAATCGTGCCTTCCTTATTTTAATTTAGCATGAAGTTTTCAAATGTATGAAATATTTTAAGCGGACATAAAGTATATTTTTCAGTATAGGAAGGAAAATTACTAAGAAAAAAATTATTACTATGTGTATAGACTAGCGCCAGTCTCACAATCACGTCACGGATTAGAGACTGGTATCGCCCACCATCTATTGTTGGCGTGAAGCGACTCATAGGCCTGGCACTAGTCTACTGTATAGAATGAAATCAGGAGACTTCGTAACCAAACTGGTTCGTAACCAAACTGATGCGTACCCAAGTAGCTTCGCACCCAAGAGATTTGGAAGTCTCCAGCTTGCGCCTAGAATTCCGATATTTGTTTCATTTCTACAAAAATGATACAAATCTAGTCATTATAAATTATTTTACTCTATAATGTTAATGTTCTTTATACATCCGGTTCCCTCACAAGTTCATAAATAACTTGGCCCCGCCTTTTGACTATTGATGCTTTGCATCTACAACCGTACTTGTTATCTTTCTCTCAATGCCGGCTGTGTTAGCATTTCACTTTCTTTTGACAAGATAACTATGGATAATATAAGACGATCGAAAATCAATGTAATTTATCATGCACACCTACAGTATAATTTGTTTGTTGTTGTTTTTGTATATTTTGGATCCGTAACCGCATTTATCCCTCAGGGTATATAGATCATATTGATATGCTCAAAATTATCAGCACTTGCATGTGAACTGTACATTGTATGTATGTCCTGATTGCTGAGGGCAAGTAGTGTAGGACAAATTTATTACATCCTCATTAAGGGTGTGCAAGGGTAAATCATAAATGATACTGACTATTTGTTGACTTCACCCATCAAATGCCGTGTTGAAAGCAGACGCCAACTTAAACCAACTCGAATCTACCGGCTTATCAGTATTAATTTCAATACACCCTCCCTAGTTCCTTTTATCGAGCAATTTTAACTTAATTGAAATCTGGTAAGATGTGACACTCTGTCCTCCTCGTGGTATTGTAATAGTATCAAAGTGAGAGCACCTATTAACTTCTGTTTTTAATTTACCAACCCGGGGGGGTCACTTAGGTATTTAGGGGGGGGGGGTGCATCCGCTCGTTATCAAAATAAAAAAATACCCCCAAAGCACTGATTTCTGGCCAAAAAAGCACCCTTATTTTAAATACGCTTGTTGAACTACTTCTGGAGTCAATAGGCGTCAGAGCCGCGTATATTTCGTAAGGGGATTTTCAACCCCCATTCTTCGTATCTGGGTACAAAAAAGTACCCTTCTTTTTAAAAAATCGCGGACATGCGGAGGTCTTAAAAAAGACCCCTTCCTTCGCGAAATACGTAACGCGGGTGCGGCCACCCTCTATCCCTGAGTGCCCCCGCCGGATTTACCAATCACATGTGAACACGAAAATTAAGATTCGGCAATATCATGATGTAGAATTTTAATTCGTACATGTATATTGATTAGATTTGGATCCACGTTTTCTTTCGTTAAATATCTAAATGACGCTTTTGAAACAATATCACAATTGAGGACTTTCATCCATTTACTGGAGAATTCTTTCGAAAGAGATTCAAGTTTCCAACTGTTTAAAAGGTGTATAGGTTTGTCAACTGGAGACCTCTATGGGGGAGGGGTTCTAAGAATGAGTATAACATTTTGGAGTTTTTTTGCCTATTAATTATTTCTAAAACGTTTTAATGTGTTTTCAATGAGATTTGTCAGGATTCGGGCAGGCCCGTAAAATGTGTGTAAATTTTGAGGTAAATAATGATTTGATTAATATAATCTTATCTATCATTGTTAAATGTCTAGGGGTCAACATCTTTTTTTATCCTCAAAAAGTTTTTATTCATTTTATGACTTGTCAATAGTTACAGTGGTACAGACGGTGTGAATAAATATAGATGAATATGATATATTGTAGCACATATAATCACAGCGTCCATTTGAGAAAAATACATAAACAACATGTAATGCTAGATAATAGAAAAGTCTATGTCACCCAAATTATGTTTTTGTCGTGAATATTGGACAGGAGAGTGTAGTCTTATTGAATATTTTTTCTTTTTCTGACAAAGAGTATGTACCTCTCTTGAAAATAGAAATTCTTGGTTTCATATTTCACAATCAATATGTTTTTTTTGTTCTTTAACATGGCATTGTAAATTACCTTCTTAGTTAAAAGTATAATACTACTAATTACCATCTGCATTTTCTAGATCCCCTACTTGTATTAGTCTTTTGCAGTATCACAATCAGATATCAAATGCTCGACTGAGTCTTTTACTTCTTTGCAAAGTCCACAGATGATGGATTGTTTGATACCCTGCTACACAGTTTTTCGTTGGTGTAGAATATTTTGTGAAGTGTGCAAAATTGGATTAATTTTAAATATTTGTTTTTGTATCTCGCATTATGTTGCATGAATGATCTACCTAGACTAATTCAACATTTAGACTAATTCTCTTTCCACTTGTGGACAATATCGTGTAGAACATGGTCAAATGAATTCTTCATTTTTGTGTATAGTTTGGAGCTGCGTTTGATACTAAGATTTAGTACAGTTCCGACATTTAATTCCTGGGCTAAATGGAAGGGCAGTCCAGGCATGGATGCATGGACGACCTCACTTGGCTTGGCTTATTTTTTTGACGTGGTATCCATGGGTGTTTGTACAACCAGGCATTGGCAGGGGTCTGGTTGACTGGTGCAGTAATTAAATGCCTGTGCTGTAGATAATTGAGACCGCTATTTCTAAGGATGGGCTCAGTGTATATTGGCGTCAATTGCCATTCTTGTAATTTTATAATCTTTGTACATGCTATTTTATTGACCTCGTATATTTCAGTGAATTTCTCGATAGGAATGGGTTTCTCATGGGTTCTAGAAAGTCTTTAATGGTGTTATTACCTTTTCCAAGCCTTCCTCTTTTGGTATGAATTTGTAGGGGACTATTCTGTCATAAGGGGGTATTAAAAATAACTCCCCTTTCTAACACAGCATGTGTTTGTGTCCAAATCTTGATCAATTTTTCAATGCCTTTTACTTTTCATTGTATTTTGAATCCTGCAATGGGCACACCCTCTTGGCTTGCTTAGTGGTGTGCAATAGGAGCTGGCACCTCCCAGGGAACCCTAAGCTGGTGTGGCACCCTGCTCGCATTGTAAAAAAAATGTGGATATGTGGATCTTTCTGTGGATACCATGCATCTAAATTATCCCTTGGTCCGCTTTGGAAGTGAAGGCTCCACTCGTACTCTCCCTCTTTTTCTTCTTTCACCTAGAATAATTATGCTTGGTCATTTTTCTCCAACAATGGAAATGGATCACTTTTGCTAAAATTTCATGGCACTAAATGATCTTTGTGTGTCGATGTGCTTTTAAACATTCATTCATTCATTCATATTTTATTCTGATATTTGTGATATTTGCCATCTATAAGTGAAAGTTGTTGCCCATTTATTTACTAAACCAGCTTCCTATTTCAGATTACTGGACTTTCCTTCCCTTTCATTTGCGTTTTACCAGGTTCATGTTAGGGACCTGTAGATATAAAGCTAAATTGTTTAATACATTTTAAACATACAATACAATACTAAAAAATAATTACAGAGGGGGCCGCACCTGCGTTACGTATTTTGCGGAAGAATGGGTCTTTTTTAAGACCTCCGCATGCCCGCGATTTTGTAAAAGAAGGCTACTTTTTTGTACCCAGGTACGAAGTATGGGGGTCAAAATCCCCTTACAATCCACGAAATATACGCGGCTCTGACGCCGAGTGACTCCTGAAGTGACTGGGCTTCCGAGTTTTCTGCCGCCACTTACTGCCGCTAAACAAGCAGAGGATTATAAAATCTTAAGTTAAAATACATGTTCCCGTTCATCCAATGTCAGTGTTTTAATAAAAGAAGGGGTGTTTATTTAGTGGAAAAAATCAGCGTTTTATTCAAATAAGGGTGCTTTTTTGGTCAGAAATCAGTGCTTTTGGGGTATTTTTTAATTTTGATAACGAACGTATGCGCCCCCCTAAATACCCAAAGCGCCGAGGACGGGTTGTCAGCTGGTACGAAGCCACACGGCTCTCAACTGCTAAATTAATCGCTATTATAGCATGATTAAAGAAGAAACACTAAACTTGAAACACTAAACTTACACGATTTTGGCACTTTCACAAACTGCTCTGATACTCGCTTTGACAGCAACCATGGGGTAACTGAGTGCAGGCAGGAATCAATATCCTGTGTTGTATAGAATATTGTGCCATCTATGTATTTGGGTATTTTGTATAACTAAATACACTTTTTTAATCACATCAACTTGATTGCATCACTAAAATCACTGTCTAATTCTTTAAAAAATGGTTTTAAAAATCTGAGGTGGAGCGCAAAATTCCAAAATTCCAACCCGGTCCTAGGCCCGGGTTCGCAACCCGGATCAGTCTGCAGCATTGTAGTCAATAATGAGCAGCTTTTTCTATGCCAGAATGCTATAATAACTTGCAACATTATTTCTTGGGAAAAATTAGGGAAATTGCACTTGAAAAATGTTTGACAAGAGATTGTTTAACATATTACTAAAAATATCTTTCGAGAGTGTAAAAATCTGAGGTGAAGCATTTCACAAACTATCGCTTTGTATTAAAAGTATTTCCATATAATCTGAATCATGATATACATCACTGGCAGGCCATGTGTATGGTCTAGATCAGTAGATGCGAATGTGTTAATTTGAAAGTCGACAGGTGGCGCCATCTACGTGACCAAGAGATGGGTTTTCGCGGTCAAGTCTCGCGAGATACCGGCGCGAGATCCAAGATGTCTGCGCCCATGCGACGTGCTGCTATATTTGTACTGTGATATGTGAGTATATAGATATAGATTTGTCTGTTATTTACGGTTTTATTTATTGCTGAACTGCTTAAGGATAGAGACTGCTCTTCCATACAATAGTTTATATTTACAAGACCTGGTTCGATCTAGTCTTAGACTAGCTGAGCCAAACTTGTCAGACTGTTTTTCCTCTTTTTTTTGTTACAGAAAGTTTCCTATGCAAACATCTCAGTCATCTGAGTCTTAGGAGCACTGTGCTAAGACAGACTATAGTCGTAATTATCCTCAAAAAAGCCTTCCTTAGCGATAGACCAAAACAGAAAAATAATAGAGATTAGAGTCACAGGGTGGTTTATTCAAAGCAGAGAAATACATCCCCTTGATCTGCAACCCCATTGGCATTGGCACTGCAAGCTAGCATCTGGCATCTGCGCCTCGGGTTACGCGGTGTTGTCTTGGGAAGTATTGGTCACGTGATTTTTTTTGTAAGCATGCAGCAGAGAGACTGGCTGACCGACTGGCTGGCTGGTGGATGTCATCCTCTAGATCTAGGTCAGATAGGTTGCCAAGGAGATGGGGTACACAGGTTATCTATGACTCCTAGTAGTGGGAGGCAGCGAAATTTGATGATGCAAGCCCAGTGCCCACTCCCTGTCTACTCCTCTCAGTCCAAAGTGATCTGTTTTAATTCAATTTCCAAGTAAGTGATGACAGTGTCAGTGAATATAATTCTTATTATAAGAGGACAGTATTCGTTATTGGCGAGTTGTAAAAAATAAACACATCAGCCACAATAAAACCACCATAAAATTTCTTGATGTGAAGAATAGGAAAATGAAAATTCAGATCTTCTAGTATTGGTTGTAGCTTTCCACCTCACATGCCTATCATGTTTTGTTCTTTAGAAAACTGAGCTGTTATGGAGGTCCACCCGTTTCCCGACTTGAAAGTGGACTCTTTTGATTTTCTGGATGAACTTCATGGCCGCAGTGTCTGTCCAAATTGTAAGAAGTCCAGGAAATACTATTGCTACAACTGCTACGTACCTGTAGAAGGATTGCAGGACAGAGTGCCAAAAATACAGGTAAGAGAACTGTCAAACTATGTCTTAGCCAGCAGGGCATCTGGGTGTCATTTAGGCACCCAAACACTCAAAAATCCCACATCAGGACACCCAATAACTTTTGTGACGGTTTTCAAGAAATGCCAATTACAAGCAAATGATTTAGAATATTTCTCTTCAGTGTTAATACTATGACAATACTTAACGGTAAATTATTCAATTTTTCAATAAGAAAATGTATCCCTATGGTTATGAATTGAAGATATGGTTGTCTCCCCTAGGCAAGTATGGTAGCTTGAACCCCCTGCAATACAAACCGTTTGTATTGTAGCCCTCAGCTGCAATACAAACAGTTTGTATTGCATACTTGACAATACAAACGGTTTGTATTGTGGAGCTGACAATACAAACAGTTTGTATTGCAAGCCAACTACAATACAAACAGTTTGTATTGCAAGCCAACTACAATACAAACGGTTTGTATTGTCGATGACAATACAAACCGTTTGTATTGTGGGTGGTAACTTGAACCACCTGCAATACAAACGGTTTGTATTGTCTATGGTAACTTGAACCCCCTGCAATACAAACCGTATGTATTGCAGAAATTGAGTGGTTCAATACAAACGGTTTGTATTGTAGGCATTTGTAGCACTCATTAATTTGATGGCATAAGTACCTTGAATGGAAGATGGTGAAAGGTACAGTGCACGTTCACAAATATAACTTGGTCAATTATTAAGAAGGCTTAGGAAATACTTTTTCAGGTGTATATATATATTATGATTATAAAACTATATATATATGTACTTTATTATGATATTAAAACTATCACTTATGAGTATTTAGCTCTTTTGTGAGGATGTGGTGGCTCTGAAAAGAGCCGTTGGGGGTACATGTATGACTGATAAATGTATTAGTTGCGGCTAGGAATTTTTTCTCTGATAGCCTTGTCAACTGTTTCCAAAACCATGTCGACCAGGCAGTCACTTTGCCTATCAGGGACTTGATAGTTCTCAACCTGGGAATCATCATAACAGTGAAGTTTCAAAACAGTTGTCAAAACTATGATGGAAATTTGAAGTTATTTTATGCTTGATCAATGACTGTGCTTAGCCCATCAGTTATTGATTATAATCCATTGTGTAAGGTGTAATTGTCTCAGCTACCCACCTAGTTGTGCTATTGGTACAAGCTATTATGTATATGCTTTCTTTACATGCTATGATATAAAAACAAAGTGTGGACTTGATCCAGCGAGAAGAAATCATCACAACAGTGAAGTTTCATTATAATCCATTATGTAAGGTGTAATTGTCCTGGCTACCTAGTACCTACCTTGTTGTACTATTGTTACAAGCTATTTATTTGTGTTTTATTTGTTGTCTCTAGATAGTCTTATACATGCTATGACTTAAATACAGGAAGTGTCGGTTAATAAATTAACCATTATATGATCCTCCAGTCACTAAGTAAAACAAGTTTCAAAGCATTATAACCATGTTCATTGTTTTGAATTATGATCTGAATAAATTATCGAATTTGAATTAATTTTGTCTATTTATTTACCACACATGATATTTCATCCAGTCAGTCACATCACAATACATCCAGTTTGTATTGCAGTGCTGACTCACAGCGACAATACAAACCGTTTGTATTGCAAAGCCCTGAGAAATCTGAGTCAGGCCGACAATACAAACCGTTTGTATTGCAGCAGCTCACTCAAGAGCACAATACAAACCGTTTGTATTGCAGGAGGCTAGGGGGTTCAAGTTACCATATTTGCCTCCCCTAGAATATTGGACACACAAAAGCTTTATTTTACCCCATTTTCGTCACCCACTTTCAAAATCCTAGCTAAGACTATACTGTCAAAATGTTAATATTACACTATCATGTAATCTGGATGGATTTTTGTGCCCAAAGGGATTTTATTGGCTTACTTTGTTAATTTTGGGGTGCTGATTTTTAGAAAATTACCTACCGTATTACCCCGCATACAACACGCACCCCATAGATAATACGCACCCCCTCCCCAAGTCCCTTTCCCATATGTAAAATACAATGCCCTGTTTATAACACGCAGGCGGAGTTGGGGAGTGGGAACCTTGACCCCAGTACCGTAACCCGCGTTGACTCAGAGAATTAGAGGTTTAAATCGTAGTGTTTATAGTGCTCAGAGTCACTGTGCAAGTGATACCAATTAACAGTATGGGAAAAGTCTATTTTTAAACATGATCTGGTACGTCCAGGGTATCAGAATGGCAATCATCATAACGTCGTCATGGTGACAGGCCAATAGACAATAGGAACCCACCAAAGTATTTTCGACCATGCCCCACACGTCTATAGAATCGCTGTAAAAATGTTCTGGTTTATGTACCCGTTGATAACACGCACCCCCTCCTTAACGTAGGTTCTGCAGTGTATAAAAGTGCGTGTTGTATGCGGGGTAATACGGTATTTTTTTAGCACATCTTCAGCAGCCGTTTCGAATTTCATAATGGCTGTTATATTTGTAATATCTTTTATGCATCCGGGCTGAAAATTGCATGAAAATCAAAAATATTTGTTCTGTCTTACCAAATGGAGGATGAACAAACAGCCAGTAGGTGCGACATTCCTTGATATGTTTTAATTGTTATCTTCAGCTGCCTGTGAAGATAGATGTTATCAAGCACCCGAGTGAGTGTGATGGTAAGAGCACTGCCGCACACGCAGGCGTCGTGGCCCCGGACCATGTATCAATCTACACCTACCCCGTCATACCAGACTTCAACGACAAGGAAAGGGTAAGGCAACCCTTAATTGATTTGTAAAAAATCTTGTTTTACTTTTTTTCTGAACCCAAGCTTATCGAGTAGGGAAATAAAATAAATGTATTTGTTTAAGTTAGACAACTAAAACATTCTTTTCAGTTAAAAACTTTTAAATGTGAGGTTTAAACTTCCATGTAATTTTTCGCGTTTTTCCATTTTTTTATTGACATTTAACTGATTTTTTATCTACTTAATTAAAAATCTCACTGTTATATATTCCTCATCAGATACTGTTAAGTTGGGTCGGCCGGTTATGATAAAAAAATTAAGTATGATTTTTTTATCCATTGGGTGGGTTATTTTTAGTCTGCCTAATAAATAATATCTCCTTCAGATTTGAGATTAAGCCAGTCATACTTGTCGCATCGAAAACACTTTTGTTGAAAATTCCTATGCTGGAGAACCTTATATAAGAGAGTAATATGACAAAATATGTATACTTTGTGTATTTATAGATGAATAAACTTGTATCATTTTAGATTATAAATACTTTTAAATTGTATCATTTTAGATGTAAGCTGACTTTTTGTCTCTATGTATCATTTTAGCTGAATCATTGAATCAACTCTGTTGCAACTATAATTTTGGCTAATGTAAATACTGAAATTCTAGTTATCATTAGTAGTAGTAGTAGTAGTTGTTGTTGTAGTCGTAGTATCGTCCTCATCATTATTATTATTATTATTATTATTATTATTATTATTATTATTATTATTATTATTATTATCATTATCATTATTGTTAATATTTTTATTATTATTATTAATTCTATTATCATAGTTATTATTCTACTATATATCATAAAGTTATCTTTATTTTTCTAGTTCTATATCATACCATATCATGATATTCAGTACTACTATTATGTTAATTTTTTCAGGTGATCCTGATATTTCCTGGTCCTGAGTCTGTAGCATTGGAGGAGCTGGCAAAGCAGGGCGGACCGCTAAACATGTATAACACAAGGCTGACCAATGACTGTGGAGGAAATTCCCCTTCGGCCAATCAGATTCAAGAAAGTGAAAGTGGAGGAAATTCCCTTACAGCCAATCAGATTCCTGAAAGTGAAAAGACCAATCAAACACTAGTCATTGATAGTGGAATAGCTAGACTAGATCAGGAGCCATCTTTATTAATTGGAGATCAAGATAATTTGGAAACCGACCAATCATCTTTGGGCTGTGCTGATGATGAAACGAATAATGAACCCCCTAGTAAAAAACAGCGAATAGAAAAATGTGTTTACCGAGCGCCGTTTGATAGGGTGGTTTTCATCGACAGCACATGGAACCAAACGCTAAAGATCTACAAAGACGAGAGATTACAAGGTGAGGACTCTGCTGCTTCCCTAGAGCAGAAAGAGAAAATATCTATGAATAGTTCATTCATAAAAAAGAGCTGAACTGTTTTGTTCAAATAAATCAAGATTGCTTGGCTTAGCACTGTTTCTATTACCGTAATTTCGCGTGTATAAGACGCACTTTTTTACACTAATTTATACACTCAAATCGGGGGTGCGTCTTATACACAAAGCTAGAAATCTAGGGTGTTTTACATCGAGTTACCAGGCCACTCGGAGATCGCCAATTACAATTATAATGCGGCCAATACAATGCCCATCGATATTTGCCTCGTCATTGATGAATTGTAATTACCGAACCACCCTTTGCTAGAATTAACTGATTACAATCCATGTGACATGCCTATAAGACAATGGGTAGTGAGTACCGACACAGGGTGATACGCATTGATGTCACGGTGATGTCACATTTCACTCATCTCAATGTGCGTTTTACTGGCTTTCTAACGTTATTCATGTGAGGAGTTGATTTCCTACAATTCGGAAAAGGGGGTGCGCACTATACACAAAGCTAAGGTCTATACATCATTTTAAAGGCCTGGACAAGGGGTGCGTCTTATATACGGGTGCGTCTTATACACGCGAAATTACGGTATTCAATTTAGGGATCCACTGTGGCCTACTGGTTTCAAAAGGGCTTGATTATTTGTTATTCTGTAATGTTGTATTCTTTCATTTAACACAACGCTGAGGGACGCGCCATGGCCACTGGTTACGATGCCTGGCTCCCAAGTGTGAGTTTGCAGATTCAAGTCCGCTGGATCCCCATAAGTGGGTTTGTCTGATCACTATATAAATGTGCGGTGTTGTGGAGGGCTGTCTATGGTCCTTCTGCAACTGAAAGACCTTTGGAACTATGTGTGAAGAGAAGGGAATTTCTTCCCAGTTTTGGGTTTCTATCTCTTTGAAATATGAAGTTATTGAAAGCAATGTAAAACATATTCCTTCCCTCCATCATTCCATTCATGCCTTGAGCAGCCAAATTTTTTAATGATATCTCTTTTGAAAAAGGAGAAATTCCAAACAAAACCAAAGCAGTTTTTGGATGAGTTCATGATTCATTTACAAGATATTTTCTAAGGAGTATTGTAGGAGCTATTTTCATGACAATTGATTGTAAGCCCCCTCTCCTTATTTCTATAGAGATTCTCTGTAACGTATATGATTAGTATTTGAACATACAGTCAATAATGATATGAACACAAGTCAATTATGATATGGATACAGGTATGAGTGATACTTTGAAATAGATAGAATATTGTTTATGGTAATGTTTTTCATTTATTTGTCATTATATTTTGATTATCTTTATTTGTATTGAGTTTTAACTGTCTGTCATTTCTTTTTTTTCACAGGTTTGAAATGTGTGGAACTAAAAACACGAACGACAAAATTTTGGCGACATCAAAAGGACAAACCTGACACCTACTTGGCCACTATAGAAGCTATCTACTATTTTCTGCGGGACTATCACGAGTATTTTATTCCTCGTCCGTACCGCGGCGAATACGACAATCTTCTATTCTTCTTCTGCTTCATGTACCAAAAAATCCGAAAGTTCCACGATGGAGGCAAACACTTGAAAGCCTATAAGAACAAAAACAAAATGCCGCAGGAGGTGCAGACTTGATACAGTTGAGAGGATTACTGTATACCATACTCATTTGTATCGGGAATCAGGATCTTAGCCAGGATTTAGAAACTGGGTGCCCAAAATTGGCAATTGTAAAATTTTGGGCCATCCAAATTTTAAAGCAGGACCACAATATCACAGATTTCAACCATAAATCTTGACACTTAGATTTCAGACTAGGGGCTCAAAAAGGTGTTTTGATCAATCTAGTGGTCAAAAACAGAATTTCTGGTTATTATAATACTATTTTGGGCCCCTAGTCTGAACAATCGAAAGTTGAAACCTGTGAGGACTCCAGGGAGGCGCAAAGTAAGCATTGATTAAACTGCTGAAATATTAACATGGTATACAGTACCTGTACAGGGGTCTAATCAATACCATACAAGTTGATGGATCATCAATCTGTTGGAAGTGATTATCATAATGAAGGAGACTTGATATTTTTGAACACTAGCGCCACCCGGTGGACACATTTCAAACTACAGCAATTTCAGGAAATCATCGCAGTTACACAGGTCTGCTCTGCCAAGTTCAGCAAAATTACCATTTTGCTTTCATGCCATTTCCTGGATTGGAGAGCAGGAAAAAAGTCAAAGCATCACAATAAGATAATCATGTTATGAAGTTGAAAAGATAGAAATATCTCTAGTTTTCTTAACTATTTTTGTTTTTTAAACAAAAGAACAAAACACAAAAATGTTAGAGATATTATCTTCCTGTTTGGCACATGCTCAGACTAAATATTCAGTTGAATGAAACACTGAATAAACTAATCAAAAAGACAGCATATCCTTTTTTTTATAGTAGAATCCATATTGGATATCAGTTACAGTCATGGTATGTCCCTGTTACAAAAATGGTACTTTCACAGATAAATTGCCAAAAAGAATCTGTATTTTTTTCTTTTTTGATTTTTGCAAGTTGTCCCCTATGGAGTTAACCTTGAAAGACTAATTTGTTGCTGATCAAAGAGTTGTCTTTTTAAGTCATTTTTCTGTTGTTGAACAAGATTACAGAGGGAGGGGTTTCGAAATAAAACCTGTGCAGGTTGAACATACAAGGTCCTATGAAAAAGTGCTAACCTATTCAAATATATCAAGATGAAAAATGTAATTGTGTGTGCAAATATCAAAAGGATATTGGTGGATTTAAGTCATTTTTGGTAGAAGATCTTAGGTTAAGATCTTTGGTTTTATTTCATCATAAATTTGTCTTTGAAAAGGATGTATTTCTTTGTAATTGTCATTGTATTTTCCTGCAAGAAAATAAACAATTATGATCTGATTCAATTGTTTCTGATATTATTTTATTTTCGATCACTTTTATTTTCTATTCACCTGCGACATCTCTCTCTCTCTCTCTCTCTCTCTCTCTCTCTCTCTCTCTCTCTCTCTCTCTCTCTCTCTCTCTCTCTCTCTCTCTCTCTCTCTCTCTCTCTCTCTCTCTCTCTCTCTCTCTCTCTCTCTCTCTCTCTCTCTCTCTCTCTCTCTCTCTCTCTCTCTCTCTCTCTCTCGCCGGTCAGACCATGTTTGATAAAAGAAAAGAACTAAGACTAATGTCATTTTCTGCCCTATTGAGGCAGAGTCTTGAAACTAGTACCCGAGAAAAATCACTCTCAACTTTCCCGCATGCTCTAGCTGGGATTCGAACCTGGCCACTGGTGAGAGATGGCTAGCAGTCAGTGGCAATGCCTTAGACCACACAATCATGAGGGGAAGTATACATAGACAGATATATTGTTATTGTTATAAAGAAATTTTCTTTGAAACCGAATTATTTGTGTTTAGAGAATAATCTTGAACCTACACATCTAGTTTACAATCTGATTCTGATGATAAATGTTGATTGATTTGATTAGCTGATGTCAACTATTTTTTCATCAAGTGTAGATAGTAACTCTTTACAGTCTATTTTTTTCCTTTCTGCTCTTTAGGCGTTTCTCCGAATCTTAATCAGTTACTTATTCTAAATATTCTAAACAACAAAAACAATGAAGTCAGTTGCACATAACCATGAAACAGTTTATTGTAGGATAAAGTTTACTCAGTAACACACAACAATATCGACAATAAATTCCACTAGTAATATTGTAAGGGTAGAATAAATCATGTACATGTTATTTGATACTCTCATTACTTTGGCATAAAGCTCTATATGCATATATACACATATATGGAATACTTATTAACTCTTCAAGTGCAGAAGCTACTTTCGTCCAAAGCAGAAGGGCGTAAAGATTTTTTAAAACCATCTAACTCATCATTTTGTACTGGCCAAATCAGCCACCAGCAACATAAGGGTTAACAAACATGGTTGCACCGGCCCCGGTCAATAAAGAAGACACCAATGCTGAGGCTACTTTCGTCCAAAGCACTAGGACGCAAAGATTTTCGAAAAACATACAAACCCTTTAATGTTTGTATTTATTGAATGGCTCCTGCTGAGCCTTCTCAGATGAGTACCCATGTGCTAGAGTTTCAGTCATTTTCCAGGTTTTTTACATCATTTTGTATGGGCCAAATTGGCCACCAACAGAATAGGGGTTAAAACACAGAGCATTTGATATAAATTATCAGACATTATACATAATGCCATGGGGACAAAGTAGCTCCGTTGGTTAGGTGTCAGACTAGTAATCAGAGGGTCGCTGGTCAGATTCCCAGCCACTCTGGGCACTTTGGTCTGTTCTTGGGCAAGACAGTTTATTACATATTGCTTCAGTCTACCCAGCTGCAAAATGGGTACCTAGCATAAATAAGGCAGTGCTTAGAGTGTGTGCGCTATATGCTGCCAGTTGCTCTGGAATATCCCCCGGGGGATTGAAATGGTTTCTGTATGTACCGTCCCTGCTAGGGGAGGAAGGTCGTGTGAGCGCTTCGGTGGATAAAAGTCTATAAACCGAATACCTTAATGGGAGGCAACCAATGAGAATACATGTATTTCTAGCTCATTTTATAGTTCTATCTTCACCACATTTACACGCAATTAATTCAGAGTTTCTAATGGCAAGTGTATAACAGCCTATAGTCTATTTATATATTGTATGGTTACTATTATAGAAAAAAAATCTTCATTGACCTTTTTATTTCAGTGAAATCTAATTTACATTAATTGATTGATGTGTTTATAACCAATACTTTTTTGAATAGGCCTTTGGTTTCTTCCATACAATCCCCTGTTAGAAAGGGGAGGGGCCTTGACTCGCCACCAGTGCCACGTTAGAAATTAGTTTATGCATTTGTTAGTTACGTATATCTTATTAGTAGATAAAACTAAAAGTTACCGAAAGGATACTGAATACATTTTTTGAAAACATTCTTTCACTAGTGAAAACAATACTTATAGTTTTCTTCATCAATAACACATTATAGAAAAATATAATGTTGCCAAAAATGCCAAAGTTCTCAAAGTCAAATCCTTATATTATTTTTAACAAAATAATGATGAAATAATTGGGGTTACAGTGGCCCTTTTGTTCTCATGTTGAATCCCATTTACAACACAACAGTCACAATAATTAAGACCCGAACACTGCATAACGGCAGAGACTACCATCTGATAACGGCGAAAAATAGCGATTTTCAAAGCTATTCCAGAAAAAGGCGGGCATACAGTAGTGTAGATGTGAAATGTGTGTGTATGTTGTTTATTGACCATGACGTAAGCCATAAAACACAGTTCATACAAAAAATACGCATATAATAAACATAATAATTAGGAATTACTAGTTAATACATGAAAGGCAGAAAAAATGCGCTGTTTTTGGAAAAACGATTGAAAAAAAATCGTGTCGTTTTCCAGAAAAACTGCGGAAATATTTTTTTCTGCCGTTCACACATGCACCATCGTACGGGCGGAACGCACTCTTAAAAATCATTGCTGATGGGTGTAACGCCGTTAGAAAATCATGGTAAGTGGGATGTGTCAACAAAAAATGAAAATAAAAAAACAAACATGGGGTAGGGTTAGCTTATTCTAAATAATAATCATAATAATCATGGGGTCACCGTCAACTTCTTGCCAACGAGATCCTGAACGTATTTAACAAACATCCAAATAGCCAAATTAACATAGAAATGTTCTATGTTCATAACGCATATACCATATACCCACACTTCCCTAGCTACCTGACCTTTGAAACAGCTCTCGTGCGCTGTCGAACTAATAATAACCCGTGATAAAGAAAGAACGATTATTTCTTCAGCTAAATATTAATTTTGACAGATAGCCGAGTCACGTGACTATATTGCCTAGCACCGCTATTTACCTTGGTTGCAGCAGGATAACCCTTTCGCGCCATGCGTTATCCTGTGAAAGCATCGTCTGCAGCTATGACACCTATCGACTTTACTTCGAAAAATTGCATGATTTCACAAAATATTTGAAGGAGAGTTGAAATATGTGTTCTGATTAACATTTCTCCCTCAAGTAATTTTGTAGTTATGCTTATATTACAAAGATATCCGCGACTTGGTCATGACGATATATGAGACGCGGGCGGAAATGTGTTACTAACATGAACGTATTCGACTCATCCCCATTTTGCCATTTGCTTATTTTGATCAAAGCCTCGGCCTAGGAAGGGGAGACTCTGTTGATGCCAAAACACGGATTTTCTTCATTATTTCAGACAAAGCTTTTCTCAGTATAACTCGCAGACGAACTTTGGAGGTAAGAAAGAACTAAACTAAGACGAAGTACAGAACGACGAACCAAGTAGCTTCGTATTTTCGCGTTTCTACTAAAAACAACGCATGATTGAAATCTGGCCGTATAAGCCTTGTTTGCACTCCGGTTTCATAAACAGATCAACATTTAGGATTGTCTTTTTATTGCAAGTCACCAAGTAAGGATTTCTCACCGAAA
>OZ012700.1:27938435-27950935 GCA_963942565.1 Maea johnstoni
ATGATCTGATTCTATTGTTTCTCATATTATTTTATTTTCGATCTCTCTCTCTCTCTCTCTCTCTCTCTCTCTCTCTCTCTCTCTCTCTCTCTCTCTCTCTCTCTCTCTCTCTCTCTCTCTCTCTCTCTCTCTCTCTCTCTCTCTCTCTCTCTCTCTCTCTCTCTCTCTCTCTCTCTCTCTCTCTCTATCTCTCTATCTCTATCTCTATCACTGGTCTTCCAGGCAGTGACCATGTTTTATGAAAGAAAATTATTGTTATTTTCTGCCCTATTGAGACAAAGTCTTGACCTTGTGGTGGAGGAAACTGGAGTACCCGAGAAAAAGCACCGCCTAACCCAGTCACTGTCAACTTTCCTGCATGCCCCGGCTGGGATTCGAACCTGGCCACTGGTAAGAGATGGCTAGCAGTCAGTGGCAATGTCTTAGACCACACAGCCATGAGGGGAGGTATAGATAGATATATTGTTATTGTTCGAAAGAAATTTTCTTTGAAACCGAATTATTTGTATTTCGAGAATAATCTTGAACCTACAAATCTTGTTTACAATCTGATTCTGATGATAAATGTTAATTGATTTGATTAGCTGATGTCAACTATTTTTCATCAAATGTAGATAGTAACTCTTTTCAGTCTATGGTTTTCCTTCTGCTCTTTAGGGATTTCTCCGAATTTTAATTTGTTACAAATTCTAAATATTCTAAACAACAAAAACGATGAAGTCAGGTACACATAACCATGAAACATTTTATTGCAGGATGAAGCTTACTCAGAAACAACATCGACAATAAATTCCACTAGTAGTATAGTAGGGGTAGAATAAATCATGTACATGTTATTTGATACTCTCATTACTATGGCATAAAGCTCTATATGCATATATACACATATATGGAATACTTATTAACTCCTCCAATGCAGAGGCTACTTTACTCCAAAGCAGAAGGACGTAAAGATTTTTAAAAACCATCTAACTCATTTCGTACTGGCCAAATCAGCCACCAGCAACATAAGGGTTAACACACATGGTTGCACAGGCCCCGGTCAATAAAGAAGACACCAATTAACCCCTCCAATGCTGAGGCTACTTTCGTCCAAAGCACTAGGACGCAAATATTTTCGAAAACCATCTAAAACCTTTCATGTTTGTATTCATTGAATGGCTCCTGCTGAGCATCCTCAGATGAGTACCCATGTGTCAGGGTTTCAGTCATTTTCCAGGTTTTTTACATCATTTTGTATTGGCCAAATTGGCCACCAGCAGAATAGGGCTCAATACACAAAGCATTTGATATAAATTATCAGACATTATACATAATGCCATGGGAGGCAACCAATGAGAATACATGTATCTCTAGCTCATTTTATAGTTATATCTTCACCACATTTACACACAATTAATTCAGAGTTTCTAATGGCAAGTGTATAACAGCCTATAGTCTATTTATATATTGTATGGTTTCTATTATAGAAAAAAATCTTCATTGACTTTTTTTATTTCAGTGAAATCTAATTTAATTAATTGATTGATGTGTTTATAACCAATACTTTTTTGAATAGGCCTTTGGTTTCTTCCATCCATCCCCTGTTAGAAAGGGGACTGGCCTTGACTCGCCACCAGTGCCACGTAAAAAATTAGTTTATGCCTTTGTTAGTTACGTATATCTTATTAGTAGATAAAACTATAAGTTACCAAAAGGGTACTGAATACATTTTTTGAAACCATTCTTTCACTAGTCAAAATTATACTTGTAGCTTTCTTCACCAATAAAAAGTATTGTAGAAAAATCTAATGTTGCTAAAAATGCCAAAGTTCTCAAATTCAAATCCTTATATTATTTTTATCAAAGAATGATGAAATAATTGGGGTTACATTGCCCCTTTTGTTCTCATGCCGAATCTCGTTTACAAAACACAACAGTCACAATTCTGTAGATCCGAACACTGAGCATAACGGAGGAAAATAGCGATTTTTAAAGCTATTCCAGAAAAGAAGGCGGGCATACGGTGGTGCAGGTGTGCAAGGCAGAAAAAAATGCGCTGTTTTTGGAAAATCGATTGAAAAAAATCGTGTCGTTTTCAAAAAAAAACAACGGAAATATTTTTTTCTGCCGTTCACACATGCGTCATCGTACGGGCGGAACGCACTCCTAAAAGTTATTGCTGATGGGTGTAACGCCGTTAGAATATCATGGTAAGTGGGATGTGTAAACAAAAAATGAAAATAAAACAAACAAACATGGGGTAGGGTTAGCTTAGTCTAAATAATCATCATAATATTCATGGGGTCACCGTCAACTACGCTTGCCAATGAGATCGTGGACGTATTTAACAAACGTTCAAATAGCCAAATTAACATAGAAAATAAAAACTCTAGCCAAATGTAGAGTCAGATATTTCGGTCGATGGTCCATCAGTCCATATAACTGTGCCCTTGGCTTCTGATTGTTCATAACACATATACCATATACCCACACTTCCCAAGCTACCTGACCTTTGAAACAGCTCTCGTGCGCTGTCGAACTAATAATAACCCGTGATAAAGAAAGAACGATTATTTCTTCAGCTAAATATTAATTTTGACAGATAGCCGAGTCACGTGACTATATTGCCTAGCACCGCTATTTACCTTGGTTGCAGCAGGATAACCCATTCACGCCATGCGTTATCATGTGAAAGCATCATCTGCATCTATGACAATTATCGACTTTACTACGAAAAAATTCACGATTTCTCAAAATATTTGAAGGAGAGTTGAAATATATGTTCTGATTAACATTTTTCCCTCAAGTAATTTTGTAGATATGCTTTTATTACAAAGATATCCGCGACTTGGTCAGGACGATAGATGAGACGCGGGCGGAAATGTGTTGCGAACATGAACGTATTCGACTCATCCCCATTTTGCCATTTACTTATTTCGATCTGAATTTCAAGCTAGGAAAGGGAGACTTTGTTGATACCAGAACACGGATTGGATTTCCTTCTTAGTGCAAGACATAGATGATCTAAGTTAAACTCGCAGACGAACTTTGGAGGTAAGGAAGAACTAAGCTAAAACGGAATACAGATCGACGAACCAAATAGCTTCGTATTTTCGCGTTTCGTCTAAAAACAACCCAGGATAACAATCTGGCTGTTTAAACCTTAGTTTCATAAACATATCAACATTTAGGGTTGCCTTCTTATTGCAAGTCACCAAGTAAGGATTTCTCACCGAAAATAATGGTTTAGCCAAATTAAAGGATAATCTATTCCAGAGTATGCCAATCCCAAGGGGTTGATAATCCGTATTTAAATTAACGGATTTAAATTAGTGAAATCTAATAATCGAAGTAAAAACGAATTCATATTATTAAGCACAAATTTACGAGAGGAAGATTTACACGAATTTATGCAGGTTATATTTTCTCCTTCAGCTCAACGGATTAGGTAGTTATTAAGGATTAAAGTAATATTAATTAAGGATTAAAATACGCAGCACCGAAAGGAAGGGATGCTGTTTCACTACGATCGAGCACAGACCGAGATCAACTGAGAATCACGAAGCTAGCTCATCGTGGTAGCGAGTTCGCACAAATCGATTTTCAAGGACTATACATTCACGCTACTGTTCAAGACGACGAACATCTTAACAGAAAGGATTACGCTGCCAAATTATCAAAGATCTTGTGGAGTTTCAAGGGGTCTTCCAGTTGCAGAAGTACCATAAACAGCCCTCCACAACGCCGCATATTTATATAGCGACCAGACAAACCCGCGGTGGTAGATTTCGGGAGACTCAAAGAGGGCTGTGAACTTGTTCTTCTTAAAATCAAGGTCTTAGAATCAAGAAGCCAGACTTACAAGGCGCTATCGGATATCACGGATATAGATTACTAAGGCTTTTCAAATTCAGACTCGAGGAGGGCTGTCATCTTGTTCTTCTAAGCTCCAAGCAGACATGTCTACTGACGGCGGCAGTCCCAGTAACCTCGTCTCCAGTTACGTCAACGACAGCGCGCTGGACAGGTCCATCCGCTCAGACAGGAGGTGAGTGGGAGTTATTGGTAGTTATTACTACTTGTGGTAACTACTGCTGTAGAGTTAGTAAATATACTACTACTACTACTACTACTGCTGCTGCTGCTGCTGCTGCTGCTACTACTACTGCTGTTAGTTCTGCTGCTGTTGCTGCTACTACTACTGCTGCTGCTGCTGCTACTACTGCTGCTGCTGCTGCTGCTACTACTACTACTACTACAGTGAAACCTCGGGAAGTGAACACCCCGAAAGTGTGAACACCCCCTATAGTGAACACTTTTCCCCGGTCCCAATTTTTTTCTTATACATTTTAGTTTTACGAAGTGTGAACACCCCCGTATCCGAACAGTGAACACTTTTTTATGGTAAAAATGGTCCTGAGAACCTCCAATAAGTGAACACCTGGGTACAAGTAGGTCAAGTCAGCTACTCTTTGTGTGGGTGTTTCAGTTGTATACACTAATTACTTCCATTTAAATTGACCTAGCCAGGTTAAGTTTAGCATCAGTGATTGCAATTGAGTTTGTGTCAGTGTGTTTTGCTGCTTGAGATAAAGAGATTATCACTGTTGTGTGCATATAAATGAAAACTATGCAGTGAATGGAGAAACTTAGAATTAGAAAATGATCCTTTTCATATGAATATGTGAAAGTTAACCCAAAGAGGCTCTCAAGGCAGCTGAGCCCCTTAAGTCATTCGCCTGTGACTACAGCATGGACCTTACTGACTTGGTGGGCATAGCAGGTTGAAACTTATAAGCGGACGTTACCTAGAACAACATCAACCTAGTGTTAAATCAGTGAATGGCTTTTAAAAGAGTGTCACTTAATGAACAGGAATTGAATCTGCACACTTAACTTCTCTCCAAGAGCAAGATAATTTATAATTGTGTTATTGTGCAGTACCAACATATTTCTACCTATTTTCATAATCATTTTACCTATGCTTGTGCTCTGATTAATGATGAGCGAGTTTTAAAGTGCATATCTGTGTTTACTAATGAATTTTTATATATATATATATATATATATATATATATATATATATATATATATATATATATATATATATATATATATATATATATATATATATATATATATATATATATATATCCTTTGTGTCATGTCTGTCTACAAGTCCAACTTGCAAAACCTCGGAAGTGTGAACACCCACTATAGTGAACGTTTTGGCCCGGTCCCAAGGTGTTCACTCTTTCGAGGTTTCACTGTACTACTACTACTACTACTACTACTACTACTACTACTACTACTACTACTACTACTACTACTACTGCTTCTGATTCTGATTCTGCTGCTACTGCCACTGTTACTACTACTGCTGCTGCTACTGCTACTACTATTACTACTACTACTACTACTACTACTACTACTACTACTACTACTACTACTACTACTACTACTCTTCTTTCTATGGCACCCTACCCCCTCGGACGCACATCCAGAACATCTTATTCCATATTAATTGTCTGATCGCGTTCCCTGCCATTAAACCCTCGTCAGTCCTGGACACCTTACGTTCTCGATCAGACGGCAGTCTGCTTGCTTTAGTGTATAAATGTTTTAGCACTCTGCCATAGGCGTATTACGAAATGACTTGGGTCTCTGAAGTTTTAATTGTTCTAGTTCCCCAGTAATATTTACCGACACGCGAATTTCCTATTCAGAAACCAGTGGGATGAGATGATGAAAATGTCGCCTAGACCTAAGGCTGTTAACAGGTTAAATGCTACTGTGATCACACAGCATAGTACTATTTTTCCGCAAAATCGCTCAAAATACGTTGTATACACTTGCTAAAAGTCTATGAACACCTTCGTGTGCCTAATGTGTGTTTCTCTCTATTTACCGAGACACTATTCCAATACAGTTCCTAAACCAATCATGCCCACAGCAGCTAAAAGCAGCCTGACAATTATGGTGAAATCTCTCGGACAAAAGCAAATTTGGGAAAATATTTGAAGGAGAAATGGTGATAAGAACACTACCAACAATTCTCCTTCAAATATTTTGTAATATCATTTCTTAATTCCAAAGTTATCATCATAAGTATCATAGATCCAGACGACAATTCCTCAAGGAACTGGTACACATAAATGGGCTAGAATCGCGTTTATTAGTATGATGGACATAGAGGAGAGGTGGCCTCACTATGAGGGGTAATTTCACGAGATCTAGGCAGAGATGAGGTCGTCTTTGTAGACATGAGTACAGCAGACAAAATCAGTCTGACAATATGACTAGATCTCTCAGTCAAAAGCAAATTTTGGAAAAAGATTTCAAGGAGAAATGTTGATGAGAACACTACCAACAACTCTCCTTCAAACATTTTGCAAAATTATTCTTAATTCCAAAGTTATCATCAAAAGTATCATAGATCCAGACGACAATTTCTCAAGGAACTCGCGTGATTTATTAGGATGGACATATAGGAGAGGTGGCCTCTTTAAAAGGGGAATTTGTAGAGATCTAGGGAGCGGTGAGGTGGTCGCTGTCGACAGGTGATCTCAGATTCAGGTGTGAATTGCTGGATGTCAGCTAGCATCGATAGTGGCCGTGATGTTTTATTGGCCTAGTATACTTCCTGATGACGCCTGGCAGAAGTCATAATCATATCCCTTTGCAAACGATCAACACAGGCTAGAATTCACAGGTCCGGGCTCGTAAGAGCTCCACATCCCGGGCTCTATTCGGCTAAATTTGCGCCTGACTACACACCAGGGTCGGATCAACGGGATCTTACAAGCCCGAAAATTTGAAATATATTTTCAGTCTTTGCGGGTGCAGAAATGTCAACCCCTGCGTCAGCTGATGGCAGGTACTACCATACATTTCAATATTCCCCCGTACGAGCCCTGTATAATTCACAGGCTCGTAACCCTTTAACAAGTTACTTTTGATATTGCCTTCGGTATCTTTGCTACTTTTGACAGAATCTTGGAAATTAGCAATGATTCTACAAAGTACTTAAAGGAGAGTTGTTGGTGATGTTCAGGGTAATATTTGTCGTTCAAATATTTCCCCAGCGTTGCTTTTGCCTGCAAGATTCCGTCAGAATTGCCAGGCTGCTTTTGACTGTTGTGAGCATTAATGGGTGTAGTCATTCATTAAATATTATCGATAATTGGCCACCCCTGGGACGCCATTTTAAAGTGGTTTGGAACATCATCTTGTAATTGATACGTAAACTGACTAATAACCTACTTAGCGACTACCGAACCGACTATAAACGGGCTTTCAATAGAATGCAATAGGTATTAAAATGAATATTGACCGGTTTGTAATAACGACCAAATAAATTGCATTATTGATAGGCAATACAATTGTAGCTAGGATCATAAAACTATTGACCAATTAAATACGACGACCAAACAAGGTACATCATTGATAAACAATAAAATGTCAGGTGGGTTTATAAGGTTATTGACCAGTATGATGACCATAGAATACACGGTTGGCTATGTATAAATTGAACTACTGACCGTCCCAATATCCTGTTATTAACAACCGAGACATAAATATCCATCTCTGTGACAAGAAAACACACTAGATCAAAACTAGAGACCTATAAAACTCAGGTTCGCACTAGGTAATGTACCACAATTTAATGTACATCAAAACGGATGGATACGAGGTGGCCGAGTAACTTGTCCCCGAGTGTCGATAACGTTGCTAGGCAACGCTATTGACAGGTACGCAGCTAAAAAGCCATTTCTAAGTAGAAATTGATTGTTCCTGGTGAATCGTTAAGGCAACCGTGGAAATTATCGAACCATGTCAGCAATAATGTCCCTAGCGTGAAAGACGCGTCTCCCATCATAATGCGTTGGTACAACCAGAGCGGTACATTATTGAGTTATTTATGTCTCTGGTACATACCATGGTGCAGGTGTGAACGGCAAAAAAATGCTTTTTCTGTCATTTTCCCGAAAAACAGGCGAGTTTTTTCCGTCTCTGGTACATACGATGGTGCAGGTGTGAACGGCAGAAAAAGTTTTTTTATGTCGTTTTCAAGAAAAACAGCCGAGTTCACACCTGCACCATCGTAGGGACAATTAACTACAGTCTCTGCCCTTTTATGCCTAGTCCATTAGCACATGCAGGCCAGAGTATGCATGTATCTGCCTCATAGCACAGTACGAAAGAGCATACGTGACAGGTAGAAAAAAATATTTTTTTCAAACATTTTCCAAAAAGTGTTGGAAAAAATACTGTATTTGATTTTTTTTCATACGTTTCCACAGTGTTGGAATTTATTTGAATGTTTTTATCTCACCTTTTCCAAAGAGTGTTGGAAAAAATGTTTGATTTTTTTTCACACGTTTTCGGATTTTTTACTGAACTGTTTGTCATGCATTCTCTTTCGTAGCTACCGTACGTGTTATGTTCTTGCAGTTTATGACATCACTATACTTCTCTTATAACAGAGATGCTCACGAAGACAGTTTTACCTATTTGGACTTGCATTTGAAATTTTGATTATCGTCACTGTTTTTGCGATATTGCGTCTAGGTCCTGACTAGTCAGTTGTAAGTGGTGGTGAAAACCGGAGTGCCCGGCGAACCCCCAAGTCACTGTCAAGTTTATCATATGCCCCGGCCACGAATAGAACCCAGGCAGTGGTGATAGACAGCAAGCAATCAGAGGCAGTGCCTCAGACCTCTAGGCTATCAGGGCAGGCCCTATTTGGGCCTGATTTCATAACCATTGTCCATGTCTCAAACACGCTTACAGGACATGACGACTTTAAAAAACGATCAATCATATATGACAAAATGAAGAGGTGATACATGTAGTCGGACCTAACTTGAACATTTTCTGTTAGATGTTTCTCAAAATAGTGCATTATTGTTAATAAGCTTGTTAGGACTAGCTAGGTATGTAATATAGTGTACACTATACATAGTAAATGCCGATTGATCGGAACATATTCGTGAGTATTTATATATGATCGTGATTTGGTCCATTGTTAGCCTCGATGACTGGACGGATGTGTAACCCTTCCAATGCTGAGGCTACTTTTGTCCAAATAACAAGGATGCAAAGATTTTGAAAACCATCAAAACCCCGTCATTTTGGTATTCATTGAATAGCTCTTGCTGAGTACTCTCAGATGAGTACCAATGTCCCAGGGGTTCAGTCACTTTTTAGGTTATTTGCATCATTTTGCATTGGCCAAAATTAGCCACCAGCAGCATAAGAGTTAAAGCTGTGTATTGTATGTAATGTATGACATAATTTGACTGGACAATCAATGCATTTGCTTTAGTGACACGTTTAACCCAATGATGCTCGCAGCGGTTAAAGGCAGCCTATCTAATTTGATAAAAGCTTTTAGGCAAAAGCATATTCAGGAAAATATTTGAAGGAAAAATATTTTTCAGAACAATACCAACAACTCTCTTTCAAATATTTCGTAAAATCATTCTTAACTCTAATGTTATTGTCAAAAGTATCATTGATCAAGACGACAATTGCAAGTGAAACTCTAAAGTGTTAATGGGTTAATATGTACGCTTCAGATGTGAACGGTGTAAACAATCAAATGTTTACAGCGCTCTGAGTTGAACAGGTGCGTGTCTGTTTTCTTTTTACGAAGTTGTTGTTGATAAACAGTGTATTGTCCAATTCAAAAAAAATACATTCATTGCATACAATGCACAAGTGTTAAGGATCTGTTGGTCTTATTGCTATGAAAGTATTACTTTCAGGCTTTAACATAAGTTAAAATATCAAAACGACAATATAATCATAAATAAATCTCTTAGGCCACCATAAATGGCGGTTAAACAAGGGGTTTTGATGATAACTCAGTCATTAATTAGTGACGACATGCATACTATGTGATAAATCTATTTAAGATATGTATAAAGTGTTAATATTTATTTTTCCGGCTCTAGATTGAAAACATATGGAAGGGTCATAAAATCAATTTTGGCAGTTGGCAAATTGATCAGATTTACTATTGAAGTTCACAAACGCTTAGAATTCTTAAGTAGCGTTTCATTTACCAAATTGGGCATTTTCTTGATTATTCTGTGTCCCATGAAAACATCATTTGACGTAACACTGAGCCTCGTCTCCTCCAAATGACTGTAGCAAATCTCAGCTGACGTCACCGGCCTGCCAATAAGCCCTTAAACCAACCACACAGGCGCCCTGAAGCTGGTCTTTTTAAGTGAGCGCAGTCGTCCATGCTAAACGGATCATAGGATCTACTTGGCTGTTTAACTCTGCGGGAACACCCCTCCGTACCCAACCGATTCTGATGGTTCTTTAAACGACAAGAATAACACATGGCAAGCATTTCAAATGCATGTCCTTCTAGTAGTAGAAGAAGAAGAAGAAGTAGTAGTAGTAGTAGTTGTTGTAGTAGTAGTAGTAGTAGTAGTAGTAGTAGTAGTAGTAGTAGTAGTAGTAGTAGTAGTAGTAGTAGTAGTAGTAGTAGTAGTAGTAGTAGAAGTAGTAGTAGTAGTAGTAGTAGTAGTAGTAGTACATGTAGAAGTAGTAGTAACAGCAGCAGTAGTAGTATCATATACATCGTCATCATCATCAATACTACTACTACTACTACTACTACTACTACTACTACTACTACTACTACTACTACTACTACTACTAACAATACTAATAATAGTAATACTAATAATGATAATAATAATAATAATAATAATAATAATAATAATAATAATAATAATAATAATAATAATAATAATAATAATAATAATAATAATAATAATAATATAAAAAATGATAATAACAATGATAATGATAATAATGATAATAATTTAAAGTAGTAGTAGTAGTAGTAGTAGTAGTAGTAGTAGTAGTAGTAGTAGTAGTAGTAGTATTGCCGCCGGTACCCGACCACCACATATATACAGAAACGCGCTTATAATAATACCTTATCAGCGGGGGTGATCTCGAGAGCGGGAAGAGCCTTGTCCTCCCTTGGCGACAGGTATAAACCCTTGCACCTGAATTGATTACCCCATACCTGTAGAGTGTAACAATCGACCTGCCCCACTTCTCAAGGTATCAGCAGTTACGAGGGGTGCAGGGTTAATCTGGGCACCACACTGGGGTACTGTGGAGGTTCAGGAACACCCTCATTGTACCCACATTGGAATTTATACTGAACACACACATGTTGATATCATTTGATTGAAAAGGCACTTCATAATCTCACAATGAGTCGTGAAGTGAGCAATGTGATGTTCTCATATGTATCAAAGAGTAGGTAAGTAAAATTATACCAGTCTTTACTTCGATCCTAGTAGTTATTTAACCATTGTTTAGCCTATTTGTATCTGGACATTCTGGAGTACCCGTATGATCTAAGAACTTTGAACATAGATCCTCAAATTCACTGATATTTGAAAAATATTTGCAGAGGAATTGTTAAGCACAACATTGCGACAACTTTCAGCCAAATATTTCTCAATGTGTAGGTTTGTTATCAAAATATTGACGTATGTGTGGTATCATGAGTATGCTACACATGGGAACGGACTGAATTGAAGTCAATTCAAAATATTACAACAGGGTATTTGGTGCAGTATGATTGCAAATAGGGTGCTGGGTGGTACATGTATGTCTGGTATGGATCCAGCATTCAGTATAGCCATATAAACCTGAGGTATAGCAGAGACAGTCTAGCTATCGATCTACACAAAATAGTACATAGTTGAATATAGGCTAACTGCTCATTTAAGCTCCATATCAATGTTGTATGTAAACACATAGATAGGGACATATTTCATGGAAAAATGTTAGATAGATCATAACCAACAACTCTCCTTCAAATGTCTTGTAAAGTCATTCCCAATTCTGAAGTTATTTCCAAAAGTAGTTTAGATCCAGACGACACTTAAAGGAGGAAGTAGTAATGGGTTGAGCTTGATATCGATGATAGGAGGGATTGTTTTGCTATCACAGAACATTGCTTCCAGGGTTCATTTTAGGATAATACGGCTATAAATGGAGATAGACTATCGATGTAAAGTTATGTTGTTATGCATACTGTTTTGACTGACACCTGAATCTGTTTTGATAATGTAATACTATACTATCCGCGCCGCCATTTTTGTGTACACAACTCCATGGGGACCGAAACCACAAAAAGGCTACCGTGCAAAAGGGAGGCACAGCTCACTTATTGGTGACAACTTTCGTAGTAAGACATGTTTTGCAAAATGTTTGAAGAAGAATTGTTATTCAGAAAGTTGAACAACTCTCTTTCAAATATCCTATTGAGTTGATGCTGCATTCCTCAGTTATATTAAAAACTAAAACAGATCCAGACGACAGTAGTCCTGTGAACATGATCAAGTAGAGTATTGGGTTACATAGCAAGGGGACGTTTTAGGATACGATCAATAAGGTAATGTTCTATCTAAATTCAGCAGAAAGAGTAGATATGTATGATATACACATATCTTTATTCAATGTATTTACTG
>OZ012700.1:27955935-27988435 GCA_963942565.1 Maea johnstoni
CTACGAATACTGTTGTATATAATTTGAGTTTTATTTCACATATTTTTTCTGTTACGCATTATCTAACTTTTTTACGTATTACATTGATTTTGAAAACTTTATATTATATGCATGCAAACTTTTGTAATGCAAATAACAGTCGATAAATATACATACATTCGAACTTACATTACACCCGGACTGAAAACATGACCAGTTCTAACTACCGGTAGTCCCTATATTGCCCATTGCGGGTTTAGTTAAATAAGTGTTGACCTTTCAGTAAAGTTTTAATATGATATACATTTTTATTACGAAATTGTCATTTATGCATTTTAAATCAAATTAATATCAGTTATTTTTTTTAATTGGCGCCGTCATGTTCAACCAAGTTTACTTTAACTGGCAATAAAGAAATCATATCAAAATAATTTTCATCTTTTACTTCAAATATGAAAGCGGCCTAATTAAAGTATCCTAACTGAGTCTCTATAGGATGGGTCAACTTAACCCAATAATGCTCACAGCGGCAAAAACCAGCATGACAATTTTGATGAAATCGTTCAGGCTAAAGCAGAATTGGCAACGTTTTTGGAGGAGAAATGTTCATCGGAATATTATCCACAACTCTTCTTCAAATATTCTGTAAAATTATTCTTAATTCAAAAGTTATTGTCAAAAGTATCGTCGATCCATACGATAATTTCTAAAGCATGTGACAAATTGTCTGTGACTTGGGGTTAGTCAGGTGTGAATGGGTCTAAGTGTGCGGCTATAGTATCTGCTCGTCCCATTTCATTCCTATAGGCCAAGACAAGAATCTAACCCATTCATGCTGAAGAGTTCCTTTAGATATTGTCGTCTGGATCTACGCTACTCTTGACAATAACTTGGAATTAAAGAAAACTATTCACATAATATTTGAAGAAGATTTGTCGCTAGTGGTCTGAGTAACATTATTCTCTTATGGAAGAAAATCCCTGTACTATTAAGGGAACTTTTTTGTTGTGTATGATAGATGTTAACGAACGCAGAAATTCCATTGATGAAATCGAGAAATGTGCTTTTTTCTTTCACGGTCGTCATAAACATGAATAACAACACATTCATAATTCTAATCACAGCTCCGTTCATTTTCTTGGTATCTTGGTATATTTCGTCACTTATAACGAGGGTCGGCATGGAAACCTGTCTCATATCAACCTGTCGCATGGCAACCAATGATTTTGGTGTTGTTTCTTCGTTTTTCAATGCAGCTTTTTCATATCTTATTCGTTTTTTATCTTATTTTAAGGTCGAAAAACTTTATGTTTCATCCTACTAAGTAATTTTAAATCTATTTGCAGGGTCGCCAAAAGACACCAAAGAAGTTGCCCGATCGGGTCCCCGTCTACTCAGATAACGTCCCCAACACCAATGCCGGTAACTATGGCGCGCGGCTGGGTACGGAACCCGGCCGCACCATGCAGGCGCTGGAGTTCCGGTTCAACAGCCATAGGCGACGAAGGAAACTAGGAACTGATATGGTCTGCTACTGAATACGTCCCCAACCCATGGAATTTAAAGACACTGCCTTTTGAAGTGACATTGTTTGTTATTGGAATACTCTAAACTGCGGGCAATGACTTTTAATGTGATATTGTTTATTACTGGAAGTATCCCCAAAATAATGGGGTTTAAAGACAATATCATTGGAAGTGATATTGTTCGCTACTGGAAATACCCAGGTGATTTTATAGACAATATCCTTTGAATTCGAAGAGACATTAATAACTGCTAAAGGTTCTCTGCGAACGTGAGGTTTCAGTTAAAGATGGAACACTTAGACACAGTTTTGCCTGCTATTAAACGCATCTTTCCACCGACGGATTTAAAGCCAATTGACATTCAATCGTAGACATCAGATACCATTAATAGGACACAATCTACATCTTAAAATACCCATCAAAGGAGATAGTTTAAAAGACAATAGAAAAGCAGATTAAATGTTGATGGCAGAATACTGTGCAGCGCATTGCCTCGACTGGATGCCGAAAGATGGCGCCACCTGATTGAATTCCCCCGTACCCCGGTATGGTTAAGGGGGTTCAGAGGGGGTACCAGTCTGTAACCCCCCCCCCCCCCCCCCCCCCAAAGAATAAATAAACATAGCGGCACCCCACCAGGGCAACTGTGTGCGCCCTCCTTACGGGCCCAATAGCGCCCTCTTACGGGCCCCATGCACAACAGGACCAGCGAGGAAATACACTCTCCCAAAATCGTACCCAATTGTACCACGGTTAACAAGCTTACATGGGACACGTGGCTAAGATATTACTTTGAACTTTCATTTTGGTTCAATAGGAGAGCTCGAAACCAATCTTTCTTGAAATCTTAGTCACTGCTCTCACGATTGTGAGGTAGGTTTTTGTGGATGTGAATGTGGTACTTCTCCGTGTCTCTAGGTGGCGCTGCGAACCAAAGGAAACATCGTCTGGTACTATGATGCTTTTTACAATAACTTCAGAATAGAGCATGGATTTACAAAGTATTTGAAGGATAGTTGTAGTTTGCTTTTCTAATATTTCTAATAAAAATTTCTTCATCAAGTCGTTTAGACTTTCATTGAAAAGATGATGAAATATGCAGAACATCCTCGGCTGCCAGAATCACGAATAGCTAAAACTCCATTCCTGTAGTGTAGAGAAGGAAATATAGAAACAGCAAAGCAGAGGGTGCATAGTGCCATTTGTACGGAAAAGAAACATAATTTCCTACTATTTTGTATTTTGATCGAAAAAGGGATGTAATTTTTATTCGATATAAGGTCAAGCTAATGTTACTTGATATACATATGTGAGTTATAAGCAAAGATAATGTGTCCATCAATGGTATACTTCCCGCCTTTTTCTTTATGGGCAGGGACTCGAGTTATAGTCGAGTGATTTAATCCGATCAAGCCGTCCCCAAATATACTCTATAGTTCTGCTACTTGAGCAAATAATTCGGCGATAAATCAAGAATAATGACAACATTTGGTGTAAAGTTCTTAATTTGATTCATTATTTTGAATTATTTTTCTTAAAAATTTGTTTTGTTTTTTCTAAATAAATCACAAAAACAGTCCAGCCTTTTCAGATCGTCATAGGAATATTATCTGTGATAGCGTGCCAAGTGTGACGACTTGCTATTAAAATTAATTACTGACTTGTGCATGTGCGTGTCGAGATGTGAGATATGATTCTTGGATGCTTTCTTAGAAAAATAAAGTTTTGTTTGAGATTTATCAAATGTTTATGTTGTTCGTTATTAAATTGACCGCATGTCAGGCTCCCAGTCCCTGAAAAGTCCCGTTTCCTTCAGAATTTTAAAGGGGCCCTAAAGGCTCACATACATATCAGCTTATATGAAAGTAATACACTTCAAAAACAGGATGCTGCCCTTCTTTTTCTCTCAGTGATCCCATGAGGGGAGATTTTTGCATATTGTCATCATCCTGCCCAGCCCCTGGCAGCGGCCATGTTTTTCAATTGGGTGACAGAGATCACTTTCTGCCCCTAGCTCTGTGCACCACCTTTGTTTTATTACACCGAACAAAGTACAAAACACAGAAGGAGAAAGTACAAACAGATTTTGGATAAATACCTGTCGTTTGCGTTGTTGACCTAGTTTCACCGGTAGGTCACTCGGCAAACTCTGTGCGTGAAATTAGCACACGCTGTTGCTGTGTATTATTTAATTGAATAACACCCGCTGTTAAGGACAACAGCCTGTCGCTAAGGAGCAAGTACAACATGACGATTAATCTAGGGCCCTTGACCAACCAGAATCAAGAATCTCCACGTGAGGTATAATAATTAAAATTATCTGCATCAGTAATATTTGGGAAAATCATTGTCAATCATTTCTTGTTGTAGTTCAGGTTGTAGGCTGAGTCGTGATTAATATTTTTCCTCTCAATATTTTCGAAACGTGTTTTTGTTGGAAAGAAACAGATTAAGTCATAGCTGTGTAAGTGAAACATTAAGTTATAGTTGTGTAATGCAAAAGGTAAATGTAGTCATACATATCTGATAACATGAACATGTTCATGACTTGATTTCTATCGAAATAGAAATGTTTTAACCCATTAATGCTTAAGAGTTATCGTCAGTATCTTTGATACTTTTGATGATAACATTGGAAAAAAGAATGATTTTACAAAATATTTGAAGGAGATGAGTTGGCAATGTTCTGAATATCATTTCTCCTTCAAATATTCTTCCAAAATTGCTTTTACCTAAGAGATTTCATCAGAATTGTCAGGCCGCTTTTGGCTGCTGTGAGCACCAATGTTTTAAAGCTGGACCAGGAACAAATGTTAGACCAGGAACAAATGGAGATGGCCCTCTTTCTGCTTGTACAAACCACATTTCAAACTATATTTTCCACAATGTAAGATTGAGTTGGCGAGGTTAAAAATGAAATGGAACATTTTTTTCTTCTCAAAAATGGACACGAATATTTTTTGATATGTTCTTGCCCTGTAAACTTGCATTCTATATGCAACCGGGTTGGTCCGAGTTACCTTTCTTTGCTAAAAGCTCTGAGTGATAGGGTACGTTTTCGCCTTTTACAAATGAAATAGACAATGACGCGGCCTTTGTTTCAATATTGTTGTGGCAACAATAGGGGAAAATTCCTTTGTTGGAATCGTGTTGTTCTCGCCAAGACGGGAATATAATAGGGCGATATGTCACACAACGAATTGTAAAAAAAATAAAAATATAGGCCGGAGAATTCTTTACTTTTTGATATGTTCTTGCATTCTATAACACAACATTATTCTCTCATGGAAGAAAATCCCTGTACTATTAAGGGAACTTTTTGTTGTGTATGATAGATGTTAACGAACGCAGAAATTCCATTGATGAAATCGGGAAACGTGCTTTTTTCTTTCACGGTCGTCAAAAGGTACACATAAACATGAATAACAGCACATTCATAATTCTAATCACAGCTCTGTTCAATTTCTTGGTATCTTGGTATTGTGGCGGATTGACCCCAGGCCTAAGAATAGGGTCACGTCCCGCCACTAGCGAATTATTGTAAACTAGGTCTCTGCCTCCGCTGAGTCTAGTATTGCTGACGTTGCAGCATTGTAAATAGTCTTTAGAATAATTGTGACGTAGCGCTCATGCTGCTTGCCGCCAACGGCCGCGCGTGTGATCCAAGGGCTTGGCGGGAAGTTCGAATAGAGCGGGTGTGGCGTGAATTATCGGAACCCGTGAATTATCGGAACCTTTGATATTGCGCAGGTGCGGAAGTGAAAATTTAGCTCCGCCCATAGGAATGAGTGACCATGCACCTCAAGCATTTGGAACCGACATTAAGTGCCGTTTAAATGAAATAAAATATTTTTTGAGTAATCTGTTATCTGTATATACTATGTATACAGATAACATACCACTTACAACTTGTTGTCAGTATTCCGTTTTATGAAACTGAACTTACGATCCCTGCTTACGATCGGAACCTGTGCCTCAAACTTGCGCGATTTATGGTGCCAGAATTTTGATCAACATTCGTGTCCAAATCATTCCATCACAAAGAGTGTACATAATTCCAAGTCATAAAGTCTTTTTATTCGGGTTCGTTCAGAAGATAACATGCTACAAGGTGCGATTAATCTGTGGAGTAACCCATTTCCATGGGAAACAAATTCTATTTTGTACGCGTGAGAAGCCGGAATCCGCGCCTGCGCATTATCGAAGGTTCCGATAATTAACGGGTTCCGAATATTCACACCACACGGGAAATAAGTCAGTCCTGGAAAAGCTATCGAAGTGAGAAGTAATGGAAAGAGAGCTAGTGTAACGACGATAGAGCAGAGATCAGCTAAATGACTGGAATTGGACTAACCAGGGATTAACTACAGAGAGGTCAAGCAACTACGTATCGATCCAGCTGATCGAGGAATTACGATGTGTGTTTAGAAGGGGTACTGCGTATATTGTGCCGGATTAATGAGGAATAGTCTACACGACAGCGTGCTGTTTATAGCAGGATTTATACCAGTGAGATCAGACATTTAAAGTTTTGTGGATTGGAGATTGCGGAGTATTTGTTTACATGAGATGGAACTATTGTGTTAAAACTGTTATTGTTCAGGAGCGGAGGCGGTGTGTATAACTCATCTTTGGATTATTAAACTACTGCTGATATTTGTATTTCCTTGTCCTGTTTTCACTCTACAACCCATCCATTTCCCCAAGCTGACGCTAAATGCTATCATAGGTTAAAAACACCAACTGGCTATTATTTATTAAGAAAGAGAACTAAGAACTATTTATTTAAGCAAGGTGATTCTGTATGCTTAGTCGGATCCTTCCTTCGGCCAAGGACCTATACCGCTACATATATATATATATATATATATATATATATATATATATATATATATATATATATATATATATATATATATATACTGTATACCATGTTAATATTGCGGCAGTTTAATTAATGCGTACTTTGCACACCCATTGAGTCCGCATTTATTAAACTGCGCACTCATTTTGATATTGGATACCTATTCTTTAATCGATCAACACACTGATATCATAGCTTGTCATTCAACATGAAGACCCTTCGCGGCCTCTGCTGGTACTGAGTTCGATTACGATGAAGACAACTCGCACACCCGAGTGTGATCAAACATGCAAGTGCATGACCACTAATCAGGGTTACTGATTGCAACCAAGATACACTCTTCATGGCTGGTGACGAAATAATGATTGCAGTTGCCTATAGTACTGGCAGCATCTGGCATCCCGAAGGGGCTGGCCGGCTTGAATATAGCAACACCACCCTACCCAAAAGCCGGGTAGGTTGCATACCCTTGGCTCCCTCACACAACTTGATCTGGAGGTTGGAGGTTATCAATGCGCAATGATTAAACTGCGCATCAAAGGCAGTAATCTGCTGGGCGCATTATTTTATATGCGCGATATTAACACGGTATACAGTATATATATATATATACATATTCTCCATTGAAAGAAATTTTAGTCCCTGATAAGTATTGTCTAACCCCTGGGTTATCTCTCAACTATGCTTCCATTTCGTGTGAGCAACAGACTACGTCATAGGAATATTTCGATTGCGACCTCCTCCCTCCTGCCTGCACACATACATACATAGAGCATTAAAAGGAACAATAGTAACGGAAACAAAGGGCAGTAGAGATCAACACGACTTTGAGAGAGCTGGATGAAACATTCCGTCATACGCGACCACGCTTAGTTAGAACGGCTTTGGCCATTGCGAGGGTGCACCTCATTGCGCTGCTGTTGGGCGCTACAGTGTACGCTGTTGCAGGCACCCACTACAGAGCAGTCACTGGTCTGCAGGGTTTAATTCCCAAAGCAGGTATCAACGCCACCGTAAAGACCCGCAGGGCTCGCAGCCTCATCCTCTGTGGGATCCAGTGCAAACAGGAGCCGCACTGTGGGGCGATATTCTACAGCAAAGCTGCGGAGAGTTGCTACCTCATGAACAAACAACCCACATTGGACCAACTTGAGGAGGATGCGAGCACGGTCTGTTTGAGCCGGCCTAAAGGTAATTTATATTTGTCATGAAAAGAGTTTCCTAGGAAAGTGGTGGGCGACTGAGCTTATGGTAATTTTAACCATAAATTAAGAATGAGAAATGGGAAATATTAGAAAGGGAGTTGTTATTCGGGTCAATTTAAAAAAAAAATTGATTTACGATACTCTGTTATCATGGTTATTTTGTGCACACATTCACGCATTCACGAGATATAGAAAATTTAATTATTTTTTTTTGTACTGGACAGGGTACAAACGGGACATTTAGACCATTAAGATATTTCAAATACATTTAGATATATTTTCCTACAACTTGAATAGAGATGACAATTTATTAGGTAAGTTAACTATTTGGTGAGATAAGTTATTTCAAGAGCACACATTGTAAAAAAAATATGTAAAAATTAACTCTATTTTGGTGCAACTGAGCTGCACCCGATTTGGGTAAACCCTGACATATGTGTACCAGGTTAGCATTTTCAGGTAGACCATTATATGTGGGTAGTGGGAAAACGTTTTCCTGCCTAGGGTTAGATGTAACCTGATAATATCGGATGGGGTTAACATTTATTTCGGGGGGAGGGTTCATTTTTGCGATGCACGACCTTTACTACAACATACTGATATCGAGTATGCTTTTTTATTCGCAGGTTATCACTGTGCAATAAAACCTCTCATTGTGAACACCAAGAACATGTGAACACACATAACCCTGTAATTCTGATTTGTGAGATCGTTCCCTATCTTTCCCACTACTGTATAACTGGTTAATTTAGTGTGGTCTTTAATTTGGCGTCTTTTGGCGAATGCCCATCAACGCTAAATTAAAGATCGCATAAAAATATGTCTACATGAAGATGGCGTTGTTCTGACTGCTCCAGACGCCAAAATAAATACAGGGAAAATATTTTTTTTTAAAACGCCAACTTAAGTTCACGCCAAATTAACCAGTTATACAGTATCTATTTGAGTGTGTTTAGAGCTGATATTACCAATATGAGTTCCTGTAACGGAGGAGCCTCATGTCCGACTCCACCTATATCCTCCTTTTTGCATACCCAACTAATACAGGCGAACTTGGATATGACGGACCACTGTACGACGGACTTTTGTCTATGACGGACGATATGCTTTGTCCCAGTACCATGCATATCAAATTATGTGCTGTATGTACTAGTATATGACGGATTTTGCATATGACGGACCAATTTTCCTGGTCCCATTGAGTCTGTCATATCCAAGTTCGCCTGTATTGTTTAGCATTTTATTCGCAAATTACACTTTATTCAAGTAGCGCATACCTTACACCACCCGTTAGTAAAGGGAGGGTGAGGGTTGTATCACCTTTGCCACGTTCAATTAATAATTGACTTGCTAAAATGTCTCTCCCTATTCCCATTAACGTGTCTAATTCTCCCACTCATGTTTACCCATCTTTCCTACAATTAACATCCAAAACATTGACATTCCCTCCCAGTAATGTTCTTGCTGCACCCATTAACACTCAGGAGTTCTTCCAGAAATTGTCGTCCGGACCTATGATACTTTTGACAATAACTTTTAAATTGAGAAGAGTTTTACAAAATATTTGAAGGAGAGTTGTAGGTAATGTTCTGATAGACATTTCTCCATCAAATATTTTCCTGACTTTGCTTTTGGCTCCAAAATATCATTAAAATTGTGAGGCTGCTTTTGGCCGCTGTGAGCATTAATGGGTTAACAGCTGTCGATTGAGTGCTTGGTGTTTTCGTATCAGGTGATCGCCCCTCTCGCAGTTGCAGTCATCCCAGCAACATGATACTACAGTGACGACATTTAATTCCTGCACTAAATGCGTGGGCAGCCCGAGCATAGTACACGACCGCACGTCCGATTGCAGCCCAGTTTCTTGGTCATGGATGTATGAGTGACCTCACAAAAGAACGTAGCTTTGATTCGCAAGCTAGGTGTGTCATTTATGTGCTTGGCTTACTTTTTGAGATGTTATCAATGGGTATTTGAACAACTAGACACTGGTAGACGTCCGTTGGACTGGTGCAGGAAATAAATGTCTGTATTGTACTAGCGAACAACACCAACCACTACATCGACAGCGGGGCAGCGGAAAGAGCATTAACGGGAGGGAATGTCAATATTTTGCCTACTCATAGTAGAAAAGAAGGATGAAACACGAGAAGGAGAAATAATAGAGTTAATGGGAAATGGGGAGAGTGCAACAAGTACAGACAGTACATACGTTAGGTGCAGCTTTTGGGTAAAATGAATCAGGGAAGGTATGTATGTATGCATGCATGTATGTCTGTGTATGTTTGTAAAAAAGTATAGTACATAAGTGAGTATATAAGCGTTAATTGAACCATCATTTCTGTAAATTGTATTGGTTTTGCTAGGCTTTTGGCACCATACCTATTTGAGAAATGCTTTAACTCCTGAATACCTATTTGGGTACACTTAAATGTAAAGAATTATCAGAAGAAAGTTTTTACTGTCCCTGCTCAAACCGAAGGGAATTTAATGCAAGCAGATTATATGGAGAAACTAGTCGTGCTTACGTTAACAATAGGGATGTCCTTACATTAACGTATGTATAGTGTGTGTGTTAGTATGAGAAATTTGTGAAATATGTGTGTGTATTTATATATGCATGCATGCATGTATGTATGTGTGTGTATACATGTATTTGTATGACATAATAGTAAGAGTATAAAAGCGTTAACGGAACCAATATTTCTGTATATTCAAGCTTGAATTGGTTTTGCTAGACTTTTGACATCATAACTATTTGAGAAATGATTGAACTCCTGCTTACCTATTCGGTACACTTAAATGCAAACAATGATCAGAAGAAAATGATTAATGTCTCTGCTCAAACTGAATGGATTTTAATGCAAACTGATCATATGGAGAAACTAGTCGTGCTTACAGAAGGCATGATCTTGTTTCAACATGCACCATTGGTGTCACGTGTAAGGTGTCAGACATTTGATATCCTATGGGGGCGTGTTCAGTTATACTTGAGCTGCGCTTCATGTGTCATTTGTTTTTTCAAGCAGTCCAGTCATATCTACATGTTTGTATTTATGAGTTATATTTATCTTTATAGTTTCAATTCGTTAAAATCGTGGTATGGATGGTACTTATCAACGAATGTGTATTTGTTGATATGAAGCTTAGCAGCAGCGGTTTTCAGGAGTCATGTAATATTTATAAAATTAACAAACATAAGCTGAAAACCGATTACCTAAAACAGAGAGTAAGCCAGGAATTTGAAAATGGGGTCCGTTTTTTTTAACTGAAGTGAATTTTATTGAGACGGTTGGTGTGAGAGCGCTAAGCTGTTGGTGGCACACCAGGCCATTCAATGCAATACTTTTACCGAAAAGTGGTCCTTTGACATTGTTGAAGAACCATAAAAAAGCATAAGTAACTCTATGTGAAAGAAGAACAAGGGCAATATAAAGAGCTTAGCCTTCAAATCCAAAAAAGCACCAAGGGATCCTTTCGATGCATGGTATCCATGGTATCCAGATCCAAACATCCGCGTTCTTTTATAAGGCAAGCAGGGTGCCACAGCAACTTAAGGTTCCGAGGTATATGCCTGCTGCTCCTAGTGCCCACCGTTGAGCAAGCCGTCAAGAGGGTACATACATACATACATACATAAAACACATGTACGTACGTAAGTTAATATATACACACACGTATATATATATATACTGTAAAACTGGTAATGTTTGCGTGTAGTAAATATTGCGTTTTTTTCATTTTCTCTTTTATGCGTGTTTTAATTAATGCGAATCTCCATCTACGTCAGATATCTGAAACAGAAGGGACAGATTTATGCGTGTTTTAATTATTGCGTCCTCATGCATTCACATTAAAACGCAATAATTAAAATCACGCAATCATTACCAGTTTTACAGTATATATATATATATATATATATATATATATACATATATATATGTATATATATATATATATATATATATATATATATATATATATATATATATATATATATATATATATATATATATATATATATATATATATAAATATATGCGTGTGTGGGGGTATATGATAAAGACTTCAGGCTAGGTACTTGATTTAAGATAAACTAAACCACCTTGATGACTAGTAGGTAATATAGATATGTGTGTAAATTTAGTAAGAGGCTGAATTTCAGCTTTCATTAACATAAATATATGTGTCAAGATATCTGACATTGAAATTGGAAATAGTGGGTACTGAATATTTCTGATTATACAGGGTTTTATGTGCATATACTGCTTGAAAATATCTATCTCTGATAAAAAGCTGTTTGCTGTCTATGGGAAGTTTTTGATTCCCATACTGGTGCCCTGATGTGTGTTGATTGGGGGTAAATTGCATTGAAGTATCACACCAATTTAGACAATGACCATTTTTCCTCTATTTTTGTATAAATCTTGGCCCCCGTTGCTATGGCAACCAATGAAACTGTCAAACCTAACCATGAATTAACTCCCACGGTTAAGAGCTTCAATTTGATACCACATTTGCCATGATCTGACAATGATCTGAGAAGATGACACATTATGCAAGTTAACATACAATAAAGTGCCAAAATCACCCAAATATGTACACACAGAGATTGCTTTTGAACTGAATACATCATAATAGTCCATGACCCAGAGGGTTGGTCACTATCATATTGGGGGGGGGGGGGGGGGGGGGGGGTGGGGCAATTCTGATTAATGTTTTTGAATTCCCCATATTCTCAGCTTCATGGTATTTCAGTAACAAATATTTTCCAAATCAGACCTTTTTTTCTTTTCCCAGGTGAACTTAGCTTTATATATTTACACAATCAATAATTTGCTTTTACTCATTACTCATATTTCATAACTAATACATCTCTATCCATTCCCCTTGAGACATGGATCCGTGCGCCGGCCTACATATTTTGGTGCACGGATCCATTCCTCTGCCATACCTCCCTAACCTTTGCGCTGTGTTGCGCCCAGCGCAACTAGCTGCTGCAATAAGGCTACTTTGGTACACTATAGTAATGTGATGACGTCATCATCAGGGGATTAAGTGTACCATAATTATAGTACACAAGTACCCTCATCAGGGGATTAAGTGTACCATAATTATGGTACATATGGTGGTCAGTACTCAGTGACCTAGGGGATTAGTCCTAGGGTGTGAAGGGATTATTTTTATGGTGGGACTATGCTACACTTTCTATAACCTGATGAGGAGTGGTTTCTGGTGCCAACGTTAGGGGATTAGTCCCAGGTTGTGAAGGGATTTTCTTTGGAATTCCCCATGACTCGCTCCCACCTGGCATTTTGGTCAACATTTTTTCTACACTTGTGATCTAGTGCATGTGGGGTATTTAATTAGGTGTTTATATGAAGAAATTACTTAGAATACCATTAATACCAAATGAAGTCCCAACCTCCAATCTTGGACTTTGGGGATTTTTTCAAGATAGTGCTGCCAATTACAACTTAGTTGTATTACTTAGGATTCAATTATACGAAATGATACACCAACCCCCTCTGTAGGACATTTTGGAAGTTATTAGTAGTTTGTTGCCCTGTTTAACTTAGGTCTACCCATGTCATTCAGGGTGATACCCAAACCCCCTCTATAGGACATTTTGGAATGTATTAGTAGTTTATTGTCACATTTAACTTAAGAGTTATCAGGCCTACTCCACACCCCACAATCTTGATCTTTGAGGCCTTTTTTCAATATCTTGATGACACTTTCAACTTAGTTTTTTAACTTATGATCCAATTGATACCAGATGACAACCTAACCCCTGTCTTGGAGTTTGGGGATTTTTTCAATATTCTTATGACACTTTCAACTTAGTTGTATTCTTATGATCCTATTGATACAAGATGGCGCCCTAACCCCTACCTTGGACTTTGGGGATATTTTTAATATTTTAATGACACTTTCAACTTAGTTATTAAAAACTCAAGATGCAATTGATACCAAATGACATCCCAACTCCATATCTTGGACTTTGGGGATTGTTTTGAGATATTGCTGCCGCATACAACTTAGTTGTACCACTTATGATCTAATTGATACAAAATGACACCCCAACCCCCTATTGTGGACTTTGGGGCATTTTTTAAGGATTTTGATGGCCCATTCAACTTAGATGGTTTGCGCATGTTCCAATTGATTCAAAATAACGTCTTGGACTTTTCCCAAAATACTGCTACCACATGCAACTTAGTTGTACCACTTATGATCTAATTGATACAAAATGACACCCCAACCCCCTATTTTTTTCAAGATATTGCTACCACATACAACTTAGGTGTATTACTTATGATCTAATTGATACAAAATGACACCCCAACCCCATATCTTGGAATTTGGAGATTTTTTCAAGATATTGCTACCACATACAACTTCGTTGTAATACTTATGATCTAATTGATACATGTATCATAACGTAAACAGAAATGTAAAGTAAAAAAACAACAACAGCACAATGTGCTGATGACTTATGTGACGATTCTATTCATGCAATAATACGTTTGTGTCAGAATGAAAATTAAAATATATTTTCTGAGTTCTTACCTTAATCATCTCTTGCCAGCTTGTATGCCAGCTCATACTCTTCGCTAACGATTGTAGTGGGTGCAGTGTCTTCATCGTCTATATAGATATATGATGGCCATTCAATATTTTTCTGTCTATGTATCCAATAATGGGAATACACTAACATAATTATCACTATTAGAACAAAGGCAACAGCGCCGGAAAGAACAAGTCTTCTCGACAGTGCCATTTCTAACAGTGTGACCCCCAAAGCGTACACTGTATGGCATGTTTTAACAGCTGTTTCTCCATACCCCCAAGACACTTTTATTATACCTATGAAAGACATTGCCTTATAACTGTTAAATGTAGATTACCCATCACACTCCAATAAATGCAAGACACCCGTAAACATGCAAGGTTGGGAGAAGTACATAAACAAGATTTACTACGACCCTAAATATCCTGCCAGCTTTTGGGGGGTAAAAAAAACTTTACCGTGTCGCGCAAAAGGATGGAATAAATATCAGTCGCACTCAAATCAAGCAATGGTTAAAATCCCAAGAAACCTACACCCTTCACCGAAGGGCCCGAAGAAAATTTCAACGTAACAAGTTTATAAGCAATGGCATAGACGATGTCCATGATGCAGATTTAATGGATATGACAGGTCTCTCTAAAATAAATGACGGTTTTAAATACGTACTGATCATCATAGATACATTTTCCCGATTCTTATGGACATCCCTTTTGAAAAACAAAACTGGAGATGAAGTTGTACAAGGTTTTGAAGATATTTATGTCGATGGTCATAAGCCTACCCTCCCACGAACAGATAAAGGAAAGGAATTTACTAACTATAAAGTTCAAAAATATTTAAAGTCCCTAGGAGTGGTGCATATTGTGTCAAACAATGAAGTCAAAGCCTCTTTTGCTGAATCTGTTATCCGGACCTTGAAAAACAAGTTATATCGCTACATGACAGAAAAGCAAACCCAACATTACATTGATGTATTAGGGGACATGGTTGATAGTTATAATGGAACTTACCACCGATCCATTAAACAAGCCCCAAATTATGTGACCAAAGAGAATGAATGGGAAATTTACAGACTACCCTATCTCACCCAAAGGAAAAACCAAGTCAAACATCCACAATTTAAATTTGAAATAGGAGATGTGGTTCGTCTCTCATACCTGGAAAAGACGTTTGACAGAGGCTATGATCAAAAGTGGACCGGCGAACTCTTTCGCATTTTGAAACGATATCTACGAAGAGGCATTCCCATGTCCAAAGTTCAAGATTATGCAGGAGAGTCCATCACAGGAACATTCTATGAATCAGAGCTGCAAAAAGTAGAAGTATCTCCTGATCATGTATTGAAAATGAACAATCTTGGGTCATGCAGAGGCTGGGCAGATTTTAGCACAGGTGGCGTTCTGACTCCACAACAGCAGTAGAGATCATAACATAACCAATAAACGTCCAGAAATAGATAAATAAGCATAGAAAATCGCCACCATAGCTCTTGGAGAGTCAGATATTTCGGTCTAGATAAAAGTGCCCTCAGTGTTGCCTTCTGGCCCAATATCTGGTCACCATATTAAAACCCTACACAATTTACCTTTCAGCTTGTAATAAGCTGGAAAACCGGCATGTTTATTCACGTGGTTTAAATAATTATGGACCAATTAAGGGCTCATTGGTGGTCATTTAGGAGCTTACTTACTTCAGGCATTTGGTTGACCAACCTGACCCGCCTGAGAAGGAAACCCTGTATCATGACTCCTGCTTTTTCCGGGGTGTGGAGCTATTTGGGGAGACTCATTCTATTCCCTGCCTTAGCTTGAGCACTTCCGAAAATATCTCACCACATTTCTCAAGTGGAAATGCTCAACATGGTCATGGCGCTAAAGTTATCAGGGTCGGAAAGGAGTGGAAAGATTTCATGTGACAATCTGGGCCAAGTTTTCTTTGGTTTGGTTGAGCCTCGTGTTCGAGTGGGCGTTGTTCAGGACCTTCAACGTTGATCAACGTGGTGGGAAAACGGAATCTGAACGGTATCAACGTTTACTTGCGATGACGATCTGAACGGGATACGTTGGATCAACGTTGATCAACGTTTATGGTTTTGAAAAAGACCCACGTCGAACACGAGGCTCAACCAAACCAAAGAAAACTTGGCCCTTGTTGCATGCACTGTGCTGCAGGATAGCCAATCCCATAATAGTGTCGCAATATGGGACGTAAAGCTCCTGGTGAGCCATTGCTTGAGTGTACAGTGGACTGGAACTGGCTGATGTACTGTCTCGTATGGCCCTTGGACCACCGTATGGGTTGCGGGAAAAACATGCCTTGGTAATCATAGATTGCCTACTGATTAATTATGCCTCTAGCATTAAGTACGCTGTAATTATTGATTATTGATGTTCAATTTGTTATCGTCTTTGTTGATATTTCATTGTAATTTATCTATTTCTCTTTGTTGTCTATGTAATGCATTATTTATGTCATAACTCTCAATGTTACAAAAATTATGAAAATTCTTAAAAGGCAAAACGAGCATACGAGTAATTGACTTCCCAGGTCTCTTAAATATTTTCAAATTTGGGCACCTGCTTTGAGCGTGCCTACTTTTGAAAATAAAAAGGAAAGTGTTGTTTTGTTTCGACATCTGGTGTAAATTTTCCGAAATCACAAGTAAAGTTATGATTAACGAAAGCATTATTTCTGTCAAGCAGAGGTCACTGTCAAGTGAAACCTATCAAACAAACGTCTCTTCCAAGAAACGCACTGTTCATTGCAGGAAATGGCCACACTGCCAACCGTCCTCGAAACTACACTTGTGTAGTCTCCAGGACGAAGGCACACTGTGATACAGCCGTGCTTCCTGTTTAGTCGACTCCCTCGGGAACGCTGCCTCTGGCAGTCCCGGACGTTCTGGTTGTTATGTGTATTGGCGGGGGTGTCAACACAAGGAGTGACAGCTTTACAGATTTCCACTCGTTGAAATGGATTGAGTATAAAAGCTGCTTTATTGGAAATGGCTGCACAAAAGTGGGATATTTATTTAAGGAATTATATGATACAATAGTTAGCAACTTGATATAGGAGTCCGAAAGTTGCATTTATTGACTTCCTTTAGTTCTATGTGCGCAATTCCTGTCATGTATTTCCTCACCTGATTCAATGTAAGTGAAATCTATTAACCTGGGGTCGATTTCGCTGATGTATTTTTTATCAATTACGACATATGTATAGGATTTGTATTTTCATGACGTTGCATATCCAATAAGTACACTAGTCTGTGAATATCTCTTAGCTTTATTATGATACAATGGACCTCTATAGTCTGTATAGAATGAAATGTTACATCACTATTTCATCTGGTTGTTCTTATCTAGTTGTGGTTGGTTTCTTCCATCACCAGTTGGCAACAGTCATTTGATCCTACCCCTGGCTACTATACATCTACAGTACAGACATTTAATTCCTGCACCAGTCGACCGGACGTCTGCCAGTGTCTGGTTGTTCAAATACCCATTGATAACATGTCAAAAAATAAGCCAAGCACATCAATGCCACATGTAGCTTGCGAATCAAAGCTACGTTCAATTGCGAGGTCATTCATACATCCATGACCAAGAAACTGGGTTACAATCGGACGTGCGGTCGTGTATTATGCTCGGGCTGCCCACGCATTTAGTGCAGGAATTAAATGCCGTCACAGTACCGTTATCTTATGTCATCTCAATATGATGGCGCTAGAGTTGAAATAGAAAGAAGTACCGTTCAAACTTCTAAAGTCCCGCCAACATGATGTCCATGTGATCGCAATATTACTGCTCTCGCGTTAAACTAGCAAGAAGTACCATTAAAACTAGAGTTTGCCATCCAAACTAGGCGAACCTCTTTGGAGCACTACTACGTGTATGTACACAAACATACGTTTCGTCTCCGCTCCGCAAAATGATGATTTTACTCATTAGTTCCTCTTGTAAATTGTGCACATTGCCGACACTACGATCTCGCGTGTTTGTCTATTGCGAACAATACAAACACGCGAGATCGTATTGTTGGCAATGGACACATTTTACAATGGGACCTACTGAGCAAAATCAACATCTTGCGGAGTTGAGACAAAAAATATGTTTATACATACACGTATTAGTGCTCCTAACATGTTTGCCAAGTTTGGATGGAAAACTCGAACGTTTTGTAACAAAAAAGTGGCAAAAGTGATTGCCAAACTCGAGTCAGACAGACTATAGACCACAAGAAACGTCATATCTTGGATTAAGAAAAGAATGGATATGTAACGAGAGACCAATTACTATATGCCCTATAGTTACATGCTGGCCTCATGCCAGGACTACCAGATAAGGCAGCAGGGCGAGGTCACGTGAGAACAAGGACCAATCAGGGCTCTTGCATCGATTACATTACAGAGAAACCTTATCTCCACCACCAGCTGGGGGTGCCCAGAGCACCTATTAGCAGCTATTAGTTGACACTGGTTGAGGCTAGCATGTTCAGGTTGACCGGCTGGTTTCCATTCCATGTTTGGTCTTCTAAGGTCATATGCAGGGAAGCAATAATAAAAATCGTAATAACTGTTCACCAGGGCAGTAAGTGTATTAAATGTGCGCCTTCAGGCATCCTGACCAGACATCGGGGCTTCGGCCCTCGGTCTGACCAGGATGCCTTCAGGCGCACATTAAATACACATACTGCCCTGGTGAACAGTCATTAAGGCTTTAATGGAAACCGCGTTTTGATCAAGTTATTAATGTTATTAACGTTTCGAAATATTTCATGCAAATACTTAGCATTGTTCAGAGATTTAGAGGGGTTTATCAAATCATGATGACCAAAGTGACGAAATCTCCAGGAACATATTTTTGCTGTCAAATCAACATAGAAACATAAACAGGACTGGAGTCGTATGTGGAAGCATAAACATGTTAAAGATAACTAACAGCTTATGATTCGTCCATGCATTTGTACTTGTGGTACTCGTAAAGTAAGAAAGAGAGGCAGCCGTGATTTTATATTTTGTTAAAAGGATATTAGCGTTTTCAAGACGATTTCTTAAGGTCCTTAGATGCAGCTTAAGCAAAACAAATAAATATATAATCTTGCTGGTGATTTGGGTCTCAAATTCTATTCGTATAGGTTTGTCTCTTCCCCTGAGCATAGTCCTGTGCGCACCAGTAGTTTGAGTTATCTCGTTTTGCATGTTGGTCAAACCTGTCTGTTTGGATGTTTGCGCTAACATTTTATAATCTTTTGTGCTCTCTACTTAGTTTAAGTTTGTGTATTTTTTCCTTTGTTTTGTTCAAAAGAAATTTTTTGTACTATGTATGATTTAGCTTGGATTAAGAAAAGAATGGATATGTAACGAGAGACCAATTACTATATGCCCTATAGTTACATGCTGGCCTCATGCCAGGACTACCAGATAAGGCAGCAGGGCGAGGTCACGTGGGAAAAAGGACCAATCAGGGCTCTTGCATCGATTACATTACAGAGAAACCTTATCTCCACCACCTGCTGGGGGTGCCCAGAGCGACTATTAGTTGACACTGGTTGAGGCTAGCATGTTCAGGTTGACCGGCTGGTTTCCATTCCATGTGTTTGGTCTTCTAAGGATTTAGTAATCTTGCAATTACAACCAATAAACATACTATTAGTTACGCCCTGTTGGAAAGTGCGGTACGGCCTGATATCCACTTGAAGTCATCCATACCCCATGAGGCGGAGCCGAGTGGGATATGGATGACTGAGGAATTTATCACCTGCTCTTTTATGGTAAGAACAATGAACAAATACATCTCACACGATACGGCTGGTGGAATTTTTTTTTTATCTATTTATGTATTTTTTAATTTTTATTTATTTAATTTTAAAAAATATATATATATATATATATATATTTTCTATATATATTTTTTTTGGATTTAAAAAAAAATTTTTTTTTTAATTTTCATTTTTCATTTCATATATTTTTTTTTATATTTTTTTTTATTTTTTTATTTTTTTATAAAACCTGGTGACCTCTAGCCTGTCAGAGTGGTGATATCAAATTAAATTTGTTCTATAAGTGGTGGTATTGAATTCTGCCGTGTGGTATTGAATCTGCAAGTGGGTGATCGGCTCCAGATCTAACACCAATTGACCAATCAGCATCAAGAATCATAGCAGAGCAGGTGATATAATACAATACAAACACTAAGAAGACTAGGCCACAGTCATATGGACCCTCATATCCTATATTTGTCATGATTTTAGACAAGTCTATTCTAACCCAATCCCTATGTTCATATTTCGTTGACAAACCCACTCGCTATGATTTTTAACGGCGTTACCCGGTGAGTTTTCAAGTACGCTCTCCAGCCCCCCCCCCCTTTTTTTTGGAATAGCCCTTCCTTAACAGTCAGTACAAAACATTATCAAGGCAATTAAGGGATGTTGATTTTACTTATGCTGTAGACCTGTCTCAGTTTTTAAAGAATATGCCAAACACATCAATGACCCACGTAGATCGCGCTAATCAATGTTACATTCAGTTGTGAGGCCATCCAACAAAATCCATACCCAGACAACTGGGGGCGATCGGACGTGCGGTCGTGTCTTACACGTGGGCTGCCCAAGTATTTAGTGCAGAAATTAAATGTCGGCACTGTAGCACACCTGATGTTATAAGAACAGCGCGATATACAGGCAACTCTGCTCAATCCGGACATGTGTAATCCGGATTTTCGTCTAGACCGGACAGATTGGAAGGTCCCAGTCCCTTCCCATACATATAATTCCTATACGTATAATCGGTGACAGGACCTTATACCCACCTACCCGAACGGCCACCTGCCAGTATGGCCAATTTTCGGGTCTTTATGGCCACCCTCAGTGAGTCATTTTGGCCAACTCCACAAAAAAGGTGATATAAGGCAAGTTATTATCAATAAAGATTTAGGAGGAAGATATGTCAAACTCCCATGAATTAAGTCACTTGATGAGTGCTTTTAGGACTAGTGATAGAGGTTTTAGGAAGGAAAATGGGTCATCATTGTTTGGCCTACTCACAATTGTCAAGAACCTCCAATACTGAGTAGTGTACACTTTGAATTAGAAGTTTAGGGTATAACTAATAATGATTTTATGATATAAGGAACTGAATCTGAAATAAATACATATGATTGACTGATATAAAATATGTTTTGTTGGTATTTATTAACAAAGAGGAGTTGAGGGGAATCCAATACATTGTGGGATACTGATGGTACACATTGATACATGTTCTGAATTCATTTTTTCTCAATTGCATAGAATAAACACATTTGAACCATGCGAAGTGTAGATATGTTAAAATAAACATATTGTATCATGAAGTCAAATAATAATACTTATGATATATTTTGTTTATGCAGTATTTTATGTCCAATGTAGGAGGTTACATGCCAGACAGAGAGAAGGTCACTATTGTTTGCACTGCAAACATTACTCATTACTGTATTGTGCAAACATTTGACTGAAAGTTCAGGTGACATGTTATGATTACTACTTTATGATAGGGATAATCCAAGGAGCTACTGCGGGAATGTGCCAGCCTCTACACTCCATGCCCATAGCCTTTTTCAAGGCTTCACAAAGGTCTTTTTTAAGACCAGGAAAAGAAACCATATCTATTCCAAATTTCTTAAAATCTAGTGAAATATATGATAACAACGAGGCCTTGAATAAATCCATAAACTATATATGCACAAAATATCTCATTCCTTAACTCTTTATTGATTCATGATAGTAACACAATTTCCTAATCACACAAATATTTTCATTTTGAATGGATCTTTCAAATATGATACCTGTATTATGTTATAACCCTGAACTTTCAGTCAAATGTTTACACAATTCAGTAAGGAGTAATGTTTGCAATTATGAGTTGTGCAAACATTACCCCATCAGTATCCCACAATGTATTGGATGCCCCTCAACTCCTCTTTGTTAATAAATACCAACAAAACATATTTTATATCAGTCAATCATATGTATTTATTTCAGATTCAGTTCCTTATATCATAAAATCTTTATTAGTTATACCCTAAACTTCTAACTCAGGGTGCACACTACTCAGTAATGGAGGTTCTTGACAATTGTGAGTAGGCCAAACAATGGTGACCCATTTTCCTTCCTAAAACCTCTATCACTTGTCCTAAAAGCACTCATCAAGTGACTTAATTCATTGGAGTTTGACACATCTTCCTCCTAAATCTTTATTAGTAATAACTTGCCTTATATCACCTTTTTTGTGGAGTTGGCCATAATGACTCACTGAAGGTGGCCATAAAGACCCGAAAATTGGCCATACTGGCAGGTGGCCGTTCGGGTAGGTGGGTATAATGACCCTGAACCGTATAATCCGTATTTTGCCTAATCCAGACAGAAATTTAGGGTCCACATCAGTCCGGATTGAGCAGAGTTGCCTGTATTTCCTTAATAAATGTACTGTTTTGGCCCATTCTGTAACAACAGCCCATAAAATGCAAAAATGCTAAAAGTCACACATGGTGTGTTGGCTAACCTTCCATTGTGTTAATTGCAGAAATGCTAAAAGTCACATGGTGTGTTGGCTAACCGTCCTTGTGGTTATTGCAGAAATGCTAAAAGTCACATGGTTTGTTTGCTTACCTTCCATTGTGTTTATTGTAGAAATGCTAAAGGTCATCTGTGGTCTGTTGGCCATCTTTTCATTGTGTTGATTACAGAAATGCTAAAAGTCACGTTTTTTTGGCTAACCGTCTGATGACTCAAGTATGGAAAATAGCCGGTAGAAATATTCATAAGATGTATAAGTTGGTAATCCAACGTAACAAAGGTATTGGATGATTGGCAGATACTTGAGTCATCAGACCATCAGGCAGGTTAGCAATGGCTCTGCCCAGTAAGATCGGGAGAATATCATCTCCTGCGTCAAAAATCACACAATTTGCACTTATCGTCACCTGATTTATTTCTGAGAACATGACTGCACGCTCGTCCTGTAAACTGGGGCACTGCAAAATCAAGTGCCTAACATTTTCAAGTGCCGCGAGATCGCAATGTGAGCATACCCTCGCGTACCTAGACTGTTTTTTCAGTCTCAGGTCGTCTGTTTTTAACATTGTGTAAACTATAGAGATGCTAAAAGGCACATGGTTTTTCGCTAACCTTCCATTGTGTTAATTGCAGAAATGCTAAAAGTCACATGGTTTGTTGGCTAACCTTCCATTGTGGTAATTGCGGAAATGCTAAAAGTCACATCGCTCACATGGTGTGTCGGCTAACCTTCCATTGTGATAATTGCAGAAATACTAAAAGTCACATGGTTATTGGCTTATTGTCCATTGTGGTAATTGCAGAAATGCTAGAAGTCACCCATGGTGTGTTGGCCAATATTCCTTTGTTGGAACAAAATTAACTTTATATATGCTGGTGGGGGCTAATTTGGCCAATACAAAATGATGCAAAAAACCTGAAAAATACCTGAAACCCTGGTAAATGGGTACTTATCTGAGAGTACTCAGTGAGGGGTATCCAATGAATACCAACATGACAGGGTCTGTATGGTTTCTAAAAATATTTGCGTCTTTGTTCTTCGGACAAAAGTAGCCTCCGCATTGGGAGAGTTAAGTCCCTGCAATCATGTCATATTAAACATCAAAAACAAAAAAAAAACGCTATCTAAATTTATATTAAAGTGTTTATTCAAGTTACATCAGAAGGTGATGGTCAGTCAAGTAGAAAGGGTGCAGAGAAAAATGCAATTTCATAATAAATTGTACCTTCAATATCCCTGATGTCAACCACTAGTGAAATATACAGTATTTAACCCTTGCATGTCCGGAGATGTTCTTGATAAGTGTCGTCTGTACCTATTATGCCAGTAAAGATAACTTAACCCAGAATTTGTCGTCTGGATCTATGATACTTCTGACAATAACTTTGAAATTGCGGATGGTTTTAAGAAATATTTGAGGGAGAGTTGTAGGTAATGTTCTGATTGAGATTTCTCCATCAAATATTTTCCTGAATTTGCTTTAGCCTGCAAAATATCATTAAAATTGTGAGGCTGCTTCTGGCCACTGTGAGCATTAATGGGTAAAGAATTATTCATACATTCACAAAATATCTGAAGGAGAGTTGTCTAGCTATTTTGAGAATATTTTATTGAAAGTATGAAAATACTAGAAAATGAAATGCATCACACCCATCAAATATTCTGTGAAACAATGCTTCTTTTCATTATTTTCAAAAGTATCATAGACCCAGATGCCACTTAGCAAGGAGACCTCTAGACATAGCAGAGTTTATGATAAAGTGCTATAAAAGTGAAAGTACCGTATTCCTCCATTTAAGCGCATGTACCTGTAACAGGTTAAGAAAAAAATTAGCTAGAAGGGTCAGTCCTCATAGCCCCCCTACAAGCTTGAATGCCATGCCTGATTGGACGCTTGAGTGACTGCACACCCAGGACTGATAGCGCAAAGTGCTCAAGCTCTTAAATATATACAATCAATATATGGTACAAACCAGAAAAAATATGATCAATATATGGTTTGTGGTGGTTCCACTTTTAAATGTAAGTCAACACTTCGGTTGGAGGGGGAGGTTCAAAAGGCCAGAAAATAATGTCTGCTGGGATGCGCTTGATGGAGGTCTGTGCGAATAAGTGGAGAAATACAGTATTCTAGTACTTGAACCATTCCCAAAGCATCAAACAAGTATCACCTGAACAGTGAATGTCATTCTGACAAAAGGTCAACATTGATGTTCAACATTAATCCATTAATGCTCACAGCGGCCAAAACTGCCTGACAATTTTGATGAAATCTTGGAGGCAAAAGCACAGTGATGAAAATATTTCATGGAGAAATGTCAATCAGAATATTATCAACAACTCTCTTTCAAATATTTCGTAAAATAATCCTTGATTTCAAAGTAATAGTCGAAAGTATCATGGATCCAGACGGCAATTTCCAAAGGAACTCATAAGCATTGATGGGTTAATGATAATAATGAACAATGGTAAGCCCACCTGATGAAAGTCATGCCCTTAATGAGGGCCTCAGTCATGCATGATTTATCATAAAAGTACTACAAATGTACCAATCGGAGCTTTGATGGTGAAATGAATAATACTGCATTCATTTTGAATACATGATAAAGGAGATAATATCAGTTATCCTTGTTGTGATATTGGCATACAGCAAGATGTCTGCGAGAAGCCGAGAGCGATACTAGTATCGCTGGCTGAACGAATACATGGGCCTTATACCAGTTTCACAGCAAGGCTATCAAATTTATCATCAGCTCCCTCTCTCCCCCACTTCCACATAAATTTTCGATTACAATAAGCACACAACTAGTTCTAAGTAAAGTGGTTCTTGCAGCAGACATCCAAGAAAACTCTTCGTCAGACTCGATACATGCTGAACAAACGGCAAGGAATTCTCATTTGAACTTACCGTATTCGCCCGATTAAGCGCACGGTCCCGAATAAGCGCATCCCCCCTATTTTTCACTGCAAACCAGAACTGAATTTCGCCATTTCAGCAGTTCCTTTGCGCTCTCACCGTTCATATTCGCCGCATGATCGTTTATTAACCAATTAAAGATCTTTTCACATGCGGCAAACGTTGTACGGTACCATGCCTGAACTTACCGTGAACTTTACATACATAAATCCACCTTTATTACTTCCTGCCATTTTATTTTCCAGATATACACCATGTTGGCAGACTAGCATTTTGAACAGTGTTGCAAATAGTGTTTTAAACACCAAAAAACAATTTCTAGCAGGAGTGCGACCAGCAGTGGCTGCCATTTTGTTGCTATGGTAAAGCGACCTCTAGCGGCGAAGAACGTGGTTTGCCTCAATAAGGTTGCCATAGCACTACAGGAAATATTGGATTCTTAACAATGAATGTTGTGAAAAGCATTGTTAGGATCTCAATACAATCCAGTACAACATACAAATTGACCAATCAGCAGCGAGATTCAGAGTGGAGCTAGCTAGCTGATGATAAAGGTTTGTATCACATACTTGTATCACATAACTGTATCTCATGGCTGTATCACATGGCTGTATTACGTAGCTGGCTTAGAACAAGGACAGGCTTGAAATGCAATTAATGAAATTAGCACTATCCAAAAATCTGGTGTACATTGAAGGTTGCTCTAAATGTGCATTTCCCTCATTCGCAATTCTTGATTTAATCCGTTCATGCGAAGAGTTATTGACTAGAAGAACTGACTAGATCTATTCTACTTCAGTTAGGAATAACGCAAGAATGCACGCAATACTCATAGTTGAATTTTAGCTTAGGATCTGATTAAAAAGTTCTCCTGGCCATAATAGTAAATAAGTAGTTAGGAAAAGGCCCACCAGGAGTCACTGTGAAACTGGAGCTATATTTACTAATACATAACTACAATGAATCAAATTCAACATAAATATATAAAACCCTAGATATTTGCTATAATAAAAATAAAATAATATTATAAATATAAATATAGATATAAAAGGACCTTTAATTTAAAGCAGAAATTTATAACAATGTGACAAATTACCTGTAGACCTCTATGGGATATTCTACCCATCATGACAAGTGAGTGTGGCAGGCCTAACAATTTTGGAAATATTTTTCTTAGGAAAGCATTTTATGGCAAATATTTGAAGGAGAAACGTTAAACAGAAGTTAAACAACAACTCTCATTCAAATATTTTGGGAACTTATTGCTTTATTCGCAAGTTATTTCTAAAAGTATGAAAGTAGCATACGACACTTTCTAAGGGAACTGTGAGTGTGAGAGGGTTAAACCCATCATGACTGGCGAGTGTGGCAGCAATATATAACTGAATAAATGCTCAAAGCTGCCAAAAGCAGCCTGACAATCACAACAAAAACTTTCAAGCAATAGCATAGGTGAGGAAATATTTGATGAAGAAAATTTGAAAAGAGCATTACCGACTACTCTCCTTCAAATACTTTGTCAAATAATTCTGCATGTAGTTGTTAAAAGTTTTTCTATTTAAATAGAACATTATCGACAACCCTTCTTCCGATACTTTGTAAAATCATATTGTAAATTATTTGTCATAAGTATCATACTGTAACATATAAAAAAGGGACATTTATGCCCCCCTTTTTCTCAGCCATCTTAAATACTTGAGGGAGAAAGGTTAATAAGTGTAATCCACAGCCCCTTACAAATAGTTTGTGCATTTAGGCTGGACTCCTAGGTCACCATAAAATCATTCTGTATTAAAAAGTAACAGTCACAAGTATCATACTGTAACAAATAAAGAAGAGACATTTATGCCTCCGTTTTTCGCAGCCGTTCTTGCATCCAGAGTCACTTTCCAAGGGAAAGCATGAGTTGATATACATAATATCTTTGGCAGGGCACGACGTTAACTTTTGCAGCGACTTGCCCCGTAGGGCAAGTGAGATTCAATTTTCACTTGCCCTACCCCAACTTTCACTTGCCCATACCATTGTATGTTTTATAATATTTCATTTAAACCAAGTAGAACATGGTTTTGGCATGTGAAAGCATATTTTCTAGGACAAGCTTGGATGCCAGACCATGAAACTTGCACACATTCTCAAAAGTAAACCTGAAATATACAAAGAGTACTTTCCCAGTGGGGCAAGCAAGATGCAGTTTTCACTTGCCCCACAGCTATAATTTACAAATTCTACTTGCCCGGGGCAATGGGGCAAGCACCAATGTCGAGCCCTGTTTGGTTATATAACAATGAGCTAAATGGTTTACCCTTAACACTTATGCTGCTGGTGGCTAACTAGGCCAATACAAAATGATGCAGAAACCTGTAAAATGACTGAAACCCTGGCATATGGGTACTCATCTGAGAGTTTTGAAACTCTGAAACTTTGCATCTTCGTGCTTTGGATTAAAGTAGCCTCAGCATTGGAAGGTTGATAAACTTTCCACAGCTTTTCACAAATACTGATTTTATCAGTAAAAACACACCAAAAATCTCCCTAGAGCAGATGCTATACACAGGTAATAACTAGGATTATAATAATAATAATAATAATAATAATAATAATAATAATAATAATAATAATAATGATAATAATAATAATAATATTAATAATAATAATAATTATAATAACAATAATAATAATGATAATAATAGTAATACTACTACTAATAATACTACTACTAATACTTACAATGATAATAAAAATAATAATAACTATAATAATAATAATAATAATAATAATAATAATAATAATAATATCTATTTTAGGAGGGTAATGCAGTCAAATACAGGATTTGATTTTCACTGTGGCCCTCAGATTTTAGGATTGTATCTGAAGATTTCCCATATCCCGAACAACTAATAATGGTAAATGAAAGCTAAAAGGAAAGTTATATGATGTACAATTGCTAGTATCACCTACATATCGAAAGTCACTCAATTTTGAAAAATTCCTAATTTGCATTTTTTGCCTCGTTTTGAAGGGTGATGCTTAAAAAATTCCTACCTGACCCATTCATACCTGAAGTGCCCAAAATATCATGGTAAAGGTATTTGGTTTAAAGTCTTGTATCCTGAGCTACTTATATTGTCCCCTTAGATATTCAGGGCTCAACATATAGCATAGTCCCATCTCCCGGGAGATCTGAATTCCAAAAAAAGCCCTATCGGGCTACCTTAAGTTGGATTCAGGTAGTCCCGCTGGACTACCTGAATCCTGGGGAAGTTCCTCACTAAAATGCTATAAAATGGTAGCAGAAATAAAGAAAAATATAGCATCCCTTAAGCATGCAACCTACAAAATAGAAGAAAAAAGCATAAGTACCATTACTTACATGAAAAGGAGGAGAAGAACCATTTTGCCTTTTTGGAATAAATGGCGGGGCTACCTAAAATGCTGGCGGGACTACCTGATCTTGGGTTCAGGTAGCCCGCCAGCCTACCTGCTCCTTCTGGGGACCGTTGAGCCCTGATATTGTATGGTAATATCACTTGGTCCCAGCATTTTTAGGAAAAAAATATTCATAGACAAAATGTTGTTAGAGTGAACACAACCAAGAGCCCTTCTTCAAATATTTTGAGTAATAATGCTAAATAGCGAAATCAATCTCATAAGTTTCATACATTAAGCTGAAACTATACATGGAGAACCCAAGGCATGAATGGTCAAGTTAAGGTAAGGAATTTTTTTTTTTTTTAAATCAGAAATTAAAAAAAAACGAGTCACGAGGACATTTCAAGAGACGTCTAAGCACAAAGGGAAAACTGTCAACCAATGTTAGGACCATTGTTGCCAACCATTGTTATACCATTGTCCATTGTTGTCAACTATTTTTCAACATTGTTGTCAACCATTGTTTACCAATGGATAGAACCATTGTTGTCAACCATAATGGTTGGAATAAATTTTTGTCAACCATTGTTTCACCATTGTTGGAACAATTGTTGTCAACCATTGTTGTGAACTATTGTTTCACGATTGTTGGACCATAAAAATCACCCCTAGAAAGAAATGCAGCTCTCCTTCATAGATTTTTATCTTTTTCAACACTGTTTTGTTCCTGAGGTTTATTTCTGTTCTGCTCTGTAAGACTGGTGCTGCCATCTTCTGGCTCGTCAGAGAGTAGTTCCTCACCATGACTGAAGATGGCGCCTACATACTGTGAAAATACCCGATCCATAAGGCTCTTGTGGCGTGGCATAAGTCCCTCCAAAAATCCAATATGGCCGCCATGGGAGGTCACCATGATCGCAACTTTGTCTGTTTTCTCAGCTTCATCCACAGGAATGGCTGAAACAGCAACGATGACACAGAATTAGAAATCTTAGAAGATGGTAACATTCCTAAACCTGCATGGAAACGACTGAGAGGACAAAAAAAAAAAAAAGACAACATGAAGGGGTCTGTTTGACGAATATTGGCACTAATTAGGAAGTTCCTAGAAGTAAATGGGTCAAAGTATTTTTTAATGTGACTTTTCACCCTTGGCAAAGAAAGCATATCTCCATGGTAGTGGAGAGTGTTACCATGGAGAGTGTTACTATGTAGAGCGTTACCATGGAGATATCAAGTCATCTGACCTACTGCTCACAGGGGAGAAAGGATCTACTAGAAAAGGAAAATGCCCAAAGTGGCCTGTTTGACAAATTTGACTTCAATAGTAGGTATCTAGCAGTAAATGGATTAAAATATTTCATAGTTACTATAGAGAGCGTTGCTAGGCGATATAAAGTCATGTGACTTACCGCTCTCGGGGGAGAAGGGATCGTCTGCAGCGTTGAGACAGAGGAGTGGAATCTTCACTTGAGAAATCTTCTTGTCTATACAGGCATCGTGGTAATAATCTTGCCATGTCGGGTAGCCAAAGATCTTGATGGTGAATCGTTCGTCAAACTCCCTGATACTCTGACTCTGGAGGTAAAGGGTTAATCATATACAATCTTCAGGAAAAATTCAGAGTAGAATATCTATGGTTGAAAACCTAAAGCCTAAAGAATTTGTTTTGTTTCCTGTAACAGTAGCGTGGTAGGTTGGTAAATTTATGTTTAGGTTTTATTTAATGGTGAACCGCTCATCAAACTCCCTGATACTCTGACTCTGGAAGTAAAGGTAAGGAATTTTGATTTTTGTTGTATGTTATATGTTTGAGAGTGTGGTCTGACCCACTAACACATGAATAAAAATGATTTAAAAAAAGAAAAAAGTTATTTTCATAAATAATATCATATTCCCAGATGGCAATTTGAAGGAAAACTCTAATTTTGATTTTTTTGATAAGGAATTTTGATTTTTTTCATCACTTTTTCTACCATATTGCATGTAAGTCGGGACTAGCCAGATGTGGTGGAGGAAACTGGAGTACCTGGGAAAACCACCGCCTAACCACAAGTCACTGTGATCGGGCATAACCAAATATTCTATGACACTCTGACTCTAGACGAGAAAAATAATGACAATAAATCTTTGAGGAAAATGTAATTTTATTGCCAGTACCAAAAAAAATGAGTAAGAATTTGAAGAGGTGTTTTTGTAATTCATAAGTGCTGTTGTTTAGTTCATATTCATTGCACAACAGACAGAAAAATTTTGCCATGGTTATATTTTTAAAATTTGCAAAATGAAATAAAAATTAAAAAAAATGATTTATCCTTCTATAACTTACCTGTAGAACGTGCTTGACATCCACTTTCTCATAATCTTTGAAGACATGGAAGTTGCTAAAATATAAATGATCAAAAAATTAAACTTTTCATAAAACTTTTTTATCAATGATGTCCAATACCATTGTAAAAAGTGTTTTCTCTTTGCCTAAGATGCATTTTTTTAAAGCTATCAATCTAATCAGGATTCAGATTTTACCCTTTGCTGCTATTATATACCTTGTACCCTCGTAAGGGCAAAAAACTAAAAATACATGCATAGTGTTTTCAAACAGAGCTCCTACCCACAATCTTATTACAGCACAAATCCTATCGAAGAAACTTAAAAAAATTTAACAAGAAAATACAAACCTATTCTGAAACAAAAACCCTGCTTTTTAAGTGTTTTGAAACGGAGTTCCTACAGCCAATTTTATAACAGCACAACTCCTATCAAAGAAATTAACAATTTTTTTCAGAATAAAAAATACAAACCTATTCTGAAAAAAAAACGCAAAGAAACAAAGCCTGCTTTTAATAAAACAACAACCCCATATTCTAAAAAAGGGAACAATGACATATCCTTACCTTCTCACATGCGATAGTAAGTTACTGGTGAGTATGCGGTTAAAAAGAACCCAGTTGATGGGTTCTTCTAGGGTTTTTGTGGAGATAAAATTGTTCCAGGCTGTTGAAGCGACGATGCTTGCCACCAAACCACACTCTTTACCAGCGCGTGCCAGGTAGTTCACTAAAATGATCCTGAAAAAACAGAAAAATTGAAATAAACGTTCATATCACATTTCTGTGTGTAATTTATTGTAGGTTGTTCATTTAAATGATCCTGCGAAAACGAAAAAAATCAAAATAAACGTTCATATTGCTTTTCTTTGTGTGATAAATTGTTCATGCACTTCATTTTTCACAATAATCATACAATAATTGCATTTGTTTTATTTACAACCTCACATTCCCTTGAAATATAAAAATTTGGTAAATCTGCATTTTTCACTCTAAAATGTCTAATATTACATTCCTTTGCATTGTATTTTATTGCATAATATATTGCACCTTATGAGGTTTTTGCATGACAGGGTATTCTATTGCATGTAACAGTATTGAAATAAATTCCATATCTCAAAAAGGAAATTCCAAACAAGACATATATTATCAATACAATTACAAGACATATATCATCAA
>OZ012700.1:27993435-28006251 GCA_963942565.1 Maea johnstoni
TGTCAATGCAACAAATATCATGGATTAAATTTCTAATAAGCTAATTGGAATTTATATTGGAGTGAAAAATATCAATCATATTTTTGAAAATAACATTCTAGGAAATTAATCACAAAATGATTTGAGTGTACAAAGGGGTGATTTCAGAGGGTTTGGGTATCAAAGTGACACCCATGCAGACACCCTGTTTGCTAAGACTATGAACAACTATGCCTTGTGGTCTACCAATGACCTTGAGTAGATAGTAGACTATACCTCACATTCAAACAGGGTGTTACTGTATAAGAATGTACGCTGTCAGATTAAGAGAGAGAGATATCAGAAAGAGAAGAGAAAAGGGCATGAGCGATAAAGTCAGATTAACCCTTCCAATGCTGAGGCTAATTTCATCCTAAGGACGCAAAGATCTTTGAAACCCATCTTAACCCTGTCATGTTGGTATTCATTGGATAGCTCTTGCTGAGTACTCTCATATGAGTACCCATTTGCTAGGGTTTCAGTCATTTTTCAGTTTTTTTGCATCCTTTTGTATCGGCCAACTTAGCCACCAGCAGCATGAGGGTTAAGCGCTCTCTCATCCTAACCTTTCCAATGCTGAGGCTGCTTTCGCCCAAAGCACGAGGACACAAAGATTTTTGAAAACCATCTAAACCCTGTCATGTTTGTATTCATTTAATAGCTCTCGAATAAGGGTTAAGAGAGATATTAGAAAGAAAAAAGAAAGGCGCATGAGCAAAAAAATCAGCTGTCAGATTAACCTATTCACACTCAGAGTGGCCGAAACAGGCCTGACAATTTTTGTATAACTTTTTGAACAAAAGGCATTTTTGGAAAAAAAAAATTGATGGAGAAATGTTGACCAGAAGTCAAACAAAAACTCTCCTTCAAATATTTTTTGAACTTTCGCTTTATATTTCCTAAGTTATTTTCAAAAGTATGAAAGGAGCAGACAATACTTTCTGGAGGAGCTCTGAGTGTAAATGGGTTAAGAAATATAGGGAAAGAGTAAAGAAAGGAGGGGTGTGTTGAGTGATAAAGAGTTTGTTGAATTACCTGTAACCTAGAGCTGTGACGTCCTCCGCCCAGTGTAACACGTAACTCTCCTGACTCGAACCTACAGAAAACGAAAGAAAAGACGGATTAAGGAAAATATTTCAAGGAGAAATGTTAGTAAGGAAACTAGGAAAAACTCTCCATCAAATATTTTGCAAAATGATTCTTTATTTCCAAGTTATAGTCAAAAATATCAAAGAAGCAGATGACAATTTCATGACTAACTTTCCAGACTGGAACCTACAGGAAAGGAAGAAAAAAGGGATAAAGGACACAATAAATAGAGGCTATTGATGTTATCATAGAAGATTGTCAGACTGTTTTCGGCATGTGTCAACCTTTTCTTCGCTGCAGTAGCTTAGTAAGTTAGAGGATTTTAACCCATTAATGCACACAGCGGCCAAAAGCAGTCTGACAATTTGGATGAAATCTTTCAAGCAAAAGCATAGTTGGAAAAATATTTGAAGGAGAAAAGCTATTAATGCTATTTGGCTAAAACCCTCCTTCAAATACTTAGCAAAATAATTCTTTATTTCCAAGTGAAATAAAGATTATTATTATTATTATTATTATTATAATTATTATTATTATTATTGTCAAACTGGTGAATTCTAATCTCTTCTGTTAAAACGCGGCAAAACACAACATAGTTGTCCTGACTTGTTTACGATTCTTTTGGTGAGTTATAATCTTTTCTATTGAAACCCAGTAATTGATCAATGTGTATGGTATGTAATAATACAGCTCCTAGAAAGGAGGACTATATCAAAAAGAAGAAGAAGGACACAAGCAAAAAAAAACATGTTGTTGTCCTGACTTGTTTACGATTCTTTTGGTGAACTCAAATCTTTTCTATTGAATACAGCACAGAGGCAGGTGTGGTGCCTTTAAGCGCGTTTAATACAACGCGGCATGTTTACATATAAAAGACCCTTAGAAAACCCGCCAGACCACGCCGAAACACAAAGAACAGTTTCCAGGCTACTCCCCGTGTAAGCTGAGCTCTCAAGAAAGCACAGAACACAAATCTACCCAATCTTCTTTATACATCAAAAATGACGTCTTCCTAGTGCATGGACTGGATGTACGTTCTAAAATCAGGACGGAAGAACACAAGCGCAACACCCCATGTACGCTGAGAACTCTCGAAAGCACCTGATCGACCAAATCATCTACATACATCAAAAATGACGTCTTTCTAGTAAACTGGATGTACGTCCTAAAGTAAGGATAACATGCACGCACATGTCAGGTATGGATAGAATGGACTCTACATTCGGGATTACTTTTAAATCCTTGTAGGGGAAACACAAACGCTGCAAATCCAACAATCTTCACTTCTATTTTCAATGGTAAGATGAAAACTGCATGCTACAATTGATCATCTACGCATCTCGAGTTGTAGAACCAAGAAATTAATGCCGAAACCGATATACCTGCTAACAATTACGATCTATTGCAATAGTTCACTATATCAACACCAGGGGAGTTGCAGATTCAAGATATCAACACCAAAATCAGCATATCTGGAGACAACTGCAATCTATTACAGTAATTCACTATCTTGACACCAGGGGGAGTTGTGATTCAAGAAATCAATAACAATATCAAGATACCTGCAAACAACAGCACCTATTGCAGTGATTCACTATCTTAACACCAGGGGAAATTGCGGATCTCAGAAATCAACTCCGAAATCAGGATATCGGCAAAAAGCTGCATTATAGTACAGTGGTTCTATATTCTAACACCAGGGGGCATTGTGGATCCAAGAAATCGACCTCGAAATCAAGACACCTGCTAACAACTGTGATCTATCACAGTAATTCACTATCATAACACCAGGTGGAGTTGTTCTTTTTCAGAAATCAACTGCAAAAATTAAGATATCTGCAAACCACTGCATTTTATTACAGTGATTCAAGATTCAAGATGAAATATTTGTGTAAGATTCTTTCCTGGATCATAACAATAGGACTACTGCTGGCCCGTCCAGGCAATTGTTGGAATACCGACGGCTGTGGGGACACGAAAGGCTGTCTTCGTCACCCGCACGACTGCACGGCCAAAAACTGCAAGTATCTTGTTACGTGGAAAAACAACGGAGAATCCATAGACTTCCTGTTGAAGGGAAAATCTCCAGGCTGGCTCGCGCTAGGATTTTCGAAGGACACCCATATGGGAGACGATAGCATCACAGAATGTTTGTATATTAGCGATACCAATACATTTCTCATTCAAAATTCCTGGAACCAGAAGCACAAAAATCGTCCACTCGTAAATCGTACTGCAGGTCTGATTCAAGCAGCTGGGAGCTACAAGGATGGGGTCATTGAGTGCTCTTTCACGCGCAACAAGATCATCCCTGGTGAGGAAAACATGTTCGGTCTCGGTCTCGACTCGAAATATCATTTACTCGTGGCGAGCGGTAAAATTCAAAATGCGATCAAGGATAAGCACAGACGTCGACCAATCGTATCCAGCAAAAAACTGCGCTTGACGACGAATGTGAATGTTGGGAGCATGGCGCCATTGCTTGTTGTTCTTCACATGGTTTTTATGACGGGGGCGTGGGTGATCACTGCAAGCATCGGAATTTTCACCGCAAGGTACTTCAAGACAGAGTCCGCACCAAAAGTCTTTGAAAAGGTTCACGTTGCGTTCATGATTCTCACGGTTGCCATGACGATTGCGGCATTCGTCCTCACCTTTGTGCACGCAAGAAACCTCATCTTCTCGCAAGATGGGAAAATAATCCCACACTCGATAATTGGGATCGCGGTAATGTTTCTCTGCATCCTCAACGCGTTGATGGTCTTCTGCACCAATGCAGGAAACAAAACGCGACTGAAATGGTCGCATTTTCTCGTCGGTCAAATCTGTCACATCCTGGCACTTGTCAACGTACTTCTCGGTACGTTTCTCGCGGCCGATAAGCACTTCGCACCGGAATGGACCAGTTATGTGGTTATCTTATTCATCGGAATCCATTTTACCGTCTGGGTTTTGATGGAAGTGTATCAGTGGTATTTCCGTGATGCACCGTCTAAGGTAAATCAAGGAGGCAAGGTCCATGGCAACAGTCTCCATGACAACGCTGTCATTCCGAGACAAAAACCAGATGAAACTTTCAAACATGTGATCTTTGTACTTTATATCATCTCAGCAGTTGGAACCACTATCACCATAATAGCCGGGATATGTGCCATCTAATACAATGGCGCCCAGACATGTGTCCTCTGGACCTATCATACTTTTGACAATGACTTATCAAAATTTTTAAATAGTTTTTTATTCATTTTCCAGCATGAAAATAGAAACAATGGTACATATAAATTGTTGTATATGATATTTTCTGCATGTCAATGTTATGATATTGTCAAAATAATTTCAATAAAATAACATAGTAATATGAGGTAAATCTGAGTTTTATGAATTGTAAAGCAATGACCTATGTATTTGTTATATAATATTGAATCAATATCTTTATATTATGCTTTTGACATTAACTTCAATAACATTATGAATTCACAAACTATTCTAAAGAGAGTTGAGGGCTGGGTTTTAATCAAGATTTTTTCCAAAAAGAGCTCTTTTTTTCCAAAATAGTCTATATACTATTCTGTAATGTTATCGGGACCAAAACATTTTTTGAGAAATATTTCAAAGAGTAATATTCATAAGAAGGAAACCACCAACTGTCCTGCAAATATTATGTGAATGTATGCTTTGCTACCATGTTATTTCCATAATTATCTTCCAGAGAGTATTCTAATGTTTTGAAGAAGAAATTTGCCTAATTGTTTATAAGTAAGGCACCTGCTGCCAGCTTTAGTACTTGCTTTTCCAGATTAAGCCTAAAAAAGAAGTTGTTTGTTTCCTGTAACGGTACGAAAAAAAATAGGGTAGGTAGGTCGTAAAAAAAAAAATTGGTCAAAAATGTGTGTTTTATGCATGTTTTACGTTGATTGGGAGTTGAGAGGGCCATAAAAACTTAAGGATAGGGATTTTTTTGAATAAAAACTTGTTAGGGTAGGGTTACAGGAAACAAACAACTTTTTTTTAGGCCTTATAGGGAAAAGATTCCCAAATCTCATCATAATATTATCATATACTCTTTAATCCAAAACAAACAACCTTTTTAGGCCTTAGTAGTTAAACACATATGCAACCAAGTAAAGAAATCCCAATGGTGTTTGAAGATAGGAGTCCTTTATGTTATGCAGATAATACAAATCAGGATGGGAGGCCAATCTTTCCAAATATTGGTTTGGAATGCTTGCTACTCATATGCATTTTAACTAGAGTAGAATCTCTATCGTCTAACTTTCTTTATTAACCAAATTTGTGTATTAAGAAGATATATCATTTCCCCTTTAATTATTAGCATATCTTTTCACTGATCAGAGCAAGCTTATTGTAAATAGCTTAAACCACTTTATGCCTTTGAATGAACCCTTTAATGTTACCTGAATCTTTTTTCTAAAACATTAATTAATATATATTTTTTCCATGCCTGTAAACTATGATAACATCTCATACACATAACAAAATTCATATTTTTCCAAATATTTTTGTATGCGTTAATCATTGCACAATCACTTATGTGCATTTAATGGGAATCAAACTGGAGGAAATTTCCAGAAGGTTCGTCAAAATAAGGTAGAACTACTTCATCAATATCAATCTAGAGTTTCATTTGTTACATTTTCCTAAATAACAAAAGTTGCTGTTGTTTCTGTAGTGCCAAGGTACTGGGCCTAGCTGTTTTTAACATTTTTTTATTTTCAAAAAACTTTTTGTTTATTTTTCTGCTGGCCGAGCATCATGGCCATGCTGCACAATTATCTAAGCGACATTTCTGATGTTTTTCATATGAAATAATTCTTATCAGGTATAACAATAACATTTTGATATACAATCTTGTTCTTGATACCTGTTGTACAGATCTACAGTGAGCAATAAATGCTTTCTTTATATATTCTTTATATAGCTGATTATTACCTATTATACATACACAATTCAATGCTTCCAAAGGCCTACTGTTTGCTATTTAGTTCATAGAATTGCCACACGAGGGGGCTACATATACAGTGTGGCCTGGTGACCATGCTTGGCAGCAACTCTAACTCCGGTACAGGGCCATTGTTTACTTTATATGCTTTCTATTGGCCTGTACCAAAGTTAGAGATCCGAGCATTTAAAATGAGCATGTGCGTACCAAGAAAACTGGGCGCTCATAATTCAAGCTTGATTGATCCCCAAAAACAAGCCACACTTAATGTTTCCTACTTGGTTTTATAGTATCATCCTGTCTTTACTGTATTCAAATCGGTTGTTAGATGCCTGTTAGGCACAAATTGAGGCGAAGGAAAATCGTATAAATGGTATTTGGGGATGTCAAGAATAGCAATATTGACATCTAGTTGAGTAATAGGAGAAAATATAACCACTTCTCTGAGCAATCTGCGGAAGTATGTGATTATGCTTATGGTGATTATTAGACTAGTGTTGAAACGTGAAAATTATTTTAAGACATAAAGAAAGTTACCACTCATAAGAATGTAAAAATGCTTTTTGCTCAATAAAATACATTTAGAAAAATATGTTGTATTCATTTTGAACCCATGCTTGCCCTTAGGCCTAAGCTTCCAAAAACATCCTCACTTGTAATATGCATTAAAAAAAATAATGGAAGCTAAATACTCCTAATAAAACTAAAAAAACTATAACCCTAGCTACTTTTTATAGAATTTATGATTAATTTCATTATAAACAAACCTGAACAAGCGAAGGGAAGTTGTGATAATACAAACTAAAACTGTGTTGCTCGAACTTAATAAAATCATTTAGAAGAATAAAGTTTTTTTTTTCTAATCATATCCTGAAAGTGTAAAAGTGCGTGATTATAATGAAGTATACACTGATATAATGTGTGCAGCAATTTGGAACAATACAGAGACCTTTCAGACACTACCACATGTATCAACAATGTTCACTGGTAGGGATGGGGATTGTTGAGAATTCTACGGTTCGGTTCGGTTCTCGGTTTTGCTTCTACGCTTCGGTTTTATCACGGTTTCCTAAACGGTTTATTAATGACATTTCTTGGATACGAAACTACGCAATGGAATGCGTGGCTGAACTTGCCTGAACTGGAAAGTTCTGGAAAGTTCCTATATACCAGCTCCCTGGCCACTTTCTCTACGCTCAGAAGGCTTCTGAGCATAGTGAAAGTGGGCAGGGTATCAGACTTGAGAGATTTTGAAATGGCTGTTTGATCATCGCACTTGGCAGACATTGTGAGGCCAGCGAGGAGGTAGGTGCTGACAGCTTTATTATGCCTCCAGGAACCCTGTGCATGCATAGAAAACCGAACCGTGTAGAGGTAGGTCCAGTTTTTGACTGGTTAACCGCAATGCTCAGGCCGGTATCACATATGAACCGGTCCCCGGTCCCCATCCCTATTCACTGGTATCATTTGAAAGCATTTTTTGCTAATTATGTAGAATACACCAACACATAAAGTCATAAGGGAGAATATGATAGTAGCATAGGTATTAACCTGCCTTGACCAACAAGTACAGTCCTTAGGGAGAATACGGTAGTAGCACAGGTATTTACCTGCCTTGACCAACAAGTTCAGTCATTAGGGAGAATACGGTAGTAGCACAGGTACTTACCTGCCTTGACCAACAAGTACAGTCATTAGGGAGAATACGGTAGTAGCACAGGTACTTACCTGCCTTGACCAACAAGTACAGTCATTAGGGAGAATACGGTAGTAGCACAGGTATTTACCTGCCCTGAGCAAGTCCCCAGAGAATATTGCCTGCATGTACAGTGATTTGGGAGAATACGGTAGTAGTGCAGGTATTGACCTGCCTCAACCAAGTCCCCAAGAGAATGCTGCCTGCATGTACAGTATTTAGGAAGAATATGGTAGTAGCATGTACAGCTATTAGGTAGAGTATGGTAGTAGCATGTACAGTGATAAGGGAGAATACGGCACTACCACAGGTATTTTCCTGCCTTAAGCAAGTCCCCAGAGAATGCTACCTGCATGTACAGTATTTAGGAAGAATATGGTAGTAGCACAGGTATTTACCTGCCTTGACCAACATATACAGTCATTAGGGAGAATACGGTAGTAGCACAGGTATCTACCTGCCTTGTGATTAGGTAGACTATGGTAGTAGCATGTACAGCTATTAGGAAGAATACGGTAGGAGCACAGGTATCTACCTGCCTTGTGATTAGGTAGACTATGGTAGTAGCATGTACAGCTATTAGGTAGAATACGGTAGGAGCACAGGTATCTACCTGCCTTGTGATTAGGTAGACTATGGTAGTAGCATGTACAGCTATTAGGTAGAATACGGTAGGAGCACAGGTATCTACCTGCCTTGAGCAAGTCCCCAGAGAATGCTACCTTCTACCCACATGAAAGAAAACTCAGCCAGGCGAAACTAGGTCAGGCCTCCCAAGCCACCAAGCCAGCAGCCAGCCTCCTCTGCATTACTCAACTGTGAGTTGGATTCCCATCACGCAATGAAAGCTTGATGCTATTTGAATTGGGACCACAGGTGAAAGCAAGCGGGTGTGCAAACACCCTTTACCTGAATCATATCTGCCTGAGCAGCTACCCATATACCCTCGTTGAGGATACCGAGCGGTACAGGGGTGTGGTTATAGCACAAGATCGCCAGGGTGTGGGTATCGGTTCCTACTATCATCCCATCAAACTTTACTCTCAGCGGAAAAGTACAGCATAACAGGGCGTGCAGAGATCTGGCCGAAGCATCCAGTGTTTGGCTATATTTAGAACTTCCTGTTTGGAGTGGAGATCGTGAGCAGTTGTAAAGGATCATTGACAAGAAAGAGTGTCTATCATACATTATAGATAGACGCACCCTGAACTTCAGCGGTGCCCGCAATAGTATATACCAGAAGATCACAAGGAATTCCCAGGTCGTTTTTACCTGCAGAATACTTGGAAACCAGGTAGACAAACCACACCTGCACATAACGACACTGATACCCGGACAAAGAAACGTCCAGTGGAAGCGAACAGAAGAAAACCAACAACAATATAGCTGTTAATAAGGTGAGTAACCTATGACCTCTGCACTACCATTATCAAAAAGGTTGTCTGCATCTTTGATACTTTTGATTATAACTCTGGAATTGAAAAAGATTTTACAAAATAATTGGATGAGAATTGTTGGTGAAGTTCTGAAAAACCTCTGAGTAATCTCTGACCTCAAAACTATCATTATCAAAAACAAAACAAAAAGGTTGTCTGGAACTATGATACTTTTGATTATAACTTTGGAATTAAGAAAGATTTTACAAAGTATTTCAAGGAGAGTTGTTGATAAAGTTCTGATGAACATTTCTCCTTCATATATATTTTCAACTAAGCTTTTGCTTTAAAGATTTCACCAAAATTGTCAGGCTGCTTTTGATATCTCTGAGCATTAATTGGTTAACCCATTCATTCATATCTGGAGCATACTCCTAGTCTGACTCATTTGTAATCTGTTGATAGCAAAGCAATATTTTGAGAAATATTTCACTGGAAGTTGTTATTCCCTTAGGGTTCAACAAACCCTCTTCAAATACTTTCCAAATTATACTAAAATTAGAGGGTTTTGTTAGAAGATGCCAGATCATGTGGATGCTCCTGATACAAAAACAAATTTGAGGGAAATAACTTGAGAAGAAACAAGTAGAACTAAACCTACAAGTCCTACATCTCTCTCTTAAATCTTTTACGTAGTCACACTTAATCCCAAGGTAGTTTCAAAGTAGTATCAATGCAGCAAACTGTTCTTTGGAAACTTTTAATGTGGAAGGCTTGGAGATCAAGATGAATTTCTCTTCATAAACCTTTAGATGACCACTACAGACAATGCAGGGTAAACACATTAATGCTTAAGAGTTCCTCCAGAAATTGTCGTCTGGATCTTTGATACTTTTGACAATAACTTTGTGATTGAGAATGATTTTAAAAAATAATTGAAGAAGAGTTGTTGGTGAAGTTCTGAAGAACATTTCTCCTTCAAATATTTTTGTAAAGTTCTATGCTACTGCCTGCAAGATTTCATCAAAATTGTCAGGCTGCTTTTGGGCGCTGTGAGCATTAATAGGTTAAGGTGGAGATCTAGGCTGTGCATGTCCTCAGCTGTCCTCAGATTAGCCTACAATGCATCCCCATTAGCAAGTTAGCCTGGTTGCAATAGTCTGGGCTACATTTGGACACCAACACCTGCAAAAATCATCCATCAGGACACCTAAAATTTGTAGTGAAGAATTTCTTTAAATGTCTATTTCAAGCATATAATTGAATTTCACCTCAATATGATTCCCATAACATTGCATGAGAACACTGTCTTATTTCATTAAGTAAATTTATACATGTTCATGGTCATAAGCCAAGTATATTATGCTCTCCCTTGATAAAATAGGGTGCCCATAAATTTGATAATTGTCGATTTTGTGACAAGTAGGTTCTGTGTTTCTATCTCAACGAAATATGACCTAATCTGTTAATAGCAACATAAAAACAAATTCCTTCCTTTGATATCGTCCCTTAGTCAACAGAATTTTTCTACAAGGTATCGCCTTCTACTCTCATACTTTTGAAAATAACTTGGGAATAAAGCGACAGTTCACAAAACATTTGAAGGAGAATTGTTGTTTGGCTTCCTATCAACATTTCTCCTCCAAATGTTTTCAAGAAAATGCTTTTTTAAGTAAAATATTTCCAATGCCATTAGGCCTGTTTTGGCTGCTTTGAGCATTAAAGGGTTAAGTGCACTCGTCATTGTCTGGTTCTCCAGAGATCCTCATGATAGATCACATGCAAAAAGGTTGTCTGGATCTATGAGACTTTTGCTAATAACTTTGGAATTAAGAAATTTTGTATAAAATATTTCAAGGAGAGTTGTTGGTAAAGTTCTGAAGAACATTTCTCCTTCAAATATTTTTCCAAGTATGATTTTGCCGGAAAGATTTCATCATAATCGTCAGGCAACTTTTGGCCGCAGTGAGAATTAATGGGTTAAGTCCGCTCGTCATTGCCTGGTTTTTAAGAGATCCTCATGATAGATCCCTTAGTGCATAGATTATTTCTAGAAGGTGTCGTCTGCTACTCTCATACTTTTGAAAATGACTTGGGAATAAAGCAAAAGTTCAGAAAACATTTGAAGGAGAGTTGTTGTTTGGCTTCTGATCAACATTTCTCCTCCAGATGTTTTCAAGAAAATGCTTTATTTAGTGAAATATTTCCAAAATTGTCAGGGCCAGTTTTGAGCATTAATTGGTTAAATGCGATCGTCATCGTCTGGCTCTCAAGCGATCCTCATGATGGATCACTTGCCTCTCTCATAGAAGTTCTACTATGTAACCTCGCCGGGCGGCCCCTCCCCAACCTTAACGCATTAGTACTCACAGCAACAAAAAGCAGCCTGACGATTTTGATGATATCGAGCAGGCAAAAGCATAATAAGGAAAATTATTTGATAGAGAAATGTTGATAAGAACATTACCAACAACTTTCCTTCCAATATTTTGTAAAATCATTCTTAATTCCAAAATTATAGTTATAAGTATCAGAGATCCAGACGAAAACTACTGAAGGAACTCTTAAGCATTATTGGGTTAAAGTGCATACTGGTATATATGCAAACCCTGCTCCACCCTTCTTAAACTACCCATACATGACTTCAAGATAAACTCATACATGATTAACTTATACATGATAAACTCATACATGATTAACTTATACATGATAAACTCATACATGATTAACTTATACATGATAAACTTATACATGACTTCAAGATAGACTTCAAGATAAACTTATGTGAGCACATAACCAACCTCCTGTCCATTACCCTATTGTGATTCCCTTCCCCCTTCTAATACCCCCCCCCCCCCCCCCCCCTAATTACACCTTTATTCAAATAAGATAACCACCAAATTATTTCCCATTTATTTTCAAATGCATCATCGTCCTTATGAAACCTTTTTTTAAACCCTTCCAATGCTAAGGCTACTTTTGCCCAGAGCACAAGGACGCATAGATTTTTGAAAACCACCTAAACCCTGTCATTTTGGTATCCATTGGATAGCTCTCGCTGAGTACTCTCATATGAGTACACATTTGACAGGTTTACAGTCACTTTTCAGCTTTTTTTGCATCATTTTGTATTGGCAAAATTAGCCAGCAGCGGCAATAAGTGTTAAGGGATCCTCAGACATGAATTGTTTTACTTATTCATCTAAAAGAATTGATAAACAATAAAATGCTTTGTGTAGATTATTTAGGTTAAATCTTATCCCATTTATTCAGGTCTGAAAATGTCATCTGGATCTATGGTAGTATTGACTGTGCTATTTTATTCATTTAGTTATAAATGTTATAAAGTGGCATTTACAACTATACAAAATATCTGAAGGAGAGTTATTGGTAGTGTTCTGATTAATAATTCTCTTTCGAAAAATTTTTCAAACTATAAAAAATTTCACTAAAATTGTCATGCTGCTTTTGGCCCAGTGAGCATTTATCAAATAATGCTTGGAACGGCCAAAAGTACCTGACAAATTTGATGAAATCTTTCAGACCAAAGCATAGTTGAGAAGATATTTGAAGGAAAAATATTAATCAAAACACTACGAACAACTCTCCTTCAAATATTTTGTAAAATTATTTTCAATTCCAAAGATATTGTCAAAAGTTTTTTAGATCCAGACGAC
>OZ012700.1:28006451-28143951 GCA_963942565.1 Maea johnstoni
GAGAGAGAGAGAGAGAGAGAGAGAGAGAGAGAGAGAGAGAGAGAGAGAGAGAGAGAGAGACAGAGACAGAGAGAGACAGAGAGAGGCAGACAAAGAGACCAATAGACAGGCCAACAGAGAGTAAAAAGAGAGCCAGAGAGGTAGGATCGACATTTCACATTTGTATTGACAAATGCTCTGTTACAAAAATAAAATAAAATTCTATATAAAGTATCCCAACTCCAGATGAACAAGAGTTCTCAGCCATGAAAGGATTAAGGGTTCTATTCAGTGAAGGTGACTCAGCTGATAGTTTTCAACAGCAATGTGGGTCAAAAGAAAATGTAACCAGAGAAAATAAATAGTTCAATGAGTGAAAATAACTCTACAATAAAAAAAAGAATGAGCTAACAAAAAAATTCTGAAGGAAAGTCATTGGTTGGGTTTCGGATTTGCATACCACTTTCAAATATTTTCCTAAAAATGCTTAAGTTAGAAAGACACTGTTCACCAAAAAATGATGAATATCTTTTGTCAGCTGTGGGAATGAATGAGTTAAAGCTGAAATACACAATAATTGTGTCACAATGACAAGCAATTTTAAGTCAATGATTTTTTGTTGGGTGTGGGAATTCATGGGTTAATGTCAACATACACAATGACAACGTAATTTTATTCAGTACACACCCTTGAGAAGTTTGCATAACCTACTCCCAGGTCATAAATTGGGTAGTCGGTATATTGGGTACTGAAACCTGGGGTACTAGGGCATGTGGGTGGGGTGCTCCAACCAAATGTAAATAGCAAAACTCAAAAATTCTATAGGTTACTATGACAGGAAGGGTGCGGCAGGATGTCAGCTAAGGTTTAGAAACTGGGTGCCCAAAATTGCCCATTGTAAAATTTTGGGGCGTCCTCTTTTTCAAGGGACTGACTATGCTCAGATTACAACCACAAACATGTAATTACTTGTTGAAATAAGACAATGTCATGGGAATGATATTGAGGTGAAAAACATTCAATCATATGCTTGAAAAATGACATTTTAAAGATTTTCTCACAAAATATTTTGGGTGTTTAGAACAGTGATCGTTCAGGGTTTGGGTGTCCAAATGAAGCCCAGTAGCCCTGCGGGAGCGCACCAACCAAATCTAGATGGCGAAATCCACAAATTCCTAAGATAATGCTGAGAATCCTAAGCTACATAAGGCCTAAAAAAAGAAATTGTTTGTTTCCTGTAACGATCCCCCCAAAAATAGGGTAGGTAGGTCGGTAAAAAAAAAAAATTTGCATAATTTTTTTGGTTAAAAATGTGTGTTTTATGCATGTTTTACGGCGATTGGGAGTTGGGAGGGCGGAAAAAACTTTAGGGTAGGAATTTTTTTGAATAAAAACTTGTTAGGGTAGGGTTACAGGAAACAAACAACTTTTTTTAGGCCTAAATTTGGTAATGGCACCTAAATCTGCATAAGTTGAACTTATATGGTCTAAACCTATTGAGGTGTACAACTAACCATGGTGTTAATATGACTTTTGGTTTAATGGCACACATGTCGTCTCACACTTATCTAAATATTTTGATATCGAAGCAATATCAAAAAGAATATATTCAAATTAGATTATTGTTTCTGTTGGGTTTACCAATCAAACTTTGAGATCGGCATTTTTTATGTTCTGATACGATATACAATTGATACTTCAAGAGCAAAACCATACCTGCACTAACCAATCCAAAATGATATACTCCTTCGGAGTCTTAGCCTGGATTTAGAAACTGGGTGCCCAAAAATGGCAATTGTAACATTTTGGGGAATCCTGTCTTCAAGGGAGGCTACAAATTGTACTCAGATTACAACTATGAATATGTATTTGATTATTGAAATAAGAAATGTCATAGAAAATGTACTAAGGTGGAAAAATCCAATTATATACTGCTTGAAATTATCATTTTAAGAAATTAATCACAGAAACATTTGGGTGTCCTGAGGAGTGATTTTAGAGGTTTTGGTGTCCAAAGGATGCTCTGAGACGCCCTGCTGACTAAGACTATGGGGTGGGGTGCCTCAACCAAATTTAAATGACAAAAACCATGAATTCTGAAGATGATGCTGGCTGGCTGGCCCTACTGGCTAAGACTATATGTTACTCTATCCATATGCTGTTAGTTTTGGGTATCAAGTACTGTTACCATCCCCCTATTCAAATATTTTTCAAAAGAATGCTTTTTGAGCAGTTGTCAGATGCTGTGCCCCCCCTCCCCCCCCTTCCGGTACTGATAGCTTAACCCATTCACACTGATATTTTCTCTAGAAGATATCGTCTGCTACTATCATACTTTTGAAAATAACTTGGGGATAAAGAATAAGTTCATAGAGAATTTGAAGGAGAGTTGTTGTTTGGCTTCTGATCAACATTTCTCCTTCAAATGTTGTTAAGAATTGCTTTTGTGAGTAAAATATTCCTAACTCGCCAGGCCTCGATAATCCTTTTTCTTTATTTCCGGGATATCCAAGATGAAAATTCAATTTTGGTACTTTCCAAACAAGATGATACCTTAAAACTATTTTTAAGGATGATGATTCCCCTTTATTTCTAGACCGTGGAAGATGAAAAGCACCTTTGCTGCCGTTGTCCTCCTGACCTAAACACTAGCCTTTTAAGAATAATGATTTCTCTTCATTTCTACAATATCCAAGATGAAAACTTTTGATACTTTCCAAAAAATATGATATGTTAACAATATTTTTCTCTTTATTTCTAGACAGTCGAAGATGAAAAGCACTTTAGCTGCCGTGGCCGTGGTCCTCCTGACTTGAACTCTGGCTGTCGTGCGAGGTCTTCACCCCGGCTGCGGCGACTCAAAGGGGTGTTTCGTGTCCCCCCAAAACAATATGATATTTAACTATGTTTTTAAGGACAATGATTTCTCTTTATTTCTAGACCATCGAAGATGAAAAGCACCTTAGCAACCGTTGTCCTGCTGACGTGTACGCTTGCCGTCGTGCATGGCCTCCCTGTTGGCTGCGGCGTCTCAAAGGGATGTTTTGAGTCCCCGAAAAACTGCTCAGGAAGCAACTGCGAATATCTCGTCACATGGAAAAACAACGGCGACAAAGTGGACTTCACGATCGAAGGGAACACGCCGGGATGGATGGCCATCGGGTTCTCGAAGGATCAAGCGATGGGGGATGATAGCGTGGCCGAATGTCTCTGGGATAGTGCCAACAGCAAGATGTTGGTCCGGAACTCATGGAACAGCGGAAAGGGGAATATCGCGGAGCAAGATCCCACTGGCGGTTTGACTAACATGCAGGGGTCATACGTTAATGGTCGTCTCAGTTGTAGCTTCACCAGAGCAAAGGTTCTTCCGTTACCGCTTAAAGCAACCTTTTCAGATCTCAAGTTCTCGTATTATCTCTTAGTCGCACGCGGGTACTGCTAATGGCCAAGATAAGAATAAACATGCCACTTCCCCTCCTCCCTTAATTTCACCCGATAAGATAGATTTCTCCAAGAATACCGTAGCAGGGCCGTCTGTAGCCCCAAGCAATCTCTTCTGGAATCTTCACGTGTCTTTTATGACCGTAGCGTTTGTATTTACGGCTAGTATCGGTACGTTTATCGCCCGATACTACAAGCCGGTTTGGGGCGGAGCTTGCTGTGGCAGCATGACCTGGTTTCGAAGCCATCAGCTTCTGATGATTTTGACAGTTTCCCTGGCGATCGCTGCATTCGTTCTTATCTTCTTGCACGCCAAACGACTGATCATGGGGCCGAACGGCGAAATTCTCCTCCATCCGATCCTCGGAATCGTAGTCATGGGATTTTTCGTCCTCAACCCTCTGATGGCACTCTGCCGACCTGGCCCCGATTCCCGAAACCGACCAATTTTCAACTGGTTCCATTTCTTCGTTGGGGTAGTCGGGCATCTTGGTGGGCTCGTCAATATAGTTTTCGGTATAGAATGGGCGCGTATGTCTGGGCGTGCTGAAGAGTGGACTTTCTATGTCATTGTTGCTTTCATCGCCTTTCATTTTCTCGTCTGGGTCGGCATGGAGTTCGCGCAGTGTTGCCATAGAGACGAACCCGCGGCGATTGAGGAAATGAAAGATAGAGGAAAAGCGTACGAGGTTGGCGGAAGCGCAAACGATATCCCGTACAAGAAGGTCATGCTCGGGATATATATCGTAGGTGCCGCGGGTGCCACTGCGGCTATCCTAGCGGGAATCCTGCTTAAGACTTTCCCGAAAATGTCATAAATCTTGGGATCTATATCCTCGCTACTATCCTAGAGGGGATGCTGTTAAAGACCTTCCCGAAATGTCATAAATCTTTCCTTGGTTTAGGACTAATCCTTCGCAATTCCACTATAGTGGACAACTATGAGCTGCAACATAAAGGTGCGTTATTACACATTTCCCTATATAATGCCCTTACAATTTCGGAAACTTGACCGAAACTAATGTTGTAGTTCAATATTATGCCACTAGAAGGGGGGGGGGGGGGGGGGGGCAATACAAAAATAGGTGTTTGAAGCTACCAGAGTATTTTGTGAAAACTTATAGTATACTTATACTTATATCAGCCATGGATTGTTGCCACGATTGGCACGGCACAGGGGGTGTGGTTTAATGTAATTTTGCCAGCATCCCTTCTGGCATGATTTTTATGCACCCACACAACAAGCTTTTTCAGATGACGAATGCAGTATTTTATAAACAAACTTAAATTTCAATATAATGCCACTAGCTTTGCCCTGCAATTATGGTCGGAGTGATTTATTGTGGTTTCAACTCCACCTTCAATTTAATTAACCCATTAATGCTCAGAGCGGCCAAATACAGCCTGACAGTTTTGATGAAATCTTTGAGGGAAAAGCAAAGTTAAGAAAATATTTGAAGGAGGAATGTTCACGAGAACACTACTAATAACTCTCCTTCAAATGTTTTCTAAAATCATTCACAATTTCTAACTTATTGTCAAAAGTATCATAGGTTCAGACGACAATTTCTGGACAAACTCCTAAGCATTAATGGGTTTTATTTACTCATGACACTGCTAAAAGATGACGGTTAGCTTAAAGGAAGAATTTCTTGCCTATGAATAAAACTATTTTGCCAGCTTACGGTTTCTATTGTTATAGTCCCATATATAGGTACAGAACAAGCTATAACAGGGCTCGAGAGCCCAGGACTCCCTTGATTTCTCCTTTGGCTCCCTCAAATTTATGCAGGGAGCCTTAATATGTACTGGTTTCTATACACAACACCTTTATAGTGGCTTTTGAAAATGCAATTGGGCTGCCTGGTACAACTTAATTTCGAGCCCTGTATAAAAAAGTCAAAACGTTTATACAATGTGAAATAAAATGCCTTTAAAGGCTTTATATACTGTGCTCCTTTCAAGAAATAATGGGCAGACAGAGGTCACATTCTTAACTCTTGTGCTGCTGGTGGTTGATTTGGACAAAACGAAGTAATTTGAAGAAAGTCGAAAAACGGCTGGAACCCTGGCACATTGGAACTCATTTGATAGAGCTTGGTGAGAGCTTTCAAATGAATACTGACATGACAGGGTTTAGGTAATTGTGAAATATGTTTTTGGTACCTTGGATAAAAAAAAATAGACTCTGCATCACAAGGGTTAACCCAATGACATTAGAAGTGGCTTATTGAAAATTGTTGCCTAGACAGTGATATTTTTGAAAATCACAAGAAAATACAGAATGATTTAACAATACCTTAAGAAGGCATGTCGTTTGACTTTTGATTTGATTTCTATTAAAACATTTTTGCTGTATCATGCTGTACCATATTATAAATATCAATGACCAAAGCATATTTTTCAAGACAAGCTGTTTTGGGACTAACTGCTTCCAAAATTAACAGGTTAACATTTTTCAATTATTTGTCAACATAAGTAAAAAAGTAGTAAAGGAGTAGTAAAAACTTGATATGCAATGGAACTTATGCTGTAAGCTTATGATCGCAAACTACTGCACATCAGTGTTGTTGATTTGATAAAATCTTGCAGAGCTGTACTTTTTTTCTATATAGTAAGAAAGACTATGCGAAAATTATGTAAAATGATTTAATTGAATTCATTTCTTTTCTATATAGTAACAAATATCATAAGACATAAGTGTAAAATGATTTAATTGTATTCTTTTCTTTTCTACATAGCAACAAAGATTATGCAAGAAATATGTAAAATGATTTAATTGAATTCATTTCTTTTCTATATAGTAACAAATATTATGCAACAAATATGTAAAATGATTAAATTGAATTTATTTCTTTTCTATATAGTAACGAAGATTATGGAATAAATATGTTAAAATGATTCAATTGAATTCATTTCTTTTCTATATAGTAACAAAGATTATGGAATAAATATGTAAAATGATTAAATTGAATTCATTTCTTTTCTATATAGTAACGAAGATTATGCGAGAACTATGCAAAATGATTTAATTGTTTTCATTTCTTTTCTATATATAGTAACAAAGATTATGCGAGAAATATGTAAAATGATCTAATTGATTTCTTCTTATTTTTTCACTTTGTATGTGTCAAGAACTGACATTTTTGTTCACTTTATACACAATTTATATTTACTAATAAAATGTATATCTAATAAAATGTTCTTCTGAAATGTCGCTTGTTTCTTCCTTCCTTTCGCTTTCATTTGTCCATAAAAGTAAAATGCACCACTTTGCTCATTCCTTTTCCCTGAGAAATACTTAGTACAGATCTTTAATGATATATATTTTTTGATATTATTGGGATAATACAGGATTTTGTAAGGTAACTGAATGGGACTTTATCTAAACCCTGTCATGTTGGTATCCATTGGATAGCTCTTGCTGAGTTACTCTCAGATGAGTACCCATGTAACAGGGTTTCAGTCATTTTTCAGGTTTTTTGCATCATTCTGTATTGGTCAAATTAGCCACCAGCAGCATAGGGGTTAAGGTGGCGTTCTGATAAACAAGAAAAGATATCTATGATATTGTTAATTGTTATTGCTGATTTTGACTCTTTTCATATTAGTTTTTTGATAGAATACCCCCGAAATAGGTGGGTCCAAAGTCCAGCGCGGTGTATCCATATCCAGAATTGATCAGTATGCAAAGAAGTATACTTCTGCCAAGTTTCATGCTTTTAACAAAAAGTGCATGATTTTTGCCTTAGCCTCCCTGCTATGATAACTCTCATATAAAATTAGGATCCAACGGTGTAAAAGTGGGAATTGTTACCAGGTATAATTATTCATTCCTCATAAGGCGTGCACTTATATCTAGTGCACAATTTGGCCAATAGATGGCAGTAGGGGATTGCTCACAAACATTGACTTCTTGGGAACGTGGTCATTTACAAGTGAGGTGAAAGAACTATATCACAAACACTTCAGTTTTCGATGAAATCTGTACATACTGGAGTCTAAATCCAGATCTAACAATCAAAGTCCTTAAACCTACAAACCAGAGTCCTTGCCAATGTTCATAGATCCTAGCACTAATTAACCCATCAGGCCTCAGTGGCAAATGAGTTATAATAATAGTAATACTACTACTACTACTACTACTACTACTACTACTACTACTACTAATAATAATAATAATGATAATAACAATAATAATAATAATAATAATAATAATAATAATAATAATAATAATAATAATAATAATAATAATAACAATAATAATAATAATAACAATAGTAACAATAATCTTTATTTCACAAGGGTAACACAAATACAGGATTTGATTTTTGCTGTGGTCCTGCCTGAAAAAAATAATCTTTTGGAAAAATGTTCATGGAAAATTCTTAATCAGAACTGATTCAAAGATTCTCTTTCAAGTATTTTGAGAATTCATGTTTTATTCAAAAAGTAATTTTCCTAAGTGTCCTACATTGAGACGTTACATGTCACGGTACACTCAAGGCACGATACGGGCAATCCTCAACGCACGCCCGAGCAGGCACAATTGCAGATACAAACAATTTCCCTATCATGCGATGACACAATTCTTTTCCTAGACTTTGATATCAGAAGCCAATGTCCATGTCAGATTTTCGTAGACATCGGAGCAGGGTCTTAGCCAGGATCTTGAAACTGGGTGCCCACAATTGGCAATTGGCAAATTTTTGGACATCCTATTTATCAAGGAAGACCACAATATACTCAGATTACAGATATGAGCGTGTATTTACTTATTGAAATAAGGCATAATATCAATATATAATGCAACGAGAATTATATAGAGATGAAAAAAATTCAATCATATGCTTGAAATTGACATTCCAGGAAGTTCCTCAAATGAAAATCTTGGTGTCCTGAGGGTGTTTTTTGGGTGTCCAAATGACACCCAGATGCCATTCTGACTAACCCTTATGCTGCTGGTGGCTAATTTGGCCAATACAAAATGATGCAAAAAACCTGAAAAATAACTGAAATCCTGGCATATGGGTACTCATCTGAGAGTACTACGCGAGAACTATCCAATGGAGACCAACATGACTGGGTTGAGATGGTTTTCAAAACACATTGTGTCCTTGTGCTTTGGACGAATGTGGCCTCATCGTTAGAAGGGTTAACCCTTATGCTGCTGGTGGTTAATTTGGCCAAAACAAAATGATGCAAAAAAAACTGAAAATTACCGAAACCTTGGCAAATGGGTACTCATTTGACAGTGCTCAGCGAGAGCTTTCAAATGAATACCAACAAGACAGGGTTTAGGTGTTTTTCATAAATCTTTACATTCTTGTGCTTTGAACAAAAGTATAGCCTCAGCATTGGAAGGGTTAATACTATGCTCCCTGCAGGCCCTGATCAGGCTCAGTTGAAAATACAATCGATTTCACTATCATGCGATGACACAATACTTTTTGTAGACTTTGATAGCAGAATCCAAGGTTCATAATCCTAACTTCCTAGACATCGGAGATAATAACAATAATACTAATTATAATAATAATAATAATAATAATAATGATAATAATAATAATAACAATGATATTTTTAAAGATAATGATAATAATAATAATAATAATAACAATAATAATAATAATAATAATAATAATAAAAATAATAATAATGATGATGACGATGATGATGATTATGATAACAATAATAAAAATAATAATAATAATAATTATAATAATAATAATAATAATGATATAATAATAATGATAATAATAATAATAATAATAATAATAATAATAATAATAATAATAATAATAATAATGATACTACTACTAACACTACAGTACTACTACTACTACTACTACTAATAATAATGATAATGATAATAATAATAATCATAATAATAATAATAATAATAATAATAATAATAATAGTAATAATGATAATAATAATAATAATAATATAAATAATAATAATAATAATAATAATAATAATAATAATAATAATAATAGTAGTAGTATTTTATGAATCTACACTCTTTTTAAAAGGCTTTTTTCCAAAGTCTCCTAGATTGAGAAGTTACATAATTATGAAAAGTTTGCTCCAGACACAAGATGGTCAGTCCTCTCACACGCCTAGATCAGGCACTGTTCAATATACAATCACTTTCATTATCAAGTATTGACACAACTCTTTTCCTAGACTTTGATATCAAAGGCCAAGGTTCATTATCAGATATTCCTAGACATCAGAGATGTTTTATGTCAAGTAACAGACAAGATATGGTATCAAATAAAATATACACAACATTTCTTTCATAATTTCAACCCATTGATGCATACAGCGGGCTAAAGCGGCCTGACAATTTTGGTAAAATCGTTCAGGCAAAAGCATAGTTGGAAAAATATTTGAAGGAGAAGTGTTGATCAGAACACTACCAACAACTCAGCTACAAATATTTTGTAAACTCATTCTTCAATATTAAGTTAATGTCAAAGGTATTATAGATACAGACAACTTCTTTTAGAGGAACTATCAACCCTTCTAATGCTGAGGCTACTTTCGTCAAAAGCACAAGAATGCAAATATTTCTGAAAACCATCTAAACCCTGTCATGTTGGTATTCATTGGATAGCACTGAGTACTATCAGATGAGTACCCATGTGCCAGGGTTTCAGTCATTTTTTAAGTTTCTTTTGCATCATTTTGTATTGGCTCTTATAGTGTACCAATCTTCTAGCAAGAATAAGTTAACCCACTCTAACCTAGACTTCCTCCAGTAAATTGCTCAATATTTATACTATGGTACTTTCAAAAATGAAATTAGTACTAAGCATGAATTAGCAGCGTTTTTTGCCAGGTACTCCGATTTGCTCCACCAGTTTCAACAGGTTAGTCACGACTCAGCCGCAATATGGCAGAAAAAGTGATGAAAATCAAAATTACAAATTCACAAAAAAATAATGGAAAGTTGTTGATTGGGTTCTGGTTATCAGTTCTGAATATTGGAGCTGTCATTGATAACAATTTTTTACCGATTTGATTATCAATAACAATATTACCGATTTAGTACTACGATCCGATTCAGATTTATGTTACCTTTAACTGCTGATCTCTGCATCATAACAAATAATGTGCTCATTTGACATGTCAGCTGTTAGCAAGTTTCTGTGTTTATTTTAGTACAGGGTCACTACCAACTTGGTGTTTTCATATGAATCGATATCTTGGGATGTCCAAGATATCGATAATCGGCAAGGATTTCTTGACGGTTCACCGATACGGGCAGTATCGATGACAGCCCTAGAATATATCTTCCAAAATAGGCTTTCCCAATAAGGTTAAAAAAGTTGGTTTCCTGTAAACAACTTTTTACTCGAAATAATCCCTTCCTATAATTTTTTCCACCCTTCTAACTTCCAATCAATATAAAACACACATGAAACACACACTTTAAAAAAAAATCTAAAAAAGATTTTTTTTAAAACGCACATCTACCCTACTTTTTTGGGACTGTTACAAGAGACAAACAATTTTTTAGGCCTTAAAGAGGTATATATAACAAAAGAAGCTGAGACTCTTTTGGCCACTTCCGACTGTAGGGGGCTAACTCAATATGGTGGTGGCTAATTTTGCCAATACAAAATGATGTGAAAACACTGACTGAAACCCTGGCATATGGGTATTCATCTGAGAGTCAAAAATCTTTGCGTCCTTGTGCTTTGGACAAAAGTAGCCTCAACACCCTTCCAATGCTGCGGCTACTTTTGTTCAAATCACAAAAACGCAAAAATCTCTAAAAGCCATCTAAACCCTGTCATGTTGGTATTCATTGGAAAGCTTTCGCCGAGTACTCTCAAATGAGTACCCATTTGCCAGGGTTTCAGTCAGTTTTCAGGTTTTTCGCATCATTTTGTATTGGCCAAATTATTCACCATCAGCATAAGGTTTAACACAGCATTGTGGTTTACGACCCTCCTGTATGCTGGGTTCAACAGCTGCGTGAAGGAAATCAATGGGGATTAGACCAATGAAATATACATAAGCCCTTCCGTCTGACTGCATTCGTCTGACTGCAATCGGGCAGCCAGACCAACCTACGTATTGACCTCTGCTGACCCTCTCCTACCTTAACCCATTAATACTTGAGAGTTCCTCCAGAAATTGTCGTCTGGGTCAAAGATACTTTTGACGATAACTTTTGAATTGAGAATCATTTTACAAAGTATTTGAAGGAGAGTTGTTGGTAATGTTCTGATCATCATTTCTCCTTCAACTATTTTGCCAATTATGCTTTAGGCTGCAAGATATCATCAACATTGTCAGGCTGTTTTGGCCGCTGTGAGCATTAATGGGTTAACTGCCCACATGCGCACACAAGATGCCCTACTTGGCCTTCAGGGCAGGCCCTCAGTGGTGAGAGACAGCTAGCAGCCAATGGCAACACCTTAGACCGAAGAGCCATCGGGGCAGGCCCTCAGTGATGAGAGACAGCTAGCAGCCAATGGCAACACCTTAGACCACAGAGCCATCGGGGCAGGCCCTCAGTGGTGAGAGACAGCTAGCAGTCAATGGCAACACCTTGGACCACAGAGCCATCAGGGCAGGCCCTCAGTGATGAGAGACAGCTAGCAGTCAGTGGCAACACCTTAGATCAAACGGCCATCAGTGGTGAAAGACAGCTAGCAATCAATGGCAACACCTTAGACCACACAGCCATCAGGGCAGGCCCTCAGTGGTGAGAGAGAGCTAGCAGTCAGTGGCAACACCTTAGATCATACGGCCATCAGGGCAGGCCCTCAGTGGTGAGAGACAGCTAGCAGCCAATGGCAACACCTTAGACCACAGAGCCATCGGGGCAGGCCCTCAGTGGTGAGAGACAGCTAGCAGTCAGTGGCAACACCTTGGACTACAGAGCCATCGGGGCAGGCCCTCAGTGATGAGAGACAGCTAGCAGTTAGTGGGAATGTCTTAGACCAATTGGCTACCAGGGCAGGACCTCAGTGGTGAGCGACAGCAAGCAGTCAGTGGCAACACCTTAGACCACCCAGCTATCATGGCAGGCCGTCAGTGGTGAGAGACAGCTAACAGTCAGTGGCAATGCCTTAGACCACTTGGCTACCAGGGCAGGCCCTCAGTGGTGAGAGACAGCTAGCAGTCAGTGGCAATGCCTTAGACCACTTGGCTACCAGGGCAGGTCCTATACTGGTGAGAGAGAGCAAGCAGTCAATGGCAATGCCTTAGCACATTTAGATAGCAGGGCAGGACCCTATATGAATATTGGACTGGCAAAAGATTTGGATGTTTTAATAAAGTACTCTTACCTGTTAATCCCGGTAAGATGATGACTGTAGGTCTAGCTTCTGCCTCCAGGGTGCTCTCATCGTTATCCAACCAATCGAGGAGGATCTGGCCTTTATCCGGGGTGGAAAGAATTTCCCTGAAGAATAAAATGAACAGTTTAACTAATATTCAACTAAAACAGATTTCCCTGAAAAAATAATATATGAGAGAGAGAGAGAGAGAGAGAGAGAGAGAGAGAGGAGAGAGAGAGAGAGAGAGAGAGAGATGAGAGAGAGAGAGAGAGAGAGAGAGAGAGAGAGAGAGAGAGAGAGAGAGAGAGAGAGAGAGAGAGGAGAGAGAGAGAGAGAAGAGACAAGAGAGAGAGAGAGAGAGAGAGAGAGAGAGAGAGAGAGAGAGAGAGAGAGAGAGAGAGAGAGAGAGAGAGAGAGGAGAAGAGAGAGAGAGAGAGATTAGAGAGAGACAAGAGAGAGAGAGAGAGAGAGATGAGAGAGAGAGAGAGAGAGAGAGAGAGAGAGAGAGAGAGAGAGACAAGAGAGAGAGAGAGAGAGAGAGAGAGAGAGAGAGAGAGAGAGAGAGAGAGAGAGAGAGAGAGAGAGAGAAGAGAGAGAGAGAGAGAGAGAGAGATGAACAGTTAAATGTGAAATAAACATGGCAGCTTTTTGGCTCAGGGATTTCCAATGATGCCTCACTTAAAATTCTCAAAATGTAAGAATTAGAATGAATGTCTTAAACCTTCTGATGCTTAGGTTACTATCGTCCAATTCACAAAAAAGCAAAGAGTAATGAAAATCATCTTAACTCTGTCATGTTGGTATTCATTGGACAGCTTTCACTGAGTACTCACAGATGAGTGCCCATTTGCCAGGGTTTCAATCATTTATCAGCTTTTTGTCATCATGTCATGTTGACTAAATTAGACACCACTAGCGTAAGGGTTAACCAGAAAATAAGAAATGTGATGAAAGGATGGATCTCTCCACTCTATGCAAAAGAAATCTTCTTACCGTATTCTTCTGATTAAGCGCACATAACAGATTAAGCGCAGATCCCCGATTTTACTTTTCCCAAAGTCCCTCCACACAGTGCGCTTAATCGGAAGAATATGGTAATAGGAGGAGAGCTGGTTGGGATAAAATGCCTGCTTTGTGTTTTGTATACAGTATTACGGTTAGATTGGCCGGCCAAGATTATGCCAATCATGGCACAGTTTATCCCTTGATGTTCAATGGTTTAGGAATAGACCCAATAACACCATTGTGTTTTGCCAGTCCACGCATGATGCAGGTTGAAGAAAGGTTCAACCAGACATCTAAAAGTAAAGGCTGACCTATATGTCTATGGCAGCCACAGAAAAAGGTTTGGTATTAACTTAAACCCCTTCTAATACTGAGGCTACTTTCCCTCCAAAGCAGAAGGATGCAAAGATTTTTGAAAACCCTGTCATGTTGGTATTCATTGGATAGCTCTCGCTGAGTGCTCTCAGATGAGTACCCATATGCCAGGGTTTCTGTCATTTTTTGATTCTCACGAATGTTATTCATGTGGGATTTTGCATGCTGTAAAATTTATCCTTCCCCATTTACACAATGAAACCTTAGATTCTCATAAAAGAAACATCTTTCATAATTCACTGACATGTCTCATGTCACGAATGCTGATATTAACCCTTCCTCTCCTTTTAGGCCTGGAAATAAAATTGTTTGTTTCCTGTAACAGTCCGAAAAAAAAAGGGTAGGTAGGTCGGTAAAAAAAAGTGTAATAAGGATCCGTGCGCCCAAAAAGTGGGTGGCAGGCGCACGTATTCAAGCCCATAGTACAGTTGGAAGGTGCATAAATAGGGCACTGATCAACAGGTGGGGACGTATGGAAGGGCAAATAGAAGGTGAATGGGTGGAAGTTGCATTTAGTAATAGGCATGTGCAGCAATTATGCATGCAAGTGACAATACCAACATCATCGGTAACATATCCTTTATTTACATATTTAAATTAATATTTACATCCATTAAACTATATATTTTCTTGAAGAAATTCTCAACTTTATTACTTAAGATATTTTTTCTGTTGAAAGCAACAAGCTGACCACTTAACAGATCTCATATTCTATGTGAAGGCTAGGCATTACTACACCCATTAAACTATATTTTCTTATTGAAGAAATTCTCAACTTGCCAACTGCACCTATGGATTAAAGTGCATCCGAAGCATTTGGAAGCTAGAAATAAACTATCTTGCAAAAAACAAAAATAAAAATATTGTGGGAACGGATTCGATCCTGCGATCTCTGACTCTCCAAGCCGATACGCTATCAATGAGCCTGTCGAGTCATGCTACGCAGAGTGTATAAAAACAAATAAATATTCATATTCATAATTTGGGATCGTGCCTAACATAACGAAAAAAATCTTGTTATTTACTATTTGACCATTTTTATTAATAACCCCCCAAATTTAGATACGTCCCCAAAATGAATTCGACCCCCCTACCTTATCTTGTTAGCATGTGGATCCATAATCGTCCAGCATATGCTAACTAAGATGACCCCACTCGTATGGTATACAGATCACTTGAATGTTGTTAGAAACCAATTAAGAGATTACGAGCGCCAAAACAACTGAAAAAATTCTCCGATCTCCCAACTTTATGCTTCGCAATTAAAAAGACAATAGTAAATATATATACATGCTTTTAGTTGTCGTTAATTTTACAGCCTCTCCAATTTCTCCGGCAAATTTTCCTTACTAGTAAGAACATCTCTGGGTGTGTTCAGATTGTTACATTTGCAAACGTTTCACTTTTCCAGCCGCTTACGCGCCTACGGTTGAACATCGCGTCTAGACTAAGAATGTCATCTGATAAAAGAAAATAGTCTAGTCTAGAACGTCTACAAAGTTTGTGACCTCCACGTTACATGAAAACATTTTGGAATTTTTTCGTCATTTTTTCTGCCATATTGCAGCTATATCGGGACCAGCAAGTTGCAACTGGTGTTACCTAAATACCTGCCGAAAACCACTGCCTAACCCCAAGTCACTGACAACGTTCTCTCATGTCCTGGGTGGGATAAACATTTTGGAGTTTTTATTGGCTGTTCTCCCGACATCAAGCATACTTTCTTGAAGTTTCTTCTATGATAAAATAATCTATTTTATTTCAACGCTTAGGGTTGGGTAATTATAGGCGCCATGTTCCAGTCTCCAACACAAATAAGGCTAGAAGCTTTAAGTTTTTCTATGGAAGCAATGAGTTTTGCAAACCAATCACTGTCATCCATGTTCAGGGCATAAATATTCACTACAGTTAAGCGAACCAGGTTTGCAACATCAAGGTTTATAAAGGTAAAGGTAAAGGTAAAGGTATTCAGTTTATAGTCTTGAATCCACCGAAATGTTCACACGACCTTCCTTCCCTAGCAGGCCTGTTCACACAGAAACCATTTCAATCCCCCGAGGAATATTCCAGAGCAGCTGGCAGCATATAGCACACAAGCTCTAAGCACTGCCTTATTTATGCTAAATGCCCATTTTGCAGCTAGGCCGACTGAGGCAATATGGAATAAACTGTCTTGCCAAGAGCAGACCAAAGTGCCCCGGCCAGGAATTGAACCAGCGACCTACTGATTACTAGTCCGACACCTAACCAACTGAGCTACTTTGTCCCCATAATCAAGTATCTCCCTTCAGGATCCTTAGTGCATCTTATAACCTTATATTCAAAAGTATTATTTATCATAATTTCAACAATCTTGCCGTTAGTTGAATTTCCAGCAACAAAGTATTCCAGATTTCATTCTGAAACCCTTCCAATGCTAAAGCTACTTTCACCCAAAGCAAAATGGCGCAAAGATCTTTGAAAACCATCCAAACCCTGTCATGTTGGTATTCATTGGAAAACTCTCACTGAGTGCTCTCAGATGAGTACCCATGTGCCAGGGTTTCAGTCATTTTTCAGGTTTTTTGCATCATTTCGTACTGGCCAAATTAGCCACCTGCAGCATAAGGGTTAATAAGATTATCAACATCCTGCTAGACCAGGTGAGTTTTAAGTCAACAAAGGATATCAGGCTTGTGGGATTTGAAGAAGGAAGGAAGGTTTTATGTCGCTTCCAACAGCTGAGGTACATATCGCAACGAGACAGAAATCCTGAAACAGGAAGAAACTTTTAAGTTTTTTAGTTGCAGAACCATAGACAGCTCTTCACAACACCACACATTTATATAGCGACCAGGCAAACCTCCAGCGGACAATATCCAGCGGACAATAAAACTTGTGAACTCACGCATCGTAATCACGAGGCCACGGCAGATCCCCTGTAGGATTTGAAAGTCAAATAAGCCCTTATGCTTTACTATCTGCCTTTATCCCCTAAGATTTGAAGATATTATTTTCAGGCGAGAGTTAGCCATTTTCAGAGGAAATCGTGCCAAGGAGTATCAGTCACCTTGTACTTTATGACATCTATTCTGGTACATACAAGAATTGTTCAGAGAATTTTGCAATTTTGGTACAACCAGAATTGTTTCGTACAAACAATCCTAGGACATATCAGATTTGTTCAAACAATTCTGGTATTTTATGCGTATCAGAATTGTTAGTTCAGGCATTACTGGTACGTACCAGAATTGTCAAAGAATTTTTTACCTTATAGCCGGCACCTGCTAAATGATGCTGTTAGTTTGCCGCAGTACTTTGCTGCAGTAGAAGAAATAATAATAATAATAATAATAATAATAATAATAATAATCATCATCTTTATTTCACAAGGGTAACACAGTCAAATACAAGATTTGATTTTCGCTGTGGCCCTCAGATTTAAGGATTATACATTCAATTCTTCAGGCCACAGAGTTGAAAATTGTTCTTCAAGGTATAGTTTCTTGAATGATGAGAGAGATGGTGCCATTTTCATATTTAAAGATAAGGAATTCCATAATACTATGCCTTGGTAAAGTGAATGAATGTTTATATAGCTCGATTTTGATCGGTGGAGGAACCAAATTATGAGATGTATTTGATCTTGTAAGGTGACCATGTTGATCTGAGCAGAACTGAAACATATTTTTCAGGTATATTGGACTCTGTCCATTGACAGATTTATACATTAGAATAGCAGTATTAAATTGAACTTAAATTGAAATGAATATTAGTGGCAAAGCATCATTCAGCCAGAAGTAGGAAAATAATTTTTGAACAATTCTGGTATTTACCAAAATTGAGGTACTAATTCCGAAATGAAAACGTGTCCCAGAATTGTACATTTACACCATTCTGGTACTACCAGAATTGAGGTCATAAAGTACAACATGTACGAACGGCATCATTTAGTCAGAAGCAGGAATATAACTCTCAGACAATTCTGGTAAGTACCAGAATCGTGGTTACAATTAAATTCTGGAATAAAAATGTGTACCAGAATTGTACATTCAGACAATTCTAGTACTTACCAGAATTGTACAATTCTGGTACGGTCCCGAATTGCTGCATGTGATAAACAATTCTGGTAATTGTACAATTCTGGTCTAGAATTGCTTCATATGATAAACAATTCTGATGCGCATCAGAATTGAGGTCATAAAGTGCAATATGACCTGGGTATCTGCTTACACGCGGGAGAATAACGTTCGCATAAACATAAATGATAATGATCATGAACATTATCAAGCCACTATTACAGCTGGAACACACAAAAACGAATAAGGTCAGCTCACTGTAGTGATACCAACATAACATTCCAGAACAGTGGTATAACTGAGCTGTAAACTAGGGAATTTACATATAACCAAGAGTACCGCGACAGATGTGCCTAGGTATAGTCACACTGCATGGGATGCAATGTGTATAGATAAAAACGATATACACAATAAAAATAGCCATAAATACACCATAAATAGCCACTGGTACGCTAGGTTCAATGACTGCTTTTAACCGTTATGCTCCTGGTGGCTAATTAGGCTAATACAAAATGCAGCGTGCAACATAACCACTTGCCCCGTTGCAAGTTGCAAGTGATTTCAGCAAAAAAACGGCAATGGGGCAAGCTGAACAAGACCCTGACTTGCCCTGTTTGGCAAGTAATGTTTTGGGCAAAGTCCAACCTCACCTTTGTTTAACAGAGTGGCAGGGCATGTGGAAGTGCTGGCGGGGCAAGTCAACTTAAGGGGCAGCTTGCCCCACTCAGAAAATATTGTTTTGCAACCTATGTTGCACCTTGAAATGATGCAAAAATGGCATATGGGTACTCATCTGAGAGTGCTCAGTGAGAGCTATCCAATGAATACCAACATGAAAGGGTTTAGATGGTTTTCAAAAATCTTTGCGTTCCTGTGCTTTGGATGAAACTAGCCTCAGCATTGGAAGGGTTAAAGAATGTGGATGAAACTGAGAAGGAGGACATAGTACAAGCACTCACAAAAACATGGCTGCCTGTGCCATGTGTCTAGATAAAAGATATGCACCATGAAAATAGCCAGAGGTAATATGCTTAGGTTCAATGACTGCTTTTAATGTACAGAGCCAAAACATGTTTGCAAAATAACATAGAAAACCTGTGACATATTGTAGTAGGTAAGAACAAACCTAAATTCTTTGCAACTGTTTTAACCCTTCTAATGCTTAGAGGCTACTTCCGTCCAAAGCAAAAGGATGCAAATTAATAGTTTTGATTTAACCATATAAACCCTATCATGTTAGTACTGATTGGATAGTTCTTACCGAGAAGTCTCAGATGTGTATCCATGTGCCAGGGTTTCAGTCATTTTAAAGCTTTTTTACATCATTTTGTATTGGCCAAATTAGCCACCAGCAGCATAAGGATTAAACTTGTTTAACTCACTACTATCCCAAACATTATAACCAAGATTACCGCAACAGATGTGCAAGGTATATAGTCACGCTACATTTGTTTGATATAAATCAATACCATCTATGCTAAATTTCAATATTACCATAGGATGTTGGTGAAAATGAGAAGCAGTACATAGTTATATATTAAGTACTTACAAAAACATGGCCACCTGTGACATGTGTATACATAAAAAGATGTAAACCATTAAAATTGCCATAAATAGCCACAGGTAAGCGAGGTTCAATGACTGCTTTTAACCTTTATGCTCCTGGTGGCAAAATGACGCAAAAAAACTAAAAAAGTACAGAAACCCTGGCACATGGGAGTACTCAGCAAGAACTATCCAATGAATATCAACAAGACAGGGTTAAAATGTTTTTCAAAAATCTTTGCGTTCATGCGCTTTGGATGAAACTAGTATTATAGTGGAAACCTACATTTAAAGATTTCCCACAGTACATATCCCCCAATAATCAAAACCCCATTGATATTAATTAATACCAAGTCCCTGTGTCCCATCCTTTCGAAGACCTCCCTTTTAGACACCCTTTGATGTAAGCTTCCCACAGTGTGAAGAACCCGGGGGGTCTATCTCTAATAGCCACCAGTGTACAGAACGTGGGAATGGTACTGTCCACTCCCATATGAAATCTGATTGGGTCCCTTTTTAATTAATGATATTAATCACCCGATACCCCTTTTCTATTGGCTGGAAGACATTTGCTATCCCATCCCAGGGTTCCATATTATGTACAGTTACCCTAAAATAAACTAGTCTATCACTGACCCTCAAAGACTCATGACTTATGTCTTACTAAGGGGTAGGCTACCCACTATGTAGCACAACCACAGATGGTAAAGAAATGTAACAAGTTGTAGGCTACTACCTCAGTAGCCCTACAATAGTTGGTGGAGAATCCAGGGTACTCACTTTTTAGCTGAGTACACTTTCCCTGTACCTAAACATGCCAAGTGAAGTATTCCCCTACCAAGACAGTGGAAATCAGGAAAATGAGCCAGTTAAAATACACTCATGCAAATCCTACAGATCCTTGGGATAGGAAGCTACCTGACCATCACTATCCAGGGCCAGAGGACAGCAAGTGTCATGGCAGCAGTACCAGCACCTGGCAGTACCTAGCATCAACAAAGGAGAAAATTCAAGTCCCCATCAACCCAGCGACGGGACCAGAAAAGAGCTACTGATGTTATCAAGCTGTGAAACCAAGCACTCCAGCCAGCTCACCCCATATGGTCTCCACACCAGATTTCTACCCAAGACTGAGATTCCGGAGAGACCTTCCCCATGCTTTCCAGAGCACACCTTCAAAATGAGACATTAAGAATAATATGTTACCGGATGAAATCACCACCCTCTGCAGAAGACTGAGATTCCAGTATTTAGAAAGAGCCCTTTTCAGATGGAGCACACATTCAAGACAAGACATTAAGAACAATATGTTACCAGAAGAAATCGCCACCCTCTACAGCAAACAGATCATAGACATTTATATAAGAACAATCATACCGAATTTTACAGTACCATGATTATGGTCACACTAAGATGAAGAATGCGGTTTGGTAAGTGTTTCTTTCTATCATTATGTAGAGCTTACAATTTCAAATGTCACAAGTTCTGAAATTCACATTCTCAGCTTCAAAGAATTGACCACATTATACTAGTTATGGTCATTACAAGTGTCAGACAAACATTAGAGCCCTCTTCAGTCTAATCAAATATTCTATTATCACCTAGCACATCACATAACCGTTCAAACTCAAGGAGTCTTCAAAGTGTGAAATGGAGTTGTTCAAATAGATCTCTTCAGTGGTGGTTTTGCAAACGACAATTATGTAATGTGAAATCGAAAACTCTCAAAAAATCTATGAATGTGGACTGCAAACCCAAATCATGTATGTGCCTTAGCTAACCTGGCCCCTAACACTCCTTCTTTTCCCTTTATCAACTCATTACTGAGTGAGGAGAGCTTGCAATCCAACTTGTATTAGACATAGTTCATAAGTGTGCTATTAATGTGAGTATGAATGTATGTATTCAGCTTTCAAAAAGCTGACTGAATGATTGTGTGCAGCATTACTTGTGATATGTCTCATTACTGGAATTTTCTCACTCTTAAGGAGTCTTCCCTTTTTTTCTATCCCTGGAGTTGTTGGTACAGGCTACCTTTAATTTTCAAGCACACGATGGGCTGGTCAAATTCATAGGATTTTCGAAGCTTATGCTTCAGCTGCCTACCCTGTTGTTCAAACAACAGTAGGAGCCCTCACTCCAGTTCAAGTCTGCGAACTGTGGAGCTGTTTCAAACCCAATCAAAGCATCAACCCCTAAATGGTGATATAACAAAAGGATGAATACCCTGATGTCTCCATATTGATGCTTATGCTAGCTACAACCCCGGCTGACCATTGTAGCTCAGCAGGTCACCCAGCTGACCAGTCTACTTGCACATTAACCACCAAGAGCTCGCAACCCCCCCTCTTACTCCCTGAGTCTACCACATGTGATGCGCTGGACCCTATATTAATGATGTAAATAGCATTGAGTAATCTAAAATCATTTGAGTAATCAGTGACAGCTCTACATTTTGATTAAAGGATGCACTTTCCATTGTATCAATGTTTGCCACATACTTAAATATTCTATTAATTAACCCTTTATATGTTTAGACACTGTATAGTTTATGAATAGGTTTTAGATGTTCTTATTCTTTATCTATTTGCTTAGATATATACTCAAAAACTTTGCATAATCGATCCTTATTACTATGATATATGTATGCTACTAATACATTGACTTGGCTTCCTAGTTGAGTATATTCATGATGCATAGCATTTCAAATCTTCCCAGGTTGAATTCACAATGTCAGAACCTCTTCAGAGAGTCTACTATGTAAAAGGAGAAGATTATTGAAAGGATCACTAATTAGTGGGAGTCTATCCCGTTTTGAGCACAACTTCAATGAAACTTGCCTTTCAAGTTAATCAAAGGCTATGATCAAATATTTGCATTTACAATGTGACCCGATACTCAAGTATATCACAACCATGCAAATTTACCCGATTAAGTGGGCAATTGATGTTCTCCTAAGCATAGGAACCCGCCCTCTGTTGGGCCATGTGAACCCTTTGCTCAAGGTATATTATTCTTTTCAATTCCATTTATCATCACCCATTTTGAGACATATTTTTTTTATTTCATTTTTTTTCTAATGTTGGAGACCAATATTCAGTTGTAGGCAATGAATGCTATCTTTTTCACCATTGTGATTGTGTTCAGTATTATTTCTATTATCCTTGTTTATCTTGTTTAAAAATTCTATATCCTGTAAAGCAAATGTTTTCCTACCATCTTCTTATAATGTTGGGGTCCAACATCCTATTGGCAGTGGATACTATTATAGTGGAAACCTACATTTAAAGATTTCCCACAGTACATATCCCCCAATAATCAAAACCCCATTGATATTAATTAATACCAAGTCCCTGTGTCCCATCCTTTCGAAGACCTCCCTTTTAGACACCCTTTGATGTAAGCTTCCCACAGTGTGAAGAACCCGGGGGGTCTATCTCTAATAGCCACCAGTGTACAGAACGTGGGAATGGTACTGTCCACTCCCATATGAAATCTGATTGGGTCCCTTTTTAATTAATGATATTAATCACCCGATACCCCTTTTCTATTGGCTGGAAGACATTTGCTATCCCATCCCAGGGTTCCATATTATGTACAGTTACCCTAAAATAAACTAGTCTATCACTGACCCTCAAAGACTCATGACTTATGTCTTACTAAGGGGTAGGCTACCCACTATGTAGCACAACCACAGATGGTAAAGAAATGTAACAAGTTGTAGGCTACTACCTCAGTAGCCCTACAATACTAGCCTCAGCATTGAAAGGGTTAAATGATGCTGGGGAAACTGAGAAGCGGGACATACTGTTCAACAGCTAATTCTTCTGTGAGTTTTATTTTCTCTTTTTTTCCCGAATGCTTTCAAACGGGAATAAACAACACAGGAAAAATCAATACAGTACAAGTCCAGACTTAATAAACACGGAGAAATACTCACCTTATTTTGATATACTATACTCTTTGGTATACTAAAATTTAAAATCTACATAAAACAGGAAAATTAGAAACGGAAAAAAAACATATGTCCTCTCTTCGGAAATATTAAAAATGGAGTGGTATGGAGTGACTGCCAGTGCTGCTTCTGATTGGTTGAGAGATATCAGTGGCTGCCACTGATATCTCTCAACCAATCAGAAGCAGCACTGGCAGTCACTTCATAAGCACCACTTCTGATAATGGCAGCCTCCATGCCCAGACTCAGACTAGTTTTTTACTAACTTTCATAAGCCATATCTGAGGAGTGCTGAGGAGGACAGACTTGCAGGTAAGTTTTTTTCGACCCCAGTCGCCCAAAGGGCGACTAGGGACACAACTCCTGGTCGCATATCGAATTTTCCGGTCGCATATGCGAGCGGGCGACCGGGAAAGTCGAACCCTGTGTTTGCAAAACAACAGAGACAACCTGTGCCATATTTTAGTATGTGTACATGAGAATAAATCTAATAATTCTTTGCAACTGTTTTAAATATATTCTTGCTACATCACAAAGGAAGGAAGGAAGGATGGGGTTTAAGTCACTTTTAACGGCCGGCTTAGGTCATATCGCGGGGAGATAGAAACCCGGAACCGAGAGGAAATTCCCTTCTCTTTACGAATAGTTCCAATGGGTCTTTCAACTTTTATGGGGACCCAGCGGAGACTCGAACCTGCAAACTCGCGCTTGGGACCCACTTAAGGCCACAACAGATCCCCTTGCGACATCACACAGCTCAGGATGTGAAACTACTAACTAATAAAAAGCAGTGCAGCCATAGGCACCCTGCCTCAGCACCATATTTGGGTGTGATAACCCAATAATAATAAATACTTAATGGCACTTAACCCTTCCAGTGCTAAGGCTACATTCATCCATAGGACAATGATGCAAGATTTTTGAAAACCATATATAAACCCTGTTATGTTGCTTTTCATTGGATAGCTCTCACTGAGTACTCTCAGATGAATACCCATATGTCAGTGTTTCAATAATTTTTCAACTTTTTGCATCATTTTGTATTGGCTAAATTAGCCACCAGCAGCATAAGGGTTAAACCTGTTTCACTCACTACTATCCCAAAATAGGGAATTAACATATAACCAAGAGTACTGAGACAGATGTGCAAGGTATATATAGAGTCACGCTACACTGGTTTAATATTAATCAATACCATCTATGCTAAATTTCAATATAAAAGGATGTTGATGAAACTGAGAAGCAGGACATTAAGTACTTACAAAAATATGGCCACCTGTGGCATATGTATACATAAAAATGATATACAATAGTAGAAATAGCCATAAATACACCATAGCCACAGGTATGCTAGGTTCAATGACTGCTTTTAACCCATTAATGCTTACAGCAGCCACAACAGCCACACAACTTTGATGAAATCTTGCAGCTAAAAGCAAAGTTAGGAAAACATTTGATGGAGAAATGTTATTTAGAACATAACCAACAACTCTCCTTCAAATATTTTGTAAAATGATTCTCAATTCTAAAGTTATTGTCAAAAGTGTTTTAGGTCCAGACGACAATTTATGGAGGAATCTTAAGTATTAATGGGTTAAATGATGCTGGTGAAACTGAGAAGGAGGACATAGAACATGCACTTACAAAAACATGGCCGCCTATGCCATGTGCATAGATAAAAGATATGCACCATAAAAATAGCCAGAGGCATGCTAGGTTCAATGACTGCTTTTAACCCTTATACAGCTGGTGGATAATTTTGCCAATACAAAATAATGCTAAAATACTGAAAAATCACTGAAACCCTGGCAAATGGGTACTCATCTGAGAGTACTCAGCAAGAGCTTTCCAATGAATCTCAACATGACAGGATGTAGATGATTTACAAAATCTTTGTGTTCTTGTGCTTTGGGCAAAAGTAGCCTCAGCATTGGAAGGGTTAATGTACAGAGCCAAATATGTTTGCAAAACAACAGAGACAACCTGTGACATATTTTAGTAGGTGTATGTGAGAAAAAACGTATTGATTCTTTGTATAAACTGTTTTCAATATTCTAACTACACTTCACAGCTCAGGATGTAAAACTACTACCGATAAAAAGCAATGCAGCAATAGGCACCTTGCCTCAGCACCATATTTGGGTGTAAGAACTACATACTAATAAATATATAATGGTACTTAACCCTTATGCTGCCGTAGACAAAATTTGGCCAATACAAAATGATGCAAAAAACTAAAAAAATAATGACTGAAACGCCGGCACATCGGTAGTTATCTGAGAGTAGTCAGTGAGAACTATCCAATGAATACCAACATGACCGTGTTTAGCTGGTTTTCAAAAATCTTTGCGTTCCTGTGCTTTGGACAAAAGTAGCCTCAGCATTGGAAGGGTTAAATGACGCTGGGGAAACTGAGAAACAGGACATACTGTAAATTGGCTAATTTTTCCGCGAGTTTTATTTTCCCGTTTTTCCTTCAAATGCTTTCAAACGGGAATAAACAACACAGGAAAAATCAATGCAGTACATGAAATCCTCGCCTTATTTTAATATACCATACTCTTTGGTATACTAAAATTAAAAATCTACATAAAACGGGAAAATTAGAAACGGAAAAAAACATATGTCCTCTCTTCGGATATATTAAAAATGGAAACACCCAAAAACAAAAAATTAGGGAAAATTGTTAGACAGAAAATTTAGCCATTCTACAGTAGTACATGTACTTTCAAAAACATGGCCACCTGTGGCATGTGCATATATAATAAGATATACACCATAAAAATAACCACAGGTAGGCTAGGTTCAGTGACTGCTTTTAATGTGCAGAGCCAAAATATGTTTGCAAAACAACAGAGACCACCTGCGTCATATTTCAGTACAAGTATGTGTATGAAATGTGAAGTAGTCAATTGCATTTGATTCAATACATATTATCTGTTTATCATACACAATATGAGATTATCATATTCGGCTCTGGTGAGAACTTTTTGTAACTAACAAATGTGAAAATTTGTACTAATGAATTCTTTATTTTATATCACTGACCAAAGTTTCCTCACATATCTAGCTATTTTATCCCATTTTCTAAAAAAAAATACATATCCAGAAAACTACAAATTTTTACTGTAGAATAGGAAATGTTCTTTTCTGTTTAACTTTGCATAGTTTGACTGAATGTGTATTTTGCTTCGCGAAAACCAAATAGAAAACAATAAAAAAATAATAATTTATTTTGAACCCTGCTGAGAAAACCTCTCCACATTTCTCTCTTTGATCTGTTTCTCACTTAGGAGAAATTTGTCCTCTACAAGCATAAACAGGTCAATTTTGAATGTTTTTTCTGCCACTTGAGTTGAAAAGAGTTTATTTTGAACCCTGATGGGGGAAACCTTGAAAATCATTATGTACTTGTTAGAAGTGGCAAGTGTAAATTTCAAAACCTTTGCCTTCCTATTGAATGATTAGATCAAGGGAAACAGGTCAATTTTGAACCCCTTTTCCACCACTCTAGTTGAAAAGTTTATTTTGAACCCTGATGGGGAAAACCTCTAAACCATGCTCTCTTTGATCTGTACCTCCCTTAGGGAATTTGGCCTCTACAGGTATAACTTTTGAACCCTTTTCTGCCACTTTATTTGAAAAGAGTTTGTTTTGGACCCCGATGGGGAAAACCTCTACACCATCCTCTCTTTGATCTCTTAGGAGGAAATATTTTTCTAGAGGTACTAATAGGTCAATTTCGAACCCTTTTCTGCCACTATAGCTGAAAAGAGTTTATTTCGAACCCTTACGTGGGAAACCTCTCAACCTTCCTCTCTTCGATCTCTTACTCCCTTAGGAGAATTTTTTTCATTTTTATAGAGGTATGAATAGTTCTATTTTGAACCCTTCTTCTGTCACTTTAGTGGAAAAGAGTTTATTTTGAACCCTTCTTCTGTCACTTTAGTTGAAAAAAGTTTATTTTGAACCCTGAAGGGTGAAACCTCTCCACCTTCCTCTCTTTGATCTGTTTCTCCCATAGGAAATTATAAACAGATCAATTTTGAACCCCTTTTCTACTACTTGAGTTAAAAAGAGTTTATTTTGAACCCTTCTTCTGTCACTTAAGTTGAAAAGAGTTTATTTCGAACCCTGATGGGGGAAAACTTCTCCACCTGTCTCTCTCTGATCTGTTTCCCCCATATAGCCCAAACCCCGACTGGCGAGGTTAAATCTTTCATTCTTTATTGATTTGTGCAAAAATCCATTACGGTCCGTGTTGCGCGTCGAGTGAGAAGGTTTCACTGTCTGATACAGTGCAACCCCACTGTGATACACTATGCATATAGTCTGTTTCGCCCAAAAGATTACTCAAGCTTCGGGGGGACAGACACTTGCCATGGCCATCGACTTAGCCAGCAGGGCATCTGGGCAGGGTCTAATATATTAGCCAGTATTTCAAAATTGCCTGTCCAGAACAGCAATTTCAAAATTTCTGCCCGTCCAGATTTAGCTACTTTCTACTTCAAATCCTTATACCAGGTACATTTCATAGCCTAGTGTGTCAAAGAGGGCAATTTACATTTCAGTTATGTCCCAGAAGATGGTTTGTTAGGAAAATATGTGTTTATTACCCCCCAAAAGTCATAATTGAAAAATTTCATAGAAATATGTGCCTGTCCAAACAGGAGTTTTTATTTAGGAAACTATAGCTACCTGTCCAAAAGACTAAGTCCCTTGTTCCGCCCCTAAGATTACTCAAGTTCTGGGACCAGACATAAGGCAGTGTACAACATAACAGTTTACCCAATTGTAAGTTCTAAGTGAATTTGGCAAAAAAAGGGGAATCGGGCAAGCAGAACAAGACCCTAACTTGTCCCACTCGACAAGTAATGTTTTGGACAGAGCTCTTGTTATGTTACTCTCCTTTATTTAACAGATTGGCAAGCAAGTGGAAGTGTCGGTGGGGCAAGTTTACCTTAGGGGCAGCTTGCCCCGCTCGGCAAGTAATGATTTGGAACCTATGTTGCATCCTATGTTGCATGCCATGCAGTGGCTGACTTCAAGTATGGTGTTAACACAGATGTTAACATCGGTGTTAGTGTTAGCAGGGGTGGTAACACGCTATTTGAAGTGATGGGCATATGTTAGGTGGTAACACACATCTATCCCATAATGCCCCATAATATGTGTGTTAACACAAAATGTAACAGAAAATGTTAGTGTTGATCTGTGAAAGGTGTTGAAAAGAGCATGGTCCCCATATACTTTCTGAAGGCCTTAACAGTAACGGCTTAGGTGTTAACACCGTTTTGACTTCAAGTCCTATGTTAGTGTTGGGTACCATCTTCAGCTACTGACGACCCATTGCATCTAGTTAAAAAGGTTGTATGAGTTTAATTCACTTCATTTTGAACTACAGTTCATTGATAATGATGATAATAATAATAATGATAATAATAATGATAATAATAATAATAATAATAAAAATTATAATGATAATAATAATGATAATAATAATAATAATAAAAATTATAATGAGAATAATTATAAGCTATAAATGAAAATGATCTTAACAATAAAAAGGAAATTAATGATAATTTTTTTTTAAAGTTTGTATTATCCTAATAAAATATATGATATGAATGACATGTGTCTGTATTAAAATGAAAGAGACTAAAAGTTAAGTATCACATTCCCAGCATGTTGCTGTTCTTTACTATGACAAACATTATTTGCTCGAGCAGGACACACATCTTCAAAAATGTAACATCATTGCTAACATCTCTGTTGGCCTAGATGTTAACATCTTGCACTGTGTTGAGTCGCTGGGATTAACAGATCCGTTAGTGTTACCATGTGTGTTAAATGTAACACCGTACTTGAAGTCAGCCAGTGTCTTAGCCAGGATTTAGAAACTGGGTGCCTAAAATTGGCAGTTGTAAAATTTTTGGGCGTCCATATTTTGAAGGGGGATCACAATATACTCGTATTTCAACCATAAGCATGTATAAATTCATCAAAATAAGGCATGATATCATTAATCAATGTCATGGAAATTATAAGGAGATGAGTAAATTCAATTTTAAGCTTGGGATTGAGATTTTTAGAAATTCCACACACAAAATTTTGGGTGTCCTGAGGGGTTCTTTTTAAGGGTTTGGGTGTCCAAAAAAGCACCCAGACGCCCTGCTGGCTAAGACCATGACGCCATGGCAAGTAAAATGGCAGTCTGGCAAGCAGAAATCATTAAGTACTTGTTTGACATGGCAAGTGGAAATTTCAAAACTTTCTTTTTCGATTGAATGATATAATCAAAAGCATGAATGAAATCAACAATATCAAGTCTTTTTTAAATTTGAAAGTGAAAACCTAACATAATACATTGTTCAATTTGATTCAAAAGGGACAATTCTAGCAATATGCCTCTGACAAAAGTATATAATATTTTAGAAAAGAATTGATGTGTAGGAGAAATCAACAAGTCTCTTTCAAATACTTAGGTTTTTTGCATTCCAAAGTTTACTGATAAAAAGGTACGTGGCATTAGGTCAAAGCTGTGGTGTTTGTGATATACCCAAGGTGTTACAAGGCTATCACATGCACCACAGTTTCTGAGGGGTATATGGAATTTGAAATTTCTGCCACATTTCGGGTAAGTCGTGACTAGCGAGAAAGTGGTCTAAGGCATTGCCACTGTTTGCTAGATGTCTACCACTACTGTACGGGTTTAAATCCAACCCAGGGCATGTTAGAAAGTTGCCAATGACTAATGGGTTAGGGGTGATTTCACTGGGTTCTCTGGTTTCCTCCATCAGTTACAAATGGCTAGTCACGATTTAGCCTTAATTAGCACTTATCCTGCTGATCACAACAATTGTCGTGACATGCAGCAGTGCCCATAGGTTTCACAGCAGGATAATGGCTAAAATAGCAGAAAAGGTGACAACAAACAAAATTCCAAATTTCAAAAATCATGAATATGTAGAAAAAAGTTGCAATATTCCTACCTTTTATAGTTAAGAGTTGGTCTAGATTTCATAAGAGTTCTCATAATCGTCTGTACCCTGGATTCGAAGCCCCAGAACGTCGGCCAGTATTCCTCGTGGACGATGGGCATGTACTTAAAAATAAATTTCCTGAATTTCTCATCTCCGCACGCCACCAATGGCCTCTGAAATTATGAAAGGAAACACATATACACTTTTTTTTTCAAAAAAACATGGAAAGAAAAGTTAATTCTGATAATGGTCGCTGAAAATTGTGAAAAGAAACATACATATACACTTTTTTTTCAAAAAAGGATAGAAAGAAAAGTTAACTCTGAGACGATCAATACTCTCGCTAATTATTCATCCAAATAAGCGCATAGACCCCTGAAAAGTTCTGTGCTATATATGTATACACACACACACGCACATACATATATATATATATATATATATATATATATATATATATATATATATATATATATATATATATATATATATATATATATATATATATATATATATAGTAGTAATTCTGATGATGAATGCATTAGGCATAATTACAAAAGTACTCTCCTTGCAGTGTAAGATGAGGGGTAAACTGATGAAAGCATACACAGTGTTTTGGATTTCCAACAGCTTCAATCACAATATGATTGGCTATCACAGAGATCTAAAAAAAATAGCAATGAATAGAATCAAAATGTATGGAATCAAATTTTTTTCAAAAAAAATGCAGCCCCAAGTTAAATTGGTTAAGGCCAAAATGAGTTCAAACACATCATTTGGGTATTCAGGTGAAGTTCTGTAGTGTTTGCTTTAATACTGGGATTGTGAAGGATTGCATGTCATTTTTTGTTTGCTTTTAGGTATTGCAGCTACTCGTGTCAAGTATCTAGTGCCCAAAAAAGAATAGTACAATGTTAGAAAATGTTTGTATTCATGGATGCTTTTATTTGTGAGCCAATATTGGTGAATATATTTGTATCTCCTCATAATTGGAATTTCGTTTTTTGTTGCTTTTTCTGCAAGTCATGATTAGCCAGGAACTTGAATTCCCTTGAAAAATCACTGTCTAACCCCAATTTAATGCCAACTTACTAGGATTCGAATCTGTGCAGTGGTGAGAGACAGCTAGCGGTCAGTGGCAACACCCTAGATTACACAGCCATCTGAGCAGGCCCTTGGTGGTGAGAGACAGCTAGCAGTCAATGGCAATGCCTTAGACCATTCTGCTATCAGGGTAGGCCCTCAGTGGTGAGAGGCAGCTAGCAGTCAGTAGCAACACCTTAGACCACACGGCCATCAGGGCAGGCCCTCAATGGTGAGAGACAGTGAGCAGTCAGTGGCAATACCTCAGACCACTATGCCATCAGGGCAGGCCCTCTGTAGTGAGAGACAGCTAGCAGTCAATGGCAATGTCCTAGACCACACAGCTATCAGGGCAGGCCCTCAGTGGTGACAGACAGCTAGCAGTCAGTAGCAATGTCCTAGACCACACAGCCATCAGGACAGGCCATAAGTGGTGAGAGACAGCTACCAGTCAGTGGCAACACCTCAGACCACACAATCATCAGGGTTGGCCCTCAGTGGTGAGAGACAGCTAGCAATCAGTAGCAATGTCCTAGACCACACAGCCATCACGCCAGGCCCTAAAAGCTTTCATTCTTGCCAAACTTTCGTTCTCTAAAACTTCCCAACGCTTTTATAATGGGGAAATCCGCTAAGTATGGTTTACTACCAGGTAATCCTCTCGGTAATCCTCTTAACCCTGCTCTTGCTAACACCGGATATATCCGGTGCTACATATCTTGCTTGTGTGACCAACACCGGATATATCCGGTCTTTGGGTACCCTTGCACTTAGCAAAATAAAAACTACATACTTAGGTTGATTAAGGGGTATTGAATTATACTCGATATCAAGGTTTTACCTTTTGCCATGTTTCTATTTCAGTTTGTGAAGCAAATTATTGAAACAGTAATAGAAATCTATAAAATCCTTCTGATATGGTGGGTAGACCCACAATATTCCTGGTCCCAGGGGATAGGTTCTCCCATATGGGGGTCTAGCATGACAAGGGTTAAGCCTTATGCTGCTCATGGCTATTTTGGCCAATACAAAATGATGCATTTTTTTTTTCGCCTTCAAATATTTCCTGAAATATGCTTTTGGCTAAGAGATTTTATCAAAATCATCAGGCTGTTTTGGCCGCTGTGAGTATTAATGGGTTAACCTGCAAGCTTCAGGCGCACTACTGTTGTGCCCTGGACTGGTAGGGCAAGTATTCTTATTATCCAACTAGCCCTACTCTAATATCTACTGGCCCTTCATCATATTACAGAATGATAAATTGTCAAATATTACTAACCAAATGGTGTATGTGACCTGAAGCATTGACAATAGGGATGGGGACCTTTGAGAATTATACGGTTCGGTTCAGTTTTCGGTTTTGCTTCTACGGTTCGGTTTTATCACGGTTTCCTAAACGGTTTATTAATGACATTTCTTGGATACGAAACTACGCAATGGAATGCGTGGCTGAACTTGCCTGAACTTGTAAGTTCCTATATACTAGTTCCCTGGCCAGTTTCTCTATGCTCAGAAGGCTTCTGCGCATAGTGAAAGTGGCCAGAGAACAGGAAGCGCCATTCATCGTGACTTTGAAATGGCTATTTGATCGGCGCACTTGACAGATATTGTGAGGCCAGCGGGAGGTAGGTGCTGAGTACTGCTGACAGTTTTATTACGCCTCCAGCGTGCATAGAAAACCGAACCGCATGGAGTGAGGTCCGGTTTCAGACCGGTTAACCGCAATGCTCAGGCCGGTATCACATGTGGACCGGTCTCCGGTCCCCATCCCTAATTGACAAGTATATCATTATTTTGTAAATGTATTGCCGGCTTGTTCTTTTCATGGTTATACAGGTGAACTTGGATATGACGGACCACTGTATGACAGACTTTTGCATACGACGGACAATATTCTAGGTCCCAGTCCCATGCATATCAAGTATGTGTCATATGTATATGACAGATTTTGCATATGACGGACCAATTTTTCTGGTCCCATTGAGTCTGTCATATCCAAGTTCACCTGTAATGCATATTTCTCCCTTTCTGTTACTCTTCTAGAACTCCTGCTGCAACTATAGTGATATGACGATAATCAGAGAGTTATATACATGGGAGTGGCCGCCTGGCAGGGAGTGGCTGCCAAAGGCCAATTACCATAGTCCTAGTGGCCAAGCCTTTGCAACTATTAGAAGATGACGAAGTGTGAGGTCACTAGGTGCTGAAGGTACGCTAACCCTTTATCCTGACTCAAATGGGCTGAGAGAAAGGAGAGAGGCCTCACACACCAGTGTCTTAGCCAGGATTTAGAAACTGGGTGCCTAATATTGGCAGTTGTAAAATTTTGGGCATCCAAATATTTGAGGGGGATCACGAATATACCCATATTTCAACCATAAACATGTATAAATTCATCAAAATAAGGCAGGAAATCATTAAACAATGTCATGGGAATTATAAGGAGATGAAAAAATTCAATTATAAGCTCGAGATTGGGATTTTTAGAAAGTCCACACAAAAATATTTGGGTGTCCTGAGGGCTTCTTTTTAAGGGTTTGGGTGTCCAAAAAGGCACCTGGAGCCCTGCTGGCTAAGACCGTCACACACATTTCTCAGGGAATAACAGATAATACCTTGGACAAATATCTTAATATAATGTACACCATTTTGGTTTCCCTTTCTGATGTGTGTTTACATAATACAGGAAGTCAATCATGCACATGCACAGAGCGCACAAAGGTTGTCTTTTGCACTTTGCATAAAGCAAAGCTGCACCTGGGCTACAAGCAGGGTATATCAGTCGACCCCTGCTAAGACCTCATGTGTTTTGTCTCAAAACACACCTTTTCAAGCTCGCCCACTGAGGCGTTGTTGACCATGACTCAAACTATGACAATGTGCAGCGCTTTTGAACATTTAATGAATGAAAATGGCGCTATATAAATTCCAATTATTATCATTATTATTATTATCATTATAATCATTATTATTATTATCATTATTGTTATTATTATTATTATCATTATTATTATTATCATGTCCATCCATTTCTTTGTTTAAGGTATAATATATTAATTGATAATTTTACCACAATTAATAGGGTATTGATGGCAAAAATGATTGTTGCAAGAATTATTGTTGAATATATACGAAGATTTGACTTTTTACTGGTAAGACATTCCAAATAAACAACCTGCAATATAAATAATTTCTCAGCCCTAACATTTTTTGGGCCCTATAGATTTCTTTAATTTCTTTGGGGCTCTATAGTTTCCCTAAGTTCACACCCTGACTAGCCCCTATTCAAAAGAAGCACATTTGACTCAGGCTTTCTCATGGTCAGGCATGAACAATACCCTAACAAAATAAAATGTACTTGCCAGAAAGCCCTTTTTTAAAATTCACTTGCAGGGGCAAGTGGCCAAGCACTTATGTCGGTGCCTGTACAAGCATCATGTGTGAACGGAGTCACAGTTTTGTGACTGAGTAAATGCTGGGGGGACAAGCAGGGACTTAGCCAGGATTTCATAACAGGGTGTCCAAATTAGGATTTCAAGAATTTAGGGTGTCCTCAATCCCTGATTGAAAAAGTAAAAATCATTACACTGATTATGTACATTAAAAAATAAAGTAATCATATGCTTAGTTCTTCAAGAAATGTCTTTGTTATTATTTTGAAGTTAAACTTTTTAGAAATTTAACTTGGAAAACTCGGAAATGTCTTTGTTATTATTTTGAAGTTAAACTTTTTAGAAATTTAACTTGGAAAACTCGGAAACCCTGCTGGCTAATACCCTGGCCGGACAAGTATAAAAGGGGAGGGATGAGAGATGTTTTTACATAACCACTGAACAGGGGTGGGGAGTGGGGCGTCACCCCTAGATCAGGATCAGTTAGGTAGAGATCGAGGAAAGGGGACCACCCGGTAGCTCCCCTTAAATGGGGTGAGCCCACGAGCCAAAGCGGTAGCCTATCCTTACCCAGGGGTCCAGTTAGCCACTAGCCCCATAGCCCTAGGCTACAGAAAATTGTGTGGGTCTATAATGATATTTGCCTTTGTAGCGTGGCTGGCTATAGGAAAAGAGACATTTTAAGATCATGCTTAGAGGCAGGGTCTTAGCCAGGATTTAGAAACTGGGTGCCTAAAATTGGCCATTGTAAAATTTTGGGGCGTACAATTTTTAAGGGGGACCATTATATACTCAGATTTCAACCATAACCATGTATTAATTTATCAAAATAAGGCATTTTATCCTTATACAATGTCATGGGAATTATATGGAGATGAAAAAATTCAACTATATGCTTAAGATTGACATTTTAAGAAATTCTTCAAAAAATATGTTGGGTGTCCTGAGGGGTGCTTTTTGAGGGTTTGGGTGTCCAAAAAGACACCCAGACGCCCTGCTGGCTAAGACCATGCTTAGAGGAATGACAAGAATACAATCAGTTGAGTAACACTATTTGACACATCAGTTGTCCTTTAGTATAGTTCTAAAATGAAATACAATGAAAAAATAGCTTACAACTTAAAAAAAAAATTGTGAAAGGACTTCAGGATTTAGCAAAGCTAAGGCTACGAGATCTTGGTTGGGGCTAATGGCGATTCAATGACTAGAAGTCCTGTGGTCTCCCAAAGTTTTTAACCCTTCTAATGCTGAGACTAGTTTCCTCAAAAGCATGAGGACGCAAATAATTTTGGAAACCATCTGAACCCTGTCATGTGGGTATTCATTGGATAGCTCTCACTGAGTGCTCTCAGATGAGTACCCATGTGTCAGAGTTCCTGTCATTTATTAGGTTTTTTGTATAATTTTGTATTGGCCAAAGTAGCCACCAGCAGCATAGGGGTTAAACAAAGCCTGACCCCTGCTTATCTTCCAACTGGAGTAACACAAGGTCACATCTTGTCCTGAAGAGCTTATCAGGTGACCCATCCAGCACTGTGGAATAATTCATTGAAAGTAAGAAGGAAGAATCTGGGAACTTGGACCTCCACCACTCTCTGTGTATATAACTCTCTGAATTATTAAATAAAGGGGATGTGGCAATTTTATTGTTTTACCCTCAAACATATGTTTAAAAAACCCATGAAAATATTCCTTAAGTTGAGATTGTCATAGCTTCAAATCTGAACAATAGTTAAATACAAAACAATAAAATTGGATGATATTGCAATCAGGATAGGCTACCCACCATCCCGGCTTACCAATAACAAATCAGCTGATACAGTGACAGTTCCATCTTTTCACCTTTAGCAGTTTTGGTAGTGGTACAGACACAGGCACAGCACAGACCTTTTTGATCTCACGCCCTGGAAAAAGGATCGTGACAACCTGTCATCCTAACTTACCTTGACCACACTGAGGAAATAGTATGAGGAGTATGCAGCTCCAAAAGCCACCAGGAGAGGCAGAGACGGATAAGTTCTACAGAGATCCAAAGCTGTGGTTATCATCTCCAGCGCCATGATGACTATGACCCTTGACCTTAAGTAATGTCCTTCACCTTGAATGAGGCGTTCACAATAGACTAGCGCCAGTCTCCCTATAGTAGTCACGTCACGGATGAGCTATTGTGCGCACGCATGAGCTAAGAGAACTGGCACTAGTCTACATTCATGAAATCTTCGCTTTGCAATACTATTATTCACAGAAAAGTATTTTTTGTATAACGAATGATTGTATAGCGATGAAAAAAGTATTTTTAAAAAGATAATTGAAAAATCTGGCAAATGGTGCGAGTTTATTGAAAGGTTGTTCAAGACCATGCATTTTCTTTTGGGGACACGCAATAGAGATTCGATTGGTCTATCTGCAAGCTGGGTTAGGATATTGACCAATGAATTTACAGGAAATATAAATTGGTTAGATTACGCTTGGTTCATGAATGAAATGCGGACTTCGGGGCGTATTCCGATCGCAATATTCCAGAAACATGTTCGTATGTGTCATTTTAATTGCGCGAAAGTCAGTCGCGACTTCTTCATGAATGGACAACCGCTGTGTATAATGGAGTTGCATTACTGTGGCTGAGTAAATGCTTGGGATACGAGTAAAAAAGGAGAAGAATGAGAGAAGGGTTTATATAACCACTAAACAGTGGGAGGCTGGAGGGGCGTCACCCCTAGATCATGGGCCACTTTAACCAGAGATCTGGGAAAGGGGACCACTCGGTAGCTCCCCTGTAATGGGGTGAGCCCGCAAGCCAAAGCGGTAGCCAATCCTTACCTACCTACCCTATAACCTAAATGATATAGTACAGTGAGTTCGAGTCAAATAAACCGTTGATCTAAGACGGTCACTCTAATCAAAAAGCAAACAAATATGCAAATACGCTCCTTCTAGTGATGTCAAGTTCTGGTCCAGGAGTCATTGTTTTAGATTTATGTTGTTATATTTTATAATGTTTTTTTTAATAATTTTATTCCATTGGCATATAGAGGATATACAGTATAACAAACAATATCAGCTCTGTTGCTGAGAGTATAGAAAAGAGGCAGATTTACATGTATGTATATAGATTCCCATGCAGGGAGATCAAAGCAATAAAGATGGATTTGTTATACATCTTTTAACAGTTTATAAAGAGGAGACCACTTTCCTAAGAAAGTTTTTGTTTTGTTATTACACATTGCAATGTAGTCTCTATGTCCATACAGTTTTTCCAGGTGTTTAAGATGTATTTTAATGCAGGTATTTTACCTTTGAACTTACATTTGTAAATGATATGTTTTGTATTGCTAATCAACGTCTGTAAGAGCTGATTTGAGTTGCCTGCACCAAGAAGAATAAAATTTTCCTCCAAGTTTACGTTGTTATAGTTATTGTCTTGACACCATTTCTGTATTTTGGACCATAGAGACATCACCATTGGGCATCTGTATAGTAAGTGTTCTATTGTTTCTGGGGAATCACTGCAGTATGAGCACAGGTCATTTTCCCTTATTTTGAATTGAAATAGTTTTCTGTTGATAATTAAGCTTCTTGTTATAGTCTGGTATTGGAAGTATATTACATTTGGTGATATTTTCAATTTCCATAAAGATTTGTATACAGATGTCCAATGGTGATCTTCCATTGCAACCTCAAGGGAATTGTTCTATTTATCTATCCATATTGTTTCTATAAATTTAGTTTGAGTAAAATTTCTGATTGTTCTACAGCCCTTGGCATCAGCCATGACTATTTCCTGAAACTTATTTAGGTACACATTTTGTGAGGTTTGAAAGTTCTCTTCTATTGTTACTTTCCAACTTCTTGGAATGGCCTCTGAGATGCCTCTATATGTGATAAATGGAACCACCCCCTGTACTCTATTATTTATATTTCATAATGTTGATTTATTTCAAATTTATGAATACATGAGAGTGTATATACATATATAGATAGAATGTGTTCATATTCTGTCTGTACACCATCAGAGACGTTTATTGAAGGGATATGCGACTACCTAAAATACAGTTGCATGTAGAGAATGGCTAGATTTCAGTAGCAACTGACAGCAGGCCCGCAGCTTAAATAGATACATGCATGCACTGGCTAGACTCACTTCTCAGTCTAGCATGCTCTTGCATACTGTAAAAGTCTAGGTTCTTTGCATACTTAATTTACTTGATTTACTGCATAATGTGATCACTTGGATTAAACTTTAACATATTTTAAGCCCTCATTTAATCCAAACCCAGTATCAAGTGACTGAGATGACCCCTGCTTAATTAGATATCTGGCTAAATATTGGATATATTGAGCTAGCTTTGGGGAATCAAAGTTGGATGAACTGTAGATTGCTTTGCCATTAAATTTGTACAGCATTGTTTTGTGGCTTCAAAATAACAGACAAACATCAATTCAGAATAAATGCCAATTGAAAAGATTAGCAGGCCAGCCAGTCATACAATAAGAAACCCTAAGTATAGAATTGCACTTGTGACGTTTGGTCAGGCAGACAGGCACATACATACTAATCCATTCTCCCTGGTTTGGGATAAGATAAGTAATCTGTTATATGAATAATAACCCTTTAAAAACTGAAAGATAGCTTAAAATTAAGTTATAATTGTTTTCTTCCAAGGAAACAATCGTAGATAGTGTAATGAATAGACAGTTACATAATACATACAAATTAGAAACATATTGAGACAATGGAATTTGAAAAAAAAAAATGGCCGCCACTGAATAACACTGGAGTAATCAGGATTTTCCGGACATGAAAACAGATACTTCTGAATTGTATTTCATTAACAAAATACCAGGTTCCCTTGAACATATATCTCTACTTATATGATATCAAGTTTCAGACTTTTCTAACGAAAGGCTTGGGAGGAGTTAGATAACAACTAGAGGCTAACCTAGAGGCTCGTTTTCAACTTGTCATGGTGTAAATGAAGCAAAGTATATATGCTGTTGAAAGTAAAAAATCATAACAAAAAAAATTGACAAAATTTGCTCCTGAAACATGGCTCAAAATTGAGTTTACAATACTATCTTCCAGAAAAAAAATATTTCTATGTAATATAGTAAATAGGCAATTTGTTTTTAGATTCAGATTAGAAAGCTCTATGGGTACAAAGAAATGTGAAACAATGGCCGTCACTGAAAATCACAGGATTTTGAAAAATTGAAAAAAAATATTTCTGGGCTGCATTTCACAATGAAAATACTAGGATTCCTACAACACTTACTAAAGCTATGGTTAGGTTCCATCCAAATAATGTATAATTCCATAATAAATCCATAGGTGCATCCTGATGGTATGCACACCTGTACACCTGAATGTGATGCTGTCTTATGATGTCATAACAACATTGCATTCTGGGAGTTTTCAGAAAACTCTCTGGTTGCAAGAGATGGCACAATTTCTTAATGAACTTCTTTATAAGTAATGGAAGATTCCACACAAACTATTCAATCTACAAACTTCAAACTTACCATGTAAAAAGAATACATATGGGAAATTTCATTAAAAGTATTTTAATGAGGAAATTTAGTTAAGAAGTATTTTATCTATATTTTTTTAAGATCAGGCAGTAGATTATTCTTACCAATCCCTCTAATCAAAATCTCTGACACCATGTATCAATGTATTTGTATGACTGATATTTAGTGGATTGTATGTGAACACATTTTGCATTTGTTATACGCGTACTTACAACTCAGTACTGAGTTTGCTATGAGGTAAAAAAAAAAGTCAATCAAAACTATATCATCCCTGAACCTTAAACCAGTGACTTATAACACTTTAATCTACGACTCTACTTAAACGAATATAACATGGTTTAGTCACCTGCAGATTGCGCTTGTGACCTACTGTATGGATTATGGAGATAAACTCTGCTTGCAACCAAAAGGCGTAGGACCTATGCGCGGGCCTTGTCCTTCATGACTTAAGTGCAGCGCTGATTACACTGCAGGCATGTTAGTCCCTTTTAATATTCTTCCAGGTGACTTGACAACTTCATCTAATTGGAGATTCTGTCAAGGGTCAGCCTGGTCAACACACATATGAATGCACTGTGCTTAACGTGAGTAGAAGCATGTCAATAAATGGATTATTTCAGATGTTCTCTATCATAAATTTAGAAACCGTTTTTATCTAAATTTAAATATAAATATTTTTAAGTTGTTCTATAGTGTTCAGTTCATTTAAAAATAAAAATAACTCGATTCATTAAAAGAAATATAGGATCATTACACATTTATCCAATCATTTGTGTTGCAGTCTTGTATTCATCTATGGGCAATTTTCCATGTTTCGCTGTATTGCTGCAGAAGCACCCGGAAATTGAACGTTCACAAATATTCACCACGCGGAATACGATTCAGTACATTCAAAGATGGCGTCCGGTGCACTTTTCGGAACGTCGGCCAGCGGCCGTTCTACCAGTAAAAATCTGGTAGAATTTCGCGCTGGAAAAATGACCCTTAAAGGGAAAATGGTTACTGCTGATAAAAGGAAGGGATTGGTCTACGTGTATCAGTCTGATGACTCCTTGATGCATTTCTGCTGGAAAGACCGAACAAGCGGCACCGTTGTGGACGTGAGTTTTGCAGTGTCATGCATTTCATGATGTCATTTTGTGTCATTCAGACAAATAAGAATCAAATATTTATACCAACATTGAATTGAGACGTCAACTTGATAACTGTTAAGATTTTGATTCGCAACCTCAGCTCGAACTTTATAGTTTTTGACGTGGTTAAAGGTATTAGAAATTTGCCAACTGGGCGATAATAGGGCGAGATACTTGAGGAGTCATGAGTCACAAACTCTTTGTTGCCCAAATTCAATATGCCTAAACTTTAGTCACCTAGGTTTGTTAATTCTCTATACACCTTTCTTCTCTGCTATTTGTAGAGACCGTCTTTGTAGTGCTTAAAGTCGAATTCATTTCATCAGGTTAATTAATTAGATAAGACTCTGAAAGTAACACCAATATTACTATTGGTCTGTGGCGACCAATCCATGTTCTATTCATCTAAGATTTTACCATCAGATCTCAGAGAGACTAAAATGATAAGTGATTCGAAAGGCATACACCATCACTTGACAGGCATGGTGCTCAGCAGGCCGCTCAACTCTAGCAATTGAAATCTGGGGCTTAAAAGTAATGGGTTTGGGAACTGATTGCCATCCTATTAGGGCTGCACACCGGAAACCGGTTGCAGACCGTAACCGATCATTAGGCTGCTTAATGATAATGATAACCGTCCCAAAATAAACCGGTTTGAAAAAACGATAAAGCAGCTATGAGGAAACTGCCTTACCTTACTGTTGACATCGCTCCGAGCACTTCCTAAGCCGTGATTCAATGAAACAACGGCTCGGCATTGGCACCAATACTTTCGTATTTAATTCTTAATGGATAATTCGTTCAAATTTAATATTCTATGGCAAAATAAAACTCATAATAATCAAATATACGATTCTGTTTTATTCAAAGAATTTGAAATCATATTTCATGGGAAAATAACAACAGGTTTTGAATACGAAAGTTTGGCTATTTTTCAGAAGTTCGTCCCACGCGGTATCGTTAAAAACCGTTAAGAAACCGTATCGTTTCAAAGATATCAGTATCATATCAAATCGTTAATTCTTAACGGTGTGCAGCCCTACATCCTATATAGTATGACATTTGACTTAAATTGGAATTTCACCATAATTTTTTAATCTTATTAGCATGCACAACCCCAGTGACTGGCCCATGCCTTGCTTTAATACTGTTTTCATGACTAGAAAAAGAACAGTTTCCTAAATTCCTATATATCTTGTCAGCAACCATCACATCGCTTTTAGTACTTACCAGGACTGGTAGGCTTGAAGGCTTGATATGTTTTGTACCATAACACGCACCCTTTGCAACATGGTCTTAGCCAGCAGGGCGTCTGGGTGTCTTTTTGGACACCCAAACATTGAAAAAACAACCCTCAAGTCAGGACACCCAAAATCTTTTGTGAAGAATTTTTTAAAATGTCTATCTCAAGCATATAATTGAATTTTTTCATCTCCATATAATTCCCATGATAATGTTTAAGGATATCATGCCCTATTTTGATAAATTCAGACATGTTGATGGTTGAAATCCGAGTATATTGTGGGCCCCCTTAAAAATGTGGGCACCCAAAAATTTTACAATTGCCAAATTTGGGCGCCCAGTTTCTAAATCCTGGCTAAGACCCTGATTCATACCAAAACATATGCTTTGCATGTAACTTCTAAGCTCAACATTGAACTGTTGTGATTTTTCCATTTCAGGACCTGATCATTTTCCCAGATGACATTGAGTTCAAGCATGTTCCTCAGTGCACGACCGGCAGAGTTTATCTGCTCAAGTTCAAGCTCTCAAACAAAAAGTTCTTCTTCTGGATGCAGGTAAGACAGATTGGTCAACATATCTCCATTAAACAGGGTTTGACTTAAGTGGGTGTCCGGGCGGTATTCACGCCCTGAAATTTGTCCGGCCGACCCAAGACTGACTATCATTTATCATATGAGATCGCCCGAAAACCGACCAGAAAAATTTTCTTAAGTCAATCCCTGATTAAATAATACATACTATGCCATGATTATGTTAATGTGTTGAACATCCTTGGGTTCTAATCACTGGTAAGAAGTAAAATGTAAAGTGATCTTTATTTTAAGTCGGTATATCAATTACAAAAAGGTGTACTACTGAGGCTCTGGCTGGACCTACAGCTTAAAGTGATGACTAATTGGTGCTACTCAGCAGGTACTTTCAATACCTACCCTATCTTTTGTGGTCTGTTATTGGAAACAAACACTTTTGTAAGTCTTATCTTCAAAGGCTACACAATGTGCAAGAGTCTACTGAAATCATTGGCTTGAACTATGATACTTAATAAAAATTACATGGCTGTGATTTTGGTGAGTAGGAAAATAAACCAATAACATATTTCTTTTCTTTTTTCTCCAGGAACCCAAGACGGATAAGGATGAGGAATTCTGCAAGAACGTGAATGAGTTCCTGAACAACCCGCCTGCTCCAGGCTCCAGCCGTAGCGGTGGAGGTGGTGGAGGAAGTGGTGGTATGGCTGGACTCCCCCCAGAGCTCCAGGCTGCCGGTCTAGGTAAGTATTACAGCATTTATAAGTGAGAATGTTGCCAGTGACTACTGGTTAATGTGGTTTTCGTCGGGTACTCCGACGGTGTAGCGGTGGTATGGCTGGACTGCCCCCGTAGCTCCAAGCTGCCGGTCTAGGTTGGTGTTACGGCATTCATAAGCAAGTTGCCCGTGACTGCGGATTAGGCGTTGGTTTTCGCCGTGTACTCCAGTATAAATAGTGGCTGCTGATTCACCAAAAGATTTGGATATGAAATATATATAAAATGTACTTACTTGCTACCTTGATGTCTCCATGTGAAGGAAATTTGCTATATATATATTACCAAAATTTCAAAAGCTGACAGTGCTAAATTTAACTAAATTTAATTAGGATTCTGGGGGGCAGAAAGTATCGTTTGAAATATCATTAAGGTATCATATCATGAAGAGAATATTGATATTGCATATTGTACTGTATATGCAGGGATCGCGAGGACGCCGTCCACATATCCTTTTGACGCATAGTCAAGTGGTATGGACGCAGAGGCCTGAAGTGGCTGCGTCCAGAGAGGACGCATAAAATTCCCATTAAGAACCCAAAAAATTCCTGTTCACAAAAGTTCTTTGAGCTGTAAGCAGTAGCACAGTCCACTCTACTTCACAAGCTGGATAAAGAAATCTACCCATTTAACCCCTTACCCCCCTAAGTGACCACATTTGTTGGCATAGATAGTCAACACTCATTTGTTGCCCATGATCAGGACGCAGGATTTTCTGGACCTTGATATTAGTGTGGAAGCAACTTTTTTTGACCCTATCGCTAACACTGATATGTATAGTGAAAATTCTAAAGGTGCCAATCCCTACAACTCCTCCCTATGAACATTGATCAATTGTCTTCCAAGTTGCTAACTACAGGTGTTGATAAAGTCTATAAAAAGTTGTTTGTGTCCTGTAACCTGACCCTCACAAGTTTCCCCTCAAAAAATTCACTCAAAAAATCCCTGTCCTGAAGATCAATCTATAAAACATGCATGAAACACACATTTTTATGAAAGAAAATGACAATCAAAAAAAAAATGTACCTACCTTCCTATCATTTTTACGGACCATTACAGGAAACGCAATTTTAGGCCTGATTTGTCTTTCAAGTTGCTAATTGCATGTGTTTTATTGTTGTTTCATGAAACACATTTAACAAAATTATACCCTATTTTTTTGGACCATTACAGGAAACCCAATTTTAGGCATAATTTGCCTTCCTAGTTGCTAATTACAGGTGTTGTATTGTTGTGTTTTATTGTTGTTTCAGGTGACAATGACTTGCAGAGCATCCTGGGGAGTATGAGCCAGCAGCAGTTGATGCAGCTTTTGGGTGAGGGTACATATTTCATGGTCACTAGTATCACTACACTACTACCCCTACTACAACATCCTTCAGGGTGACTCTTGTTAACCTATTCATGCCCAGTGCCCTCAAGGAATCGGCCTTTCGAAATCAAAGTGAAACCGATAGTTTAAGGCAAATATTTGATGAAAAAATGTTGAGTTCAAGGGGAGTCTACTTGAGTAAATCAATGAATCAGCCTTTCTAAAAACAAACACATGTTTTAAGGAAAATATTTGATAAAAATGTTGATTCCAGGATTAATGTAACAAATCTATAAAAACAGATTTGTTACATGCATAATAATCAAAACAAAAGGCAAATATCTCTTATGGGCATACAGTGTCTTTGCCAGGATTTAGAAACTGGGTGCCTAAAATTGGCAGATGTAAAATTTTTGGGCGTCCAAATTTCTAAGGGGGATCACAATATACTCAAATTTCAATCATAATCATGTATAAATTCATCAAAATTAGGCATGATATCATTTAACAATGTCATGGGACATATAAGAAGATGAAAAAATTCATTTATAAGCTTGAGATTGAGATTTTTTAGAAATTCCACCCTAAAATTTGGGTGTCCTGAGGGGTTCTTATTAAGGGTTTGGGTGTCCAAAAAGGCACCCAGATGCCCTGCCGGCTAAGACCATGGGGGCATATCATCATTAAAACAATTATATTGATTCAGATTTTTTTTTGAAAAATTTTAAAATACAAATTATCAATACCACATAACGTACCTTTTAGAAGGATATTGTATTATAATAGATGCATCATATCGGGAATATTTAAAGAATCCTTAACATCTTTGAGACATCTCTGTAATATTGCCACCATTGTTAGAATATTGTATCTACCAGACCTTTTGGCTCAGCTGTGCATGAATTGGTTAATTCATTTATTTCTATTGATTCAATATATTTGTAAATTCCTATCCAATATGGGCAATATATCTTTACATATATCATTGTCAATGTACATAGCGGATAAATGGCGGCAAATCAGAATTTCTTAGACATAAAGCATTATTTTGTCATCCACACATTATTTACAATTGCAGTTGCAAAATCTGTGTTATTACTCTTTCTATTGGTGTTGATTTATGTTAATTTATTACCAACATTTCATTATTTGATATGATATTCAACAAAATAATCCTTATTTTCTTATAAGAACAATGCTTTATATTTTACTAAGGTTTTTTACATGTACACCTAATAAGGTCTTGATGTAGATTTTCTACAAGTCTGTGCTTAATAACTGTCTCATTGGTCTACAGGGACTTAGCCAGGACCCGTCCTACCTGTCTTTTGGACAGGCGGTTTCCTAAAAACCTCATGTTTGGACAGGCAAAAATTTCTGTGATGATTTTTCAATTTTGACTTTTGGGGTGTAATAAACAAATATTTTCCTAACAAACCACCTTCTAGGACATAACTGAAGTGTAAATTGCCCTTTTTGACATACAAGGCTATTAAATGTAGCTGGTATAAGGATTTGAAGTAGATAAGTAGCTAAATCTGGACGGGCAGATATTTTGAAATAGCTGTTTTGGACAGGCATTTTTGAAATGCTGGCTAAGACCCTGGGTCTACCTAAAGATAATTCTGTTTTGGGCGAGTTCTGTTTTGAACCCCAGGGTGGGGCCATTTCACAGTAGCACATGGCATTTTACCTTTTCAACTTGGCATGCCGATATGCTCATTCATTGTGTTAATTTGTGTCAGATTTGTTTGCCCAGAAAAAAATGGACATTTCTAAGCGTAATCACTCAGGAAAGTTTGGACAATTCTTAGCATTATCCCTCCCACACTTCTTTCAGAGCAGTATTTTGATTGTGTGTATTCTCCTGTAATTTAGGTGGTATGGGTATGGGTGGAGGCAGCCTTGGTGGCTTATCAGCTCTCATGGGAGGAAGACCCGGCAGCGCGCAATCCACCGACTCAAACCCGTAAGTCTCGCTCACTGTCTTAGCACTTGTCATATGTGCACCCAAATACCCAAATACAGGCAAATCAGATGATATCACACATCACTACAACCAAAATATTTTGTAAAGAATTTCTAATAATTGTCTATCAAATGAATTATTGTGCAATTTGAGTTAATATATAGATATAATGTATGAAGTTTTCATATGTATAAAGCACCCTATAGATATTGTAGGTATTGGACCAATCACTGCCTTTTAATCTATTTGCCTATTGCATCAACAAGGCTGCTTTTGTTCCCTCTTATTGTTGCAAAGGACCATTATTTTACACAGATTAGCACTAGATGGCCTCTGTGCAGATGTGCCTTCATCCCTTATGCTGTTGGTGGCTAATGTGGCCCATACAAAATGAGGCAAAAAACCTGAGAAGTGATTGAAACCCTGGCACATGGCTACTCATCTGAGAGTTCTCAGCGAAAGCAATCCGATGAATACCAACATGACAGAGTTGAGATAGTTTTCAAATATCTTTGCATCCTTGAGCTTTGATATAAAGTGTCCTCAGCATTAGAAAGGGTTAAGCAACTATTCATTCATTCCATTGTTGTTTGTTTCAGTCCGTTGAGGGTGCAGTCGTCTCCGGGCCCTCGCAGCACGGCAGAGACTCCCGCTCAGTCAATACGCCCGGTGACGGCAGCCGGTCTCCCCACGGCGACCGTAACGACCACGCCGGCCGCGTCCACGGCACCAGCTGCGACACCTGGTGCCCCGGTCGCAGACCGCACCAGCTCCCGCTCCCAGATACAGCTCAGCGATCTACAGACCATCCTATCAGGAATGGCGGGTAAGTGTTTTTGAGTGTCAGAAGAGGTTTACCTCCAATTACTGTCTACAGTTCAGTGTCCAGGCTGGCTGCTTATGCCTAAAATTGTTTGTTTCAATTAACGGTCCAAAAAATAATGGGTTCGGGGATAATTTATTTTTTTCTTAAAAAATGTGTGTTTTATCTATGTTTTATGTTGATTGGGAGTTGGAAGTCAAAAAATCGAAAAAAATAATTAGGGTTGGGATTTTTCTATAGTAAAAACTTATTAGGGTTGGGTTCAGGTTTTTTTTCATGAAATTGGTATTGGTTTTCAATATTTTCCTGGTAGTTGTGGAATCCCAAGATAAAGTGTCACTCTTCACTGTTGCATGTTGAAATGTTTATTTGGATGACGATTGTAAAATATGTCATTTCTGAGCTTACTTATATTGTTTCTCTCTTACAGTTCCTGGCGATGCAGAGGGAGGTTCTAACATCGACCTCTCCCAGGCCATCAGTCCCGAGTCGATCATTCCTGTGTTGGCCAATAAGGACGTCCAGGAGCGCCTCTTACCGTTCATGCCGGAAGGAGAGACGCTGCCAAAGACGGAGGGAGAACTCCGCTCCACGGTCCAGTCTCCACAGTTCCAGCAGGTAGGATTAGTGATGGGACGATTGATTGTAAACTTGGATGGGACGATTGATTGTAAACTTGGATGGGACGATTGATTGTAAACTTGGATGGGACGATTGATTGTAAACTTGGATGGGACGATTGATTGTAAACTTGGATGGGACGATTGTTTGTAAACTTGGATGGGACGATTGATTGTAAACTTGGATGGGACGATTGATTGTAAACTTGGATGGGACGATTGTTTGTAAACTTGGATGGGACGATTGATTGTAAACTTGGATGGGACGATTGATTGCAAACTTGGATGGGAGGATTGTTTGTAGACTTGGATGGGACGATTGATTGTAAACTTGGATGGGACGATTGATTGTAAACTTGGATGGGACGATTGATTGTAAACTTGGATGGGACGATTGATTGCAAACTTGGATGGGAGGATTGTTTGTAGACTTGGATGGGATGATTGTTTGTAAACTTGGATGGGACGATTGATTGTAAACTTGGATGGGACGATTGATTGTAAACTTGGATGGGACGATTGATTGTAAACTTGGATGGGACGATTGATTGTAAACTTGGATGGGACGATTGATTGTAAACTTGGATGGGACGATTGTTTGTAAACTTGGATGGGACGATTGATTGTAAACTTGAACAATAGGCTCTAATCATCAAAACACAGAATTTACAAGCTTAGGCATTTCTAAAACCCACCAGTTGGTGGGTGTCAGATTGCTAAAGAATGTACACTTGAAACCAGCAATAAAAGTTTAAAAGTCTGTTAACTGGCTTCTTGTTTTGCCTCCCTGTCCTTATTTTGGCACAAGCTATCAGAGCTATTCAATTTTAATTGATTGCATAGATAGGGATACCGTGCACGGGTTGGGGGGGGGGGGGGGGGGGGGGGTTGATGGAGGTAGCCTGTCTCTATTTATACAGTAGTTCAAATTATCTTTTATGGTCGGATGAAGAATGTGAGTCTACAATTATTTAAGTCGCTCAATTATATAAACGTAAAATATGACAAGTGCTCAAGTTTCAAAAATTTGCCGGGTCCTAACACTAGTTCTAAATTCTAATGCACACAAGAGTTCAACTTTGATCAATTCATGCCTGGAGATGAATGGGTCACTTGGATCTGTAATCTTTTAAAACTAATGTTGAATTAACTTAAGGATTAGGGATCAATTTGTAAATTAATCTCCCTATAAGAAAGTGAATTTAAAGTGAGTGCTTTTCATTCATTTCTCCAAAGGAAACACTGTTCCCTAAACTTAATGTCAAACTGTTTCTTTACTATCTGAGACCTAATATATTGGAGAGATATTGGAGATATTGTCTGTATTCTAGGATTGGAATCAGTACGTGAGAAATCTTTGAGAGGTAATTTGATAATTTCATGTACTTTATTGCTAATATTTTCATGGTTTCAGGCTATGAGCAGCTTCAGTGCAGCGTTGGCGTCTGGTCAACTAGGGCCCTTGATGGGACAATTTGGCTTCCCTGAAGATGTTGCTAATGCGGCAGCAGCTGGAGGTAAGAACCCCCCCCCCCCCCCTAAGAAACCGTTGGTGACAAAGTAGCTCAGTTGGTTAGGTGTTGGACTAGTAATCAGTCGGTCGCTGGTTCAATTCTTGACCTGGGCACTGGTCTGTCCTTGGGCAAGACAGTTTATTCCATAATGCCTCAGTCTACCCAGCTGCAAAATGGGTACCTAGAATATATAAGGCAGTGCATAGAGCTTGTGCGCTATATGCTGCCAGCTGCTCTGGAATATCCCCCGGGGATTGAAATGGTATCTGTATGTTCGGTGTGTACAGGCCTGCTAGGGAAGGAAGGTCATGTGAACATTTCGGTGGAAACAAGACCTTTTGACTATAAACCAAATACCTATTGCTTCCTGACACAATAGTGCCTGTAGATAGATCCTGATTAAACTCTTGAGGGAAACAATTGATCTAGTTGGATTAACTTAAGAATTAGGCATTAATTTGTAAATAAATTCCATAAAAATTGATTCAGAACATATTGAAGCCTGGAGATATATCCTGAAAATGGTCATCTATATGCTAGGGCTCTTTTGAACATTACCTAAGAATACATCATGGATTCCTTAACTTTTGAAGGAGTATTTTTGGTCATCCTTTTTAGGATGGTATCGTAATGAGCAATTTTAGCTGTTATGATTCATGTTGTTTTGATTACAAAAAAAATGTTCATATCTCAGTTTAAAGAACTTGATCGAAAATATTATTACATTAGAAATTTTAATATGTATTTGATAGGTCTGGTTGTCTTAATTTTGAAAAAAGTGTGAATCATGTAATTTGACAACATGCATGTGCTTGATATGATGATTTATAATTGATAAGGTTTTTCATCTATTCAGCATAATTTGATGATAGTTATATTGCCGTGTTGATTTGCTATGTAGATCTATACTTTCTACTTTGTGTGCTTTAATATATTTCATTTATTTTGCAGATGTGGAGGCCTTCGTAAAAGCAATGCAGGCCCACGAAAAGAAAGATGGAGAGAAGAAGGAAGAAAAGATGGATGAATCTTAAGGCCAAATTACCTTAGAAAGAAGATGTCTTAAGGCCAAATTCCCTTAGAAGGAAGAAAAGATGGAAGAATCTTAGGCCAAATTCCTTTTTTAAATGCATAGTTCTCGCCACAGCGTTGATAACTACAACAAAATAGCTAGGAAATATGCTTAGCTCGCACCTATTTACATAATCCTATAACATACTGGTGCATCTCAGCTGTTCAGATTGTATTAAATTCTGTTACTTGGTTGCCTGTATCCTATTGGCTGAGTAGATTTTTACATCAGAAAGTGCAGGGACTTAGCCAGAACCCGTCCTGCCTGTCTTTTGGACAGATAGTTTCCTGAAAACCTCCTTTTGGACAGGCGAAATTTTCTGTAAAGAATTTACAATTTTGACTTTTTAGTGGTAATAACTAAATATTTTCCTAACAAACCATCTGTTAGGACATAGCTGGAGTGAGAGTTGCCCTTTTTGACACATTAGGCTTTTAAATGTAGTTGGTATAAAGATTTGAAGTATATCAGTAGCTAAATTTGGATGGGTAGAAATTTTGGAATTGATGTTTTGGACAGGCATTTTTGAAATCCTGGCTAATCCTTAGAAACATACAGACACTTCATGCCACAAAGCGCCGATTCTCATAATAGCCTTTCAAAGGGACCTGCACCAATTCAAGTACTTTTCTTGGGATATCATGCTCAATTCCGAAGTTATTTTCAAATTAACATAGGTTCAGACAATGTATGTCAAGATTGTGTGCTTGTAGTGGTTCACATATGAGAAAATAAATGTGATTGGAGATATTATTAATTCAAGCGTGTGTAATCATTGCTTTAATAAATGGTACTTTGGCTCTAAATAAGTCGTTTGTGTTTCATTCATTTATATGTGATCTGTTCATATTTTTATATGAACTGATATTTTGGTGATATTTTCTTGAAAAATATTAGAAGAAATGATAGTCAAACCCAACCAACAATGAACGAAGTGACCCTCATCCGAGTCAACCATCTTCTCTGTGGGGATTCAACTACAGGTGAACTTGGATATGACGGACTCAATGGGACAAGGAAAATTGATCCGTCATATGCAAAATCTGTCGTATTCATATGACGAATACTTGATATGCATCGGACTGGGACCAAGCATATCGTCCGTCATATGCAAAAACCTGTCGTACAGTGGTCCGTCATATCCAAGTTCACCTGTACTCCATACTGTGTTGATTTTGCAAGTTACAAAGGCCCCTGTACATCCCTCTGGGTTACTGGTTTAACACCGGGATAGAGCACAACACCCTCCTTGGGTTTTATCTGTTATACACACACATCAGGACAAGAGTTTTGTCCCGCAATTAAAAAGATGTCACTTTTAGTGCCGATAATTAAAATTTTCACCTTAATGAATATCCTAAACCAGTACCGTAGTACCCCGCATACATCCCCACTCTTTTATACAGTTCAGCACTTATGTCAAGGAGGGGGTGCGTGTTATTAACGGGTACAAGAACCAGAACTTTTTCACGTCGATGCTACGGGTGCAGGACGTGGGGGCAGGGTTGGAAAACACCATTTAAGTACCCCATAGGAGGAAAGGACAGCATATCCATCCATATTTGGATTTTAAATACGTTATAATAAAAGGGGCTCGGTAGGGTGAATTGAAATTGATACGGATAAGCCAGGAGAGCAGAGCTGGTGTCTGCTCTCATCTCGGCTTTTGACGAGTGAAGTCAACAAATGGGCACCAATCAGTATCAATTACAATTTACCATCACAACCCTTATCAAATTGTAATTAATGTGCCCTGTTTATTAGTCGTAGACTCGCTCGTCTTAGCAGAAAGACCAGGGCAGACATATAGCTCTACGCACTTAATGGCTGGCCAACTCCCCCTGCGTATAATAAACGGGGAATTGTATTTTACATACGGGAAAGGGACTTGGGGAGGGGGTGCGTATTATCTAAGGGGTGCGGGGTGTATGCGGGGTAATACGGTACTTAAAAAATATGCATTTTTCTGCATGTTTTTGATCTCAATGTATTGTAGTCTCTTTTGTAATGTAGGACACCAAGTTTATATTGATTGTCTATTATTGACATCCAGTTTCAAAATCCTAGCGAGGCATCTTTGAAATCCTGGATAATCCTTAGAAACATACAAGCACTTCATGCCACAAAGCGCCGATTCTCATGCTTCCACCCTTATTTTCAATAAAATACATAAGGCCACTCCGATTTATTTACTTGTCTAACGAGCTCAGGAGGTAGGAAATGTGCCATTTTGGAATAAAAAAAAAAGTTGAAAAATGGGACTTTTTTTATTTTTTTTAGTCTGCCGGCTGGTAGCGATATGTTTCTACCAGCCTATTCTCAACTAAATAAAATAAATCAATCTATTAATCCCTGTAACCTGAAGGGTGGGAGGTATACCTCCTCAAGTCTGAGGCTCTACTACAGCAATGATAGCTTCCTGTAGTTGATTGAATCACCCTTACAAAGAATATTCTTAAAACTTGAACTTTTTTTTTTTTTGGAGTCTGACAGAAAATTTCAAAACCACTTTCGTCCGTAAGACACCAAAGGTGACTTTTTTTTCTTCTTTTTTTGAGTGACAGGATTTTTTCCCAAAAAAAGCTTGTAAGACAAGTAATTAAATTGGAGTGGCCTAAGATGTTAATAAAGGCAATGATAGATAACAAACACAATTTTCTCTGTACCAACACTTTATTGAGACATACCCACTCTGCACCCTGCCAGGCATCACTCTGTTGCCTAGCAGGTTGCTACGGAAACATCACTCTGTTGCATAGCAGGTTGCTATGGAAACATCACTTTGTTGCCCAGCAGGTTGCTACGGAAACACTTCCCTTGAAGCACATGCCAAAAATCGGTGTCAAGTTAACAGAGTTTCACAAGAAAGTTAATAACAGTTATATCAATCAATCATGCAGTGAAAACAAAAGCTTGACCCCTCCCCTTTTTCCAAATATGGTAAATATGGTACGCCCATATAAGGACAGAATCCTCAGCAGGACAAATATGGAATTGCTGAGATCGCTGTCATGTATTACCAGATTTTTCTTCATTCATCCCCAGAATGGAACGCCATATTTTTGATCTAACAAATATTCCAGAATGAAAAATGTAACAAATGAATTATTTGTCAGAGATGTTGAAAACATTTCTGGGAAGGAATGTTCTGCTGTGAGTCAGCCTGCCGTTTCTAATTCACTTTTTGACCCCTATTGACAAAAAGTTACCAACCAGTCTTTACTGCCAGAATATAACACACCAAATACACTGCCCCCAACAAAACATTGCATTTGATAATATCTTACCAACTATTGAATAAATGAATGGCCTTAAGTGGAAGCATGAAGTAAAGGGATATGTGACTTTTGAGACCTTTGAAAGCACACTTTACCCATTCATGCTGAGAGAATTGGTTGAACATTGACTTTAGGATCTGGAGTACTTTTGGTAAATAGCTTTTAAGTAAAAGGCCGATTTGCAAAATATAAGGGAAGTGATGTTTTAGTTCTGATCAACATTTTTCCTTCAAAATATTTTCAAAAATGGTACTAGAAAGATGCAACCAAAATAGGCCAATACCAGCATAAATGGGTTAATGGTGATAAACCCACCTTAATGCGTAATCTCCGTATCATTCTTACCATATGGATGAGATAAATTACTTATCACTCCCTGGCAATGTGATATAGGAATCTCTTCAATAAAATATCAACCAAAGCTATTCAAAAATTCAAAATGGTAAAGATATCAACAAAGTGACATGTTCAAGTCAATTCACTTTTGAAGGGGACACATATCTGATGAATATATATAAGACAGTAATGTAGGTTGGGAGAGTTTGAGCAGACTGTGACAGTGATGGGAAGGGGTTTGGTGCATTCAAGGTGCCATCAGGACCCACAAAGGAATAAGCCAAATTCTGATTAAAATCCAAATTCTCCACACGTCCCTTTTGTTCAAGATCTAGATTCTCCCATCATCAGCTTGGTGCACAAGACTTCTGTCCAAACTGATGAAAGGCTATTTTCTTCATAGATGAGTATGTTGGACTTTTCTTCAGAGAACTGTTTTCTTTGAAAAGTGAGTTTTACTTCTTTTCTTATTTCAGAAAAGCAAGTTTAACTTCTTTTCTTCAGAGAAAAGCTTTCTTCGGAAAAGCAAGTTTTACAAGATTTCTTGAAAAAACAAGTTTTAGTAGTTTCCTTCAGAAAAGCGACTTTTACTATTTTTGTTCAGAAAAGCAAGTTTTACTAGTTTTCTTCAGAAAAGTGTGTTTTACTACTTTTCTTCAGAAAAGCGAGTTTTATTAGTTTTTTTGAGAATACCTAATTGTTTCCTTCAGAGAAAATTGCTTTCTTAAAGAAAGCGAGTTTTAGTAGTTTTCTTAAGAAAAGCAAGTTCAGTAGTTTACCTAAAAAACTTTTTTTAGTAGTTTTCTAAAGAAAACCCAAGTTTTAGTAGTTTTCTTCAGAAAAGCAAGTTTTCTTTGGAGTAGCATATTTGTTTCTGAGTGGAGTAGGCTGTTTCCTGAGGCCGTGATGTCAGGTCTTGATGCAGCACACCTTTGCGCCTAATTCTACAGTATACAGTAATGATGAGACATGAAGACAACGCTCAATATAACACCCTTTCAATGCTGAGGCTACTTTCATCCAGACCACAAGACCAAAAAGATGCTCGAAAACCATCAAAACACTGTCTTGTTGGTACTCATTGGAAAGCTCTCGCTGAGTGCTTTCAGATGAGTACCCATTTGCCAGGGTTTCAATGATTTTTGCATCATTTTATATTGGGCCAAATCAGCCACCAGCAGCATAAGGGTGAACAGGAGGAAAAGGAGATAAGATCCGATCATTATCAAGGCTTGAAATTAGCTGGAGCCTGGAGATTTCCTTCGAACTCTCCTACGGCTCCTTCAAATTTCAGCAGGGAGCCCAAGGATGTACTGTTTGATATACGCAACACCTTTATGAAGCTTAAGCCGATGCAAATGGGCTCCCTGGAAAAAAACACTTTATTTCGAGCCCTGGTTATTAATACTGTTACAACTACCAGGAAGACCAGACTGACAAGATGACACACCAGGAAATAAACAAATATTCCAGCAATCAACTGATTGATAACTCTTTTTTTCCTGGCGGCCATCTTGGGCTGATAATAGCTATGAATCTGGCATATGTGCTGCCCTCTGCTGAGAAAAATGTGTAACTATGGTTGTGAATTATTACAAAGCATTGCGTTGGTATGTCACAAACAACCAGATGCATATAAACATGTAGACGAAATTGACCAGAAGTAAATATATATATATATATATATATATATATATATATATATATATATATATATATATATATATATATATATATATATATATATATATATATATAAAAAAACATATATATATATATATATATATATATATATATATATATATATATATATATATATATATATATATATATATATATATATATATATATATATTAGCAAAAGATTGCCCATCAGTTGTTTGAATAATTCAATACTTCTGGCTCAACCTGTCCTCCTTCAAATAGGTATATATGAAAATCCTTAACTAAGAGTACAGTTAAAAGGGGGTCATCGTATGCATCAAGTTTTGGTGACTTTTTCTCAACACATCACCTAAAAACAAAACTTAGGCAGCCAGCCTTCTTTTCAACCCCTCCACGCCAAAATAAAAATGCCAAAATGGTCCCACATGCGAATACCCAAAAGAAAATCTCCTGAAACTTTCACAACATCAATCTTTTGCTGCATCGTTCCTTGAGCACTCAATATTCATGAAATATTGATTCTATTTGCCGAATATGGGATATGAGAACGCCACGGCACTTAGGGCATGAACGGGTTAAAATCAAAATAGAACTAAGGAGAGACCTCTTCGTAAAAATTTCTTGGATGATATAATAATTTCTCCACAAGACTTAAGACTAGCTAGAAAAAAGCCTGCTTACAAATACACAAACATATCTCAGATGGCTCATATATATATATATATATATATATATATATATATATATATATATATATATATATATATATATATATATATATGTATATATATATATATATTTATATATATATATATATATATATATATATATATATATATATATATATATATATATATGATTGACTTATATGTATATATATTCATGTGTGTGAGTGCATATTTGTATGTATACAACTAGAACTAAATGAGAGATAAAAGATAATAAAACAGCCACCTCATTTTCAGAAGGTTCTCCACAATATAAACAGTAGTAACAATCCGCCTAACAAATAATGAATTCAATTAGTCATGAAGAATTAGGGGGAAAACGTAAAAGCTGTCACTGATCTCATCAATACCGACACGAAAACCCAAAACCAGTTGGAGTAATCCTCCCTTTCAATCAATGACACTTTTAAGGTTACTCCATTTCTAGACCGAGCTCAGGGCTCGAAATTAAGGTGTGCCGGGAGCTACGTTGAATTCTCTCGCGGCTCCTTCAAATTTCTGCAGGGAGCCCAAAGATGTATTGGTTTCGATACACACCACTTTTAGGTAGCTTTCGAAGTAGCAATTGGGCTCCCTGGAAAAAAAAACGCACTTAATTTCGAGCCCTGTTACTCCATTGCTAGAACGAGCTTCTGAAACGCTGAGCGAGGCTGTCCGTAGTCGGTACGAGTTGTCTTCATATGTAATCATGTCAATTGTCCGATCCTCCTCGCGGAGGCGGACTTAAATCTTATCAGTCTTGGTGGGGACTGCCGTCGTCGTGGCAACGTTCCCACCAAGATTCGAGTTAGCCTGTTTCTCGGTCCCTTCTGTTTTCACGTGTGGCCTGAAAAAGAAGTGAGAACATTAGTGAAAACTGACCTTTAAATTTCTTTAGACATAGAAAACACAAGTCGGGATTTGGGATGGATAATTGGATACCTCAAAGAACGAAAAGGTATAGTAAGGGTATTGATACCAATGAAAACTGACCTGTTAACTTCTTAAGACATAGGACTACATCATCAGAAAACAGTCCTGATATTTTTCTAGCCTCTGTGAACTCTGATTTTTCCCCAACAAACATTAGTGAAAACTGACCTTTAAATTTCTTTACACATAGGACTAAATGTGAAGAAAACACAAGTCAGGATTTGGGATGGATACCTCTATGAACAAAAAGGTATGGTACAGGCATCGGTACCAATGAAAACTGACCTGTTAAGCTCTTTACAAATAGGACTACATGTGAAGAAAACACAAGTCCGAATTAGGGATAAATACATCTAAGAACGAAAAGGTTTAGTACGGGCATTGGTACCAATGCAAACTGATCTGGCAAGTTCTTTACACATAGGACTACAGAAAAGAGTCATGATATTTAAAGTTCTTTAGACATAAGAGTATGGGTGCCGAAAACACACGTTCTGATTAGAAATGGATACCTCTAAGAATGAAAAGATATGGTACAAGTATCGGTACCAACGAACACTGACCTGGCAAGTTCTTTAGACATAGTACTACAGAAAAGAGTCATGATATTTAAACATAAGTTCTTTAGACATAAGAGTATGGGTGCCGAAAACACACGTCCTGATTAGAAATGGATACCTCTAAGAATGAAAAGATATGGTACGGGTATCGGTACAAATGAACACTGACCTGGCAAGTTCTTTAGACATAGTACTACATGTGCAGAAAACACAGTTTAGATATTTTTCTAGCCTCTGTCTCACCTCACCAAAGGGAAGAGCTATCCCAATAGCTGAGAAGGGATGGATACTTCTAAGAACGACAAGGTACGATAACGGTACCGGTACAAATGAAAGGTGTGGTACTTTAAGGGTACTGTTAACAGTAAATTGTAGGGATGGATAACTACAAGAACGAAACTGTATGGTAAGGTAAATGTACCATATTTTATCAGTACTGTTAATGGCACTTTTTTACATTATTACCTTAACCCATTGACACTCAGAGTTTCTCTAGAAGGTATCGTCTGCTACTTTCATACTTTTGAAAATAACTTGTGAATAAAGCAAAATTTCATAAAATATTTGAAGGAGAGTTGTTGCTTACCTCTTAATCAACATTCCTCCTTTGATTGTTTTCAAGAAAATACTTATGTAAGTAAAATATTTTCAAATTTGTCAGCCTCTTTTGGCTGCTCTGAGTGTTAATGGGATGCTTAGGATCATAGACAATCCCTAATAAATGATAACTTCCCAACGAACGTAACCTGCAGCAAAAACTTACCCATCGCCCGCCCCCATTTGTTCGGGTGCCTTGTTCTCCTGCAGTGTCAACCAATCAAACTTAACCCTCAACCACACCAACCAATTAAATGATACCTGAACAAAACACTTACCCGTCGCCGGCCCCCATCTGTTCCGGTGCCTTGTTCTCCTGCACAGTGTCAACCAATCAAACTTAACCCTCAACCACACCAACCAATTAAATGATACCTGAACAAAACACTTACCCGTCGCCGGCCCCCATCTGTTCCGGTGCCTTGTTCTCCTGCACAGTGTCAACCAATCAAACTTAACCCTCAACCACACCAACCAATTAAACGATACCTGAACAAAACACTTACCCGTCGCCGGCCCCCATCTGTTCCGGTGCCTTGTTCTCCTGCACAGTGTCAACCAATCAAACTTAACCCTCAACCACACCAACCAATTAAACGATACCTGAACAAAACACTTACCCGTCGCCGGCCCCCATCTGTTCGGGTGCCTTGTTCTCCTGCAGTGTCAACCAATCAAACTTAACCCTCAACCACACCAACCAATTAAACGATACCTGAACAAAACACTTACCCGTCGCCGGCCCCCATCTGTTCCGGTGCCTTGTTCTCCTGCACAGTGTCAACCAATCAAACTTAACCCTCAACCACACCAACCAATTAAACGATACCTGAACAAAACACTTACCCGTCGCCGGCCCCCATCTGTTCCGGTGCCTTGTTCTCCTGCACAGTGTCAACCAATCAAACTTAACCCTCAACCACACCAACCAATTAAACGATACCTGAACAAAACACTTACCCGTCGCCGGCCCCCATTTGTTCCGGTGCCTTGTTCTCCTGCACAGTGTCAACCAATCAAACTTAACCCTCAACCACACCAACCAATTAAACGATACCTGAACAAAACACTTACCCGTCGCCGGCCCCCATTTGTTCCGGTGCCTTGTTCTCCTGCACAGTGTCAACCAATCAAACTTAACCCTCAACCACACCAACCAATTAAACGATACCTGAACAAAACACTTACCCGTCGCCGGCCCCCATCTGTTCCGGTGCCTTGTTCTCCTGCACAGTGTCAACCAATCAAACTTAACCCTCAACCACACCAACCAATTAAATGATACCTGAACAAAACACTTACCCGTCGCCGGCCCCCATCTGTTCCGGTGCCTTGTTCTCCTGCACAGTGTCAACCAATCAAACTTAACCCTCAACCACACCAACCAATTAAACGATACCTGAACAAAACACTTACCCGTCGCCGGCCCCCATTTGTTCCGGTGCCTTGTTCTCCTGCACAGTGTCAACCAATCAAACTTAACCCTCAACCACACCAACCAATTAAACGATACCTGAACAAAACACTTACCCGTCGCCGGCCCCCATTTGTTCCGGTGCCTTGTTCTCCTGTACAGTGTCAACCAATCAAACTTAACCCTCAACCACACCAACCAATTAAATGACACCTGAACAAAACACTTACCCGTCACCGGCCCCCATTTGTTCCGGTGCCTTGTTCTCCTGTACTGCGTCGATGCCCATCTCTGCCAGCATCTTGAGCGCCGTAATGGCCGTCATGTCATGTGACGCCTCGATGGTGGGCCCCACGCCGTGCATCACCTGGGCGGGGTTGGTCGACAGCGAGACGAGAGAGAAATATTCGTTCTTGTTGTTACCCTGAAGAATAGAGGTTAAAGGTCAATGAGGAATTAGAGAAATATTCTTTCTTGTCGTTTCCCTGAAGAGAAGGATAAAGCAGTGTTAGCGATATGGTCAAAAAAAGTTGCATCCACATCAATACCAAGGTCCAGAAAATCCTGCGTCCTGATCATGGGCCACAAATAAGTGTTGACTATCTATGCCAACAAATGTGGTCAATTAGGGGGGTAAGGGGTTAAATGGGTAGATTTCTTTATCCAGCTTGTGAAGTTGAGTTGACTGTGTTACTGCTTACAGCTCATAGAACTATTGTGAACAGGACATTTATGGGTTCTTAATGGGAATTTTATGCGTCCTCTCTGGATGCAGCCACTTCACACCTCTGTGTCCATACCACTTGACTATGCGTCAAAAGGATATGTGGACATCCCTGATAAAGGTCAACAAGGAATAAGGGAAATCTTCATTCTTGTTACTACCCCGAAGAATAGAATAAAAGGAAAATACAAATGTATGGCCAGGTTTCAATTACCTTGGATTTCTGGAAATACAGAGGAAGCAGATTAATAGTGGCCTAGATTTCCCAATAATTATTTTGTAAAATAATTATATTGGCCTAAATACCTAGGGTGGTCAATATTTCTGAGAAGTTATGGTAAGTACTATCTGGCAGAAAAAGTGATGATAAAATGCAAGTCTGAATTCCACGTCTTATTGTACTTTCTTTAGGGAAGTCAGTGAACAGGCAGAAAAAGTGACGATAAAATGCAATTCCAAATTTCCCTCTATGTACTTACTTTAGGGAAGTAAGTGAACTGTATTTGAAATCCCAGCAATTTGGCAAAAAAGTGACGATAAAATGTGTCTATGTATTTATTTTAGGGAAGTTGGTGAACTGGCAAAAAAAAAATGACAATAAATGCCATTCCGAATTCCACGTCTCTATGTACTTCCTTAAGGGAAGTCTGTGAACTGGCAGAAATGACGATAAAATGCAATTCTGTATTTTCTTTAATATACTTACTTTGGGGAAGTCTGTGAACTGCACTTGAAAGCCCAGCACATCGGCCAGGTAGAGGAGCTGTTGTTTAGGTCTGATTGAGGCCTGCGCCGGTAGCGGTTTGGCTCCGGAGCGTAGGATCGCCTCAGCCGTCGGGGAGGACCCTTTCTCCAGTAGCTCCTTCGCGATCAGCGACGTCGTTTGCGTGGAGAACTGAGCCTCCATGCCGTGCTGCAACGGCATCCCTGGCCCGCGGCCCATGCCTGGAAATAACAATCACAATTATTATATATTAATATAATAATAATGATAATAATCATCATAATAACAACAACAATAATAACGACAACAATAAAAATACTAAAACTAATAACAGTAATAATAACAACAACAACAATAATAATAATAATTCTAATGCAGGTGAACTTGGATATGACGGACCACTGTACAACAGATTTTTGCATATGAAGGATGATATGCTTGGTCCCAGTCCGATGCATATCAAGTATTCGTCATATGTATACGACGGATTTTGCATATGACGGACCAATTTTCCTGGTCCCATTGAGTCTGTCATATCGAAGTTCACCTGTAGTCACTACTACTACTATTACTACTCCTACAACTGCAGCAATATAATTATAAGAAGAAGATGAAGACATAAAAAGAAGACAAATGGTAGGAAGTCAAATCAACCACTAAGAGAGGTTTAGATAGTGACGAGCCAGTTGAAATATCAAAATACTCATAATGATAATTTGGTAAATCTAGGATGGTTGGATTGCTTTGTCTATGGTGGTATTATAAATGCATGTTTCTTCATATGTGAGAAATTTGCCAGTGACTTGGGAATAGGCAGTGGTTTTGTGCCGGGTCCTAGGTTTTCCTCCACTACTTACGACTGTCTAGTCATGACTTAGTCACAATATAGCCAAAAAATCACAAAAATCTAAATTCCAAATTTTCCATCTATATTTATTACTCTGGCCTAGTGGTGGTATTGCTTGACTCAGGTTCTTAGCCAGGATTAAGAAACTGGGTGCCCAAAATTGGTGATTGTAAAATTTGTGGGGAATGCAATTTTTCTATATATACTCAGATTACAACCTTAAACTTGTATTCAGTTATTTCAATAAGGTATGATATCCATATACAATGCTATAGGAATTATATTGAAGTGAAAAAAATTCAATTGTTTGCTTGAAAATAACATTTCTAGAAATTCCTCACAAATAATTTTGGGTGTCCTGGAAAGTGGTTTTTGAGGGTGTGGGTGTCCAGATGACACCCAGACACCCTGCTGACTAGGACTATACTTGGACTTACCCTGTCCTGCCTGTTGGTTTACGCCGAACATCTGTGGATTATGGCGGTTCCCGTCAGGCATGAGCAGAACACCGGGGGCGAGCTGGCGGCCGAGAGATCCCTCGTTTATCGTGGCTGGAAGAAAGAAAAAAGATACAGCTAAAATTCTCGGAAATTTGTGATACTTCAATAATTACAATTTCTTATGGGTTGATGGTGGCCCATGTTTTATGATAGTACCAACCGAACAGAGTAATAGTAATAAGATTGCCCTCCGTAAATTTTTTGAATATATGGGACACTTTGTAATAATTGCGAGTTTTATGAATTGAGGGCTGCCCATGTTTTCTGAAAATACTGACAAAGCAGGGTAATAGTGGCCTAGATTTCTCAAATAGGCTCAACTGCCGTGATCGAGAGAACAGTGAAATCTGGCGGATAAGACCATGGCAATCCTACTGTGATTGAAATTGTGATTTTAGAGCAAACAAAAACATTCTTATACAATAGTTAGATGCCCGATTAACAATGACTGAAATTGCAGTTAAGGACAAAATCAGGGCTCAACATTAAGGCCTGCCCTACTGCCCCGTACAGGTAAAGATTTTCAAAATGGCAGCAGGGCAGGTAAAAACCACATTGCGCCTGCCCAACATGGCAAGTAGTTTCACCAAGTAGATTCAGAGATGTTATTTCCTCAAGAAAATCCAGTATTTTTTCTACTGTACAAATGAAACTATAGCAAGGAAACAGGTCGTTGGTGTTTGTATGGTGAATACAGACAAGACAAGTTCATGTACATTCTGGCGTGTCCTTAACATGGCAGGTGTAATTTGAGTCGGTAGGTAGAAATTCATAGTTTACAGCCCTACGTTGCAGGTGCCTTCAAAAGTTAACCCTTCCAATGCTGAGGCTACTTTCGTCTAAAGCACAAGGATGCTAAAATTTCTGTAAATCATCCAAACCCTGTCTTGTTGGTACTCATATGAAAGCTCTCGCTGAGTACTCTCAGATGAGTACCCATTTGCCAGGGTTTCGATCATTTTCAGGAGTTTTCCATCATTTTGCATTGGCCAAATTAGCCACCAGCAGCATAAGGGTTAATGTTCAGTCCTGAAAATCCAACTAAAAGAGGTCTTACGTGTGGTGTGCGAGTCCTGATCAATGAAGGTAACTCGTTTATCGGCGCCGGGGATTTCTCCGCCAGAGGTAGACTTGATGGCGGGTTTGCTGGGCTGGGGAGAGGGTCGACTGTAGCCGAGGGTTTGAAGCATCGCCTCCGCGGCCGCACGCTTCGCGAGCTTCTTGTTCGGACCGACACCATTGACTTGATGCACTCCAACACTCACCTGCAAAACAAAGCACAAAATATTGAAATTTTCACCTCACATCATGGTTTTTGGGGATTTGGGGGGGTTGCCCGCAGTTACTTTGAGACTCAAACCTGGAAAACAAGCACAAAAAATGTACTGGTCGCAATCCACAAAATTTTCACCTTCAACATCATATCCTCTATTCTTGAGGATTTTGGGGGCCTTTGAGATTCAAAACCTGGAAAACAAGCACGTAAAATGTACCGGTCAACTGAAGCCTCTGCGGCTGCACGCTTCGCAAGCTTCTTGTTAGGCCCGATGCTGCTAACCTGGTGCAAACCAACACTCACCTGGGAAACAAGCATGAAACATCTACTGTATATGGCTTTAATTTGGAGTGTTAAAAGTTTCGCTTTACAGCCGTGCTGGAGGGTATTTGTGCTACTTTAAATTCGCGCATTCAATCACTCAAACAAAACAGATACAAAGCAGGATATTTATTTGAAGGATATTATTTTGGGCGCTACCATGAGGTGCGCAAAAATAGCGAAAGTTAAATGCCTGTAAAAATACCAGTTAAACAGTACTGGTCCCAATCTGTAAAATTTTCACCTTCAACATAACATTGTGATTTTTGAGGATTTAGGGGGGCTTAGCAATAACTTAGAGACTCAAACCTTTAAAATCAATCTCAATTTCAAAGTTAAAGCTTAAGTAAGTACCTGCATGACGAATTCCCGGCGTCGCGGCAGACCCCTCTCCACAATGAGCGTGTAGACTGGCTCCTTCTCCTTCTTGGCCTGCTGGATCTGGATGAGGCGGCTGATGGGGTTGATACCGACGCCGTAGTCAGGACTCGCCTTCTGCATCTGTAAGCCAAGAAAAATAGGTCAGCCCAGGTTCAGAGAAAATAGGTCAGCCCAGGTTCAGAGAAAATAAGTCATAGAAAATTCATAGAAAAACAGGTCAGCCCAGTTTCAGAGAAAATAGGTCATAGAAAATGGTGGTCAGCCCAGGTTCAGAGAAAATAGGTCATAGAAAATTCATAGAAAAACAGGTCAGCCCAGTTTCAGAGAAAATAGGTCATAGACAGTTCATAGAAAAATAGGTCAGCCAAGTTTCAGAGAAAATAGGTCAGCCCAGGTTTAGAGAAAATAGGTCGTAGAAAATTCATAGAAAAACAGGTGAGCCCAGTTTCAGAGAAAATAGGTCATAGAAAATTCATAGAAAAATAGATCAGCCAAGTTTCAGAGAAAATAGGTCATAGAAAATTCATAGAAAAATAGGTCAGCCCAGTTTCAGAGAAAATAGGTCATAGAAAAATAGATGAGCCAAGTTTCAGAGAAAATAGGTCATAGAAAATTCATAGAAAAATAGGTCAGCCCAGTTTTAGAGAAAATAGGTCATAGAAAATTCATAGAAAAATAGGTTAGCCCAGTTTCAGAGAAAATAGGTCATAGAAAATTCATAGAAAAATAGATCAGCCAAGTTTCAGAGAAAATAGGTCATAGAAAAATAGGTCAGCCCAGTTTTAGAGAAAATAGGTCATAGAAAATTCATAAAAAATAGGTCAGCTGTTTCAGAGAAAATAGGTCAAAGAATATTCATAGAAAAATAGGTCAGCCCAGTTTCATAGAAAAATTTCCTGATGCTTGGCGCGCAGGAAAATGAACAAAAATTTCAAAGTTGAAAAAAAGAAAATTATGATAACTTCACATGGGTTAGTTTTGTTAAGAGTACCTTTAGGGAATGGGACGGTACGATACAGTACTTTTTGAAATGATACTGGTACCAGTACTGACGGTACTGGTACCTCTTAACCCTTCCCATGCTGAGGCTACTTTTGTCCAAAGCACAAGAATGCAAAAAACTTTGGAAATTATCTAAACCCTGTCATGTTGGTACTCATTGGATAGCCCTCGCTGAGAACCCTTAGATGAGTACCCATTTGCCAGGGTTTCAGGCATTATTTGAGATTTTATGAATCATTTTGTATTGGACAAGTTAGCCACCAGCAGCATAAGGGTTAACAGTATCCAATCCTAGTGGCTTCTGATAACAATAACAATGTAGTAAAGTAAGACTTTGTAAATAGCTCAAGAAGATGAACATTTTTCTTTCATATAATATCTTACGATGTAAATATTGGTCAGATAGATATACCCAAGACAGTGAGGGCACTTATGGCAGTATAAATGAGTAAAACAAGGCAAAAATTCCCAGAAACATCTATCTACTTCATCTAAGGATAATAAATACATAAATAATCCACAAAGATTTCACACAAGACAACAGATCTAACCACTGACATCCTTGAAGTGCTCTGGTAATTTTTGATTAATAAAACATTGAATAATTGAGGATTTTTTTGAACAAACAATACATGTCCATTTAATTCAAGCTTTTATTCCACAAGGCATCTTACAAAACGAGGAAAAATTTGGAGGCTGAAGATATCAAGAGTGAATGAATGTTATGGTTTTGGGGGACAAAACTTTTCATTGAATACGTTTCAATAAGAAATCATCATTAACCAGGAAAATACTCCTGAGAGTCTGGCTATTTTCTGGCTGCTACAGAGATGTGAGGCTAAACAGTTGAAAGTATGTTAGTAGAAATAAAACTCACACCAACACCAATGCCAGGATACAACATTGCCAATGATGGCAGGGGGAAGGGAGGCGGGGGGGGGGATCCTAGCCAGAGAATATAGACTTATCTAGGCTCGCAGGTGTGAAACTGCTAATTAAATCAGGGTCTTATCCAGGATTTAGAAATTTGGCGCCCATAATTGGCAATTTGATTTTTTTAGGTATCCTATTTTTCAAGGGAGACCACAATATACTCAGACCTAGGATAGTTTTAAAAGAAATCGTTAAAAAAATTTTTTATCACTAAGACAGGATGTTAAGCACAAGATAAATTGTGAAAAAAGGTCATGATCTGGGAATTGGTGGTACCGTTCATATTTAAACAGAGGAACTTCCTTGTATTGCCTTAAACACAAGATGAATTGCGAAAAAAGGTCATGATCTGGAATTGGTGTTACTAGGGTTGCATACAGGTACTCGGGTACTGATAGGTACCGAGATTCGTTTCAAAAAAGACCGGTATTTAATTGTTTTGTTGAGAACCGGTGCTAAAAGGCTCAGTTTCGTCTTTGAGCACAGTTTTGTTTGTACTAATAAAACATGCATCTCACTGTTAACGATACCGATACCACTGGTAGTCTCGCCAGTATCGGTATCATACCGTTTCGTGCGTATGCAAACCTAGGTGTTGCCCTCCATACTATTAAAACAGAGGAACTTAATTTTATTGCCTTAAATACAAGATAAATTGAGAAAAAAAAGGAAAAAATGATCTGGAATTGGTGTTACCCTTCCAGGGCTCGAAATTAGGGGGTGCCGGGAGCCGAGGGCTCGCTTGAATTCTCTTGTGGCTCCTTCAAATTTCTGCAGGGAGCCCAAAGATGTACAGGTTTCTATACACAACATCTCTAGGTAGCTTGAGAAGATGCAATTGGGCTCCCTGAAAAATAACAACTTAATTTCGAGCCCTGCCTTCATATTATCAAAACAGAGGAACTTAATTGTATTGCCTGCTCTCCAACCTTGATGAGATTGCGGTTCTTCTTCTTGGCGGGGGGCCCCTTGGGTTTGGGCCGTGCGATGGAGGGCGGGAGGGACGGCAACTTGCGAAGTTCCTCGAGCATTTTCTCGGCCGCCCGCTTCTTCGACAGCTTCTTGCTGTTGCCCTCGCCCTCCGTCAAAAACTCACCCACCGAGCAGCGCGTCACGAAGTTTCTCATGTGAGGAGGTCCCGACTCACGAGTCACCTGCAACGAGGAAAAATGTAAAATGAAACATCGCAACTCTGAACTCACACAATTGTCACCTGCCCTGTTAAAGGTGTAATATAACGAACATGTAAGTGACTTTTCTGTATGTACTATATTTGTATCAATTGACTGTTTTCATTCTACAGTTTTATTTGTATAGTTGAAAAATATTGGATTTTCCTTGTGTAATTGTATCTGTGAATTTACATGATGAAATCTTACCTGCCATGTAGGGCAGGCAAAATATTATTTTACCTTCCCTAAAGCCATTCTGACAAGTTTTACCTGCCTGGGGCAATAGGGCAGCCCTTAATGTCAAGTCTTGCATGTGCTGAAAACTTCCAAATGAGAATGTCAGTGAGCTAAACATCAGTATAAGATGATCACTATTTCACTCAGTAGTGAAACACCTCAACTTGCACCCTCCCACCTCTATCTCCCACCCCTCTCTCTCCTAACCCCCTATTTCTCTCCCCTTATAAGTTGCACAGAGCACTCACCTCAAAGTTGACAGGTAGGTTTCTCTTGAGACCGATTTCGTGCACCAGGCTGATCTCAGACTTCAGTTTGTCTTCATCATCTGTGGAGAAATAAATATAATAATAATAATAATAATAATAATAATAATAATAATGATAATGATAATGATAATGATAATGATAATAATAATAATGATAATGATAATGATAATAATAATAATAATTATAATAATAATAATAATAATAACAAAAATAATAATAATAATAACAATGATGTTTATTTCACGAGGGTAACACAGCCAAATAGAGGATTTGATTTTCGATCAGGCCCTCCGAAAAATATGAGTCTAGAGATTTCCTCGTCCAGATGTTACATATTCTTGATATTTTTGCAGTTAAGCATTAATTCACTGACATTTTGAAGGAGAGTTGTAGTTAGGTTTGAAAGGCATTTCTTTCTCCCCAAAGATGAAATTTCTAATGATGTTACAGATGCAAAATATGAGGGTCCTAAGTGCTTAAGAACAGTTTAAATGGGTTAAAAACAGATGGTTTTTCAAGCAAGTTAGGTGTATATCATTGTCACACCCTGAGGTGTAAAGCAAGTGGAATGGAATGGAATTGAAGTTTTCTTCTACCTGCAACTCTTAATGATTTGAGTCATAATCATGGTAAGGCCTAAAAATTAATTTTCGTTTCCTCTAAATGTCCAGAAAAAAGTTGGGCAGGAGGGTAGGTAAAAAAAAATATTGGATTATTTCCCATTGTTGATTAGGAGCTGGAATGGTGGATAAAAGTTTAGGGTAGGGATTTTTTGGAATAAGAGCTTGTTAGGGTAGGGTTAGAGGAAACAAACAACAACAACTTTTTCAGGCCTAATTCTATCTATCTGGGCACATTTCTGAGTCATTTATAGGAACTGGATTTAGTCTACTACGTTCTCAGGCCTCAACGCTAACTCAAAGTGATACTGGCCCTATAGGACCAGTAACATCTAGCATCTACTGGTCCTGCAAAATGCTTACTGGTCCTACATTTTTTCTTTAACATAACAAGAAAGAACATTTCATAAGATTCACCACAACATTTATCTTTATAAATCTTATCTTCATTTATTTCAAAAATAATTGGGGACATTCTCAGGGGGGAAACTTTTTAACAAGAATGTCTCCAAATGTTTACTAGCTTTGAAGGACCAGTTGAGGTCTTTTTCACTGGCCCGAAGCTGTTTTTGGGAATTTTTACTGGCCTGGGGCCATAGGTTCATCCTTAGCGTCGAGCCCTGGTTCTACTGTTTACAATCTACCACAAGCATACAAGTACAGCCTTAAGGATTTAATTGCACAGAAAAAGGAGAAGGATGATGTTTGTGAAAATGAATGGAAAGGTTAAGCCAAGGCTGTGAGACAAATGCTATAAGATTGTGCAGAGTAAATTTTGCGAATTTACAAAATAATACTTTTTTACGTTTTTTAACTTTGCAAATTGGCCGCAACATAGAGTGCCAGCACTAATCATTGCGAATTTTAATTTTGCGCCCATGGCTAAATGCAAAAAAAATGCAAAAATTAGACTAACGCAATCTTTTCCGAATTTACAGTATATTTCATGTACAAACTCAGAACTCCTCGCTTTCCTCAGAAAAATAAAACCCAAGCAGAAGTGTCTGAGGTATCCAAAATCCAAGTTATGTTATATTATTTACATTTAAGTAGATAAGAATGATTTGAAACCAGTGCTTTTGTCTGCGATACATGAACATCTAAGGGACTTAGCCAGCATCTGTCCTGCTATGCCTGTCTTTTGGATAAGCAGTTTCCTGAAAACCTCTGTTTTGGACAGGAAAAAATTTCTATGAACTTTCAATTTGACTCTTTGTGGGTAAAAAACAAATATATTTCTCACAAACCATCTATTTGACAAAATAGGCCATTATCTGTAGTTTGTGTAATGGATGGGCAGATATTAGGGAATTGCTTTTTTGGACTGAAATTTTTAAAATCCTGGCTAAGAAGGTGATAGGCGGGTGGCCATATGTCAGAATTATACTTTTGATGGCGTTTTTCGTTACAAGTCGTCATCCATGCTTATTCATCTCTACATAGGGTGGGCTTCAGTGTACGGGTGGATGACATGTCTGCTTTTGCTTCATAAGGGAATTTTGGGGCATTTTATGCAAAAAATCACCAAAAAAGTATGTTTTTGGGGATTTCCTTCTAGAAAATTCATTTTTTGAGATAGAAACTCAAAACTTGCTACAAATGTGTTCAAGAGGATGCTTTTGATCATAGAACATGTTGCGTTAGTGTGACTTCAATGAAACCCCTGCTGTGAGTGATTTTGGGGTAAAAATCATCAAAAATGAGTGATTTTTGTAATTTCCCACAACTTGAATGTCACCCTGTGGACTATTCCAAACTCACAACTAAATAGTTTTGGTTTAGAAAACTACCCAAGAAGGTGTAGATACAGAAAGTGAGTTATGTTTGAATATTTTCATGATATGCTACGTTTTGGGGCATTTTACAGAAAAATTGGCATTAAAACTAGTGATTTTAGGGATTTGCTTCTGGAAGGTGCAATTTTCATAGTAGGAACTTGAAACTTACCACACATGATTTCATAAGGATGTCTATGATTATCAAATGGTTTGTGTTAGTATGAAATGTATCTGACCCCTGCTGTGAGTGATTTTGGGGTAAAAACCTATAAAATAGTAGGATTTTTGTAATTTCCCACGAGTTGAATGTCACTCTGTGGACTATTCCAAACTCTCAACTAAATAGTTCTGGTTTAGAAAACTAACCAAAAAGGTGTTGATAGTGAGAGTGAATCATATTTGCATATTTCATGACATGCTACGTTTTGGGGCAATATACAGAAAAAATGGCATAAAACAGGTGATTTTAGGGATTTGATTCTGGAAGGTGCAATTTTCATAGTAGGAACTCAAAACTTGCCACAAATCATTTTATAAGGATGTCTATGTTAATAAAATGTTTTGTGTTAGTATGAAATGTATCTGACCCCTGCTGTGAGTGATTTTGGGGTAAAATACCTTTAAAATAGTAGGATTTTTGAAATTTCTCATTTATTTGAACAAAGGTATATTATATCTTATTCCAAGTTTCTAGACTGATATTGTTGTTACAGAATATTAACTAAGAATGGGCATATAGGGAAAATAAGTTATGTTTGCCAACCTATGACTTGCTAAATCTGGGATATTTTACTGAAAAATCATCAAAAACATGCATTTTTAGGAATTTGCTTCTGGAAAATGCTGCCTCCAATGTAGATGTATAAAACTTGCCACAAATATGTTCCCATTGATGCATATGGTTGTAGGATGTGTTGTGGTAGTTGAGATTAAGTGTAGCTCCTGCTGTGAGTAATTTATTGGTAGTATCCTTTAAAATCATGCAATTTTTGTATTTTCCCAGGCTTAACCTGTCAACTTAGAGACTATGCGAATGATTTTGATTTCCCAAATTTGCCAAAGAAATCACTTAAGAATGTGTTGGTGAAGGAACTGGGTTCGGTTTACTGGCTTTCAATGATAAGCTATTGTTTTGAGCATTTTATGGAAAAGGTAATAAAACGTGAAAACTATAGAAATGTGATTTTTGTAGGCTCTATCATTCTTACGGAATTAGTAGCCCTTTCACCTATTCCCCTTATAATAACTAGCCCATGAGCATATTATGAACTTTGATAAGACTTTCCTAAATATACAGTACTTAGCTCAATGGACCTACAAGCCCATTGTTTAAGCAGCCCTTCCATTACTTTTTAAAAGATTTGTATAGTCACAGGCTACAGGGTCACCTTGCACTGTTACAGTATGCAGGTACTGTGAAAATGCTCTATGTACAGAGGTAACCTATCAGGTTCCACTGTACATTATCCTCAAATACAATTTTCCACCAAACAGTCTCAACAACTAAAATAATGAATAATTAAAATCAGTTCTATATTTGATACTTATACCAGAATATCAATGCAGCTTGCATTAGCTTGGTAATACATTCTTCCTGTTCCAACACATCTGAGGTAGCATTACAAGAATTAATAGTCAAAGTAATGTACATTTGCATATATACTCATATTAGTGATGATATTACTAGTACTTTTCAGATTCAGTTTCTGCATCTAATCCCCCAAAACAGCAATCACCCAATTACATTTAGAAGGCTGGGCTTTTTCAGGAACACCTTCCAGCATTTCTTTCTTCTCAAACTGTTTGATAACAATGTTGTTGTTGATTTTGAAATTTGTCATCATTAAAACCACTGCTAGGGAGTATTTCCTGGTCATCAACTGGCCCAGTGCCTTATATTATGAGGCATTAACTCAGGAAGAATGCTTTATCGTACTCAGGAAAAAAGCTTTATTTTTCTTTATGTGTTATGAATGGGGAACATCCTCAAAGTAAAACCACATCTTCATAATCCACTATTTTGTGAAAAGACTTTATTTCCTGTGTTTTCATTCTTATAGGGGTCTATATAGGATCATTTTAAATAATGAAACACCACATCTACCTGTGGCACATCTTAATTGTTGAAATGCTGAATGCCAAACAGTGTTACAACTCCCATTAAAGGTCAATGTAAATGCTAAAAAGGGACTATTAAATGACACATTTCTTAATATTTTACTGCAAAAAGGTGAAAAATTATGCATGAATGTTAGATTGATCTGTGAGACTGTGATATAATCAAATAGTCCATAGAATATTAGTTTCAAAGTTTTTGTCCAAAAAATCGCTTAAATTGTTAAGCAGAGGTCACATGAAACTTCAAACACAACATCTCTATAATCACAGAAATCATAATGAATATTATTGTACCAAATTTGAATTCCTATCATGAAGTTTACTCTCTCTATCGAAGCAAATCCCTAAATTCACATTTTTACTTTTTCCATAAAATACCCAAAACCATAGCTTATCATTGAAGGCTATAGTAAACATAACTGAGTTCCATAGTCAACTCATTCTTAGGTGATTTCCTGTGGCAAAATTGTGAAATGGTCTCCAGGTTGACAGTTAAGCCTCAGAAAATACAAATAAAATTGCGTAATTTTAAAGGATTACCCATAAATTAATCACAGCAGGAGCTACATTTAATCTCAAAAATCACATTTCTATAAGTTTTCACGTTTCATTACTTTTTCCATAAAATGCTCAAAACAATAGCGTATCATTGAAAGCTAGTAAACCGAACCCAGTTCCTTCACCAACACATTCTTAAGTGATTTCTTTGGCAAAGTTGGGAAATTAAAATCATTCGCATAGTCTCTAAGTTGACAGGTTAAGCCTGGGAAAATACAAAAAAATGCATGATTTTAAAGGATACTACCAATAAATTACTCACAGCAGGAGCTACACTTAATCTCAACTTCCACAACACATCCTACAACCATATGCATCAATGGGAACATATTTGTGGCAAGTTTTATACATCTACATTGGAGGCAGCATTTTCCAGAAGCAAATTCCTAAAAACGCATGTTTTTGATGATTTTTCAGTAAAATATCCCAGATTTAGCAAGTCATAGGTTGGCAAACATAACTTATTTTCCCTATATGCCCATTCTTAGTTAATATTCTGTAACAACAATATCAGTCTAGAAACTCGGAATAAGATATAATATACCTTTGTTCAAATAAATGAGAAATTACAAAAATCCTACTATTTTAAAGGTTTTTACCCCAAAATCACTCACAGCAGGGGTCAGATACATTTCATACTAACACAAAACATTTTATTAACATAGACATCCTTATAAAATGATTTGTGGCAAGTTTTGAGTTCCTACTATGAAAATTGCACCTTCCAGAATCAAATACCTAAAATCACCTGTTTTATGCCATTTTTTCTGTATATTGCCCCAAAACGTAGCATGTCATGAAATATGCAAATATGATTCACTCTCACTATCAACACCTTTTTGGTTAGTTTTCTAAACAGAACTATTTAGTTGAGAGTTTGGAATAGTCCATAGAGTGACATTCAACTCGTGGGAAATTACAAAAATCCTACTATTTTATAGGTTTTTACCCCAAAATCACTCACAGCAGGGGTCAGATACATTTCATACTAACACAAACCATTTGATAATCATAGACATCCTTATGAAATCATGTGTGGTAAGTTTCAAGTTCCTACTATGAAAATTGCACCTTCCAGAAGCAAATCCCTAAAATCACTAGTTTAAATGCCAATTTTTCTGTAAAATGCCCCAAAACGTAGCATATCATGAAAATATTCAAACATAACTCACTTTCTGTATCTACACCTTCTTGGGTAGTTTTCTAAACCAAAACTATTTAGTTGTGAGTTTGGAATAGTCCACAGGGTGACATTCAAGTTGTGGGAAATTACAAAAATCACTCATTTTTGATGATTTTTACCTCCAAATCACTCACAGCAGGGGTTTCATTGAAGTCACACTAACGCAACATGTTCTATGATCAAAAGCATCCTCTTGAACACATTTGTAGCAAGTTTTGAGTTTCTATCTCGAAAAATGAATTTTCTAGAAGGAAATCCCCAAAAACATACTTTTTTGGTGATTTTTTGCATAAAATGCCCCAAAATTCCCTTATGAAGCAAAAGCAGACATGTCATCCACCCGTACGCTGAAGCCCACCCTATGTAGAGATGAATAAGCATGGATGACGACTTGTAACGAAAAACGCCATCAAAAATATTTCTAGAGCTCTTTTAGGGATTTGGCCACCCGCCTATGAAGGAGGTTATACATATAAACACACACACGCAAAGAGACAAAGTAATAGCATTACCTTCTTCTTCTGGAGCTTTAGGCACGGCTAAACACAAACAAGAACATGGCATCAATTAAAATACACTGCTTGTCTAGACAGGTTCAAACAATAATTGTATTCTTCATCTTGCATTGTGAGGCTAGTGGCACTTGACCCAACATATATCAGAAATAAATTATGGAATAGCTTTTGTACTAGACTAGGCTCCTAGTCCCTGTAATGTTCACTTTCCCTTATGTGTTGACCAAGCACTGTGGTGTGGTACCAGGTTTGGTAGATAGATGGCACCACCTGCTCCTATCTCTATCCGTTTACAGGTGTCATAATCAAACTGAATCCTGGTGAGATAAATGTAAACTAAATTGACCACTGTGGCTACCTACACTATTTGGTGTTTGGTAACAGAAAAAAAAACATAACAGAAAAATACATATGACAGCCTAGAAATCTAGGCTATGTCATAATCAAACTGAATCCTGGTGAGATAAATGTAAACTAAATTGACCACTGTGGCTACCTACACTATTTGGTGTTTGGTAACAGAAAAGAAAACATAACAGAAAAATACATATGACAGCCTAGAAATCTAGGCTACTTTTGTACAAACTAGGACAATTCATTGATACTTGATTTTGTCAATGAAAATATTGAAGTATTGGCACGAACCTGTCGGGCTGAACATATTAAACCTGGTAGCTGTGTGTAGCAGATCTTTATCATACAATGATAACTTGTCATTCAACACTGTGCATCAAAGGCAGCTGCCTGCCGAGTGGATTACTTTATATGCGCAACAGGGTTCGATTTTTCCCAGGGGCATATGCCCCTAGATTTTGCTGTGGGCCCCTAGATTTTTAAGACTAGGGGCCCAAAATAGTATGTTTAATAACCAGAAATCTTGTTTTTGACCATTGATTTTTATCAAAATCCCTTTTCGGGCCCCTAGCCTGAAATCTAAGTGTCAGACCCTGCGCAAAATTAACAAGGTATTCAGTCTGTGTACTCCAAATACAAATGGGTTAAAAATTAATCAAGAACTTATTTAAGATATTTCTAGAAATATTCTCAAATAAAGTATTCAACACTTACGTTCTCCAGGCTCCTCTATGTTTAGGGCTTTCTTCATGTCATTATTTGGTAGTGGTAGATTTCTGAGGACCTTGAGCGCCTTGGCTGCTGCGTTATGGCGCGCCGCTTGACGCGTGTTGCCTTCCCCGATAAATTCTCGCTGCCCCACCTTCAGGGACACGTAGAACATACGGGGGAAGCGGGGGTAGTGGTATCTGGAGAACAAAACAAAGAAAATAATGAATTTTATCTTCAGTGAAACATACTGGGGTGGTAGTATCTGCAGAACAAAACAAACAAATTCCAGTAATTTTATCTTAATAAACCTAAAAAAAAAAAAAAATTGGTTTCTTGTAGAAGTCCACCCCTAGTAAAAAGAAGGTAAAAATAAATTTTGGATCATTTTTTTTATCTTCAAAATGCATATAAAATCCAATAGTTTTATCTTGCACAGAAACAATAGAACATACGGGGAAGCGGGGGTAGTGGTATCTGCGGAACAAAAATAAAATATATCAATTCTAAGCACACAAGGTTTTTACAAGACCATTCATAATACAGATTGTATACACAGAAATAAGATCATTAGACAAGTTCGGCGGTTGACATATCGAACGTATACAGGCTAGGGATTGTGAGCGAAAATTTTGAAATTATTCCATTCCTAGTACTCGTATGTTTGAGTATCTATTTAAATTAAATGAAACATTGATTTCACCCAAATTGTCAGGCTGCCTTTGAATTTCAATTTCTCATCACATTTTCTGCCAAATTGCGGCTAAGGCATGACTAGCCAGTTATGGAGTGGTGGAGAAAAACAACGCTTAACCACTAGTCACTGGCCACTCTCTCACATGCCCCAGCAGGGATCAAGCACTAATGGGTATTAACCCTTTCAATGCTGAGACTACTTTCATCAAAGGCTCATGAACGCAGAAATTTTTGATAACCTTTTAAACCCTGCCATGTTGGTATTCATCGGAAAGCTCTTGCTAAGTCCTATCAGATGAGTACCCATTGCCAGGGTTTCAGTCATTTTTAGGCTTTTTTGTATCATTTTCTATTGACCAAATTAGCCACCAGAAGCTCAAGGGTTACAGGCCTCAACGATAACTCAAAATGTTACTGTTACCCGTAGGACCAGTGACAACGCGGATCTACTGCTCGTGCAAAATTTTTACTGGTCCTACAATATTTTCTTTGACATATAAAGAAAAAACATTGCATATCATACACAACTACATTTATTCTTATTCATTTTATCTTCATTTATTTCAGAAACATTTATGAAATTTTTGAGAGGAAACTTGTTAACAAGAATGTCCCAAAATGTTTACTGGCCCTGTAGGACCAGTTGAAGTCTTCTTTTACTGGCCTGAAGCCATTCTTGGGAATTTTTACTGGCCTGGGGCCAGCGGACCACGGTTAGAGTCGAGCCCTGCGGTTAAAAGTACCTTTGGTTGTACATTCCTCTGAAGTCGAAGTTGGGAGGTGGGTAATACTGAGGTCTCTGTGGCTCAATGGGGCGGTAGATTGCAGGCTCCCCACGTTTCATGGCCAGAGCGTTGAGCTCCACTGTGGGCGTGATGTTACCTTCATCGTAGCCAAGCATCACCTCTGAAATATTAAAAATATATTTCAGATACAATCAGTTAATAGAATGACAATAATATACGTTATCTTCACCGTAGCTAAGCATCACCTCTGAAATATTAGATATACAAAGGGATTGGCACCTTTAAGATACGATATCTTAACTTTTCTTCATGATACATCCTGCCTCTCAGAGACTTATTTTGTTGGATTTTGCACTGTGAACAAAATGCCTTAATTGGGTGATGTGCACGCTCTTACGGTTCCGGAGATTATTCCAGGCTTGTACGAGCCCATGAATTTTTCTTGTGCATGACGCAGGGTCTCACACTTAGATTTCAGGCTAGGGGTCCGAAAAGGTCTTTCAATAAAAATAAGCAGTCAAAAACAGGATTTCTGCTTATTTTTCACGCAATTTTGGGTCCCTAGGCTGAAAAATCTAGGGGCCCACCTCAGAATCTAGGGGCATATGCCCCCGAGCCCCTGGGAAAGTTGAACCCTGTGACTTACCTCCCAGCAGTGGATTTTTTGGTGGCTTGGGAGGGGGGTGCTTGAACTGTGTTTTCTGAAGGGCGATATCGGCCGCGGCGTGCTGGGCTTTCTTGATGCTCGGACCCGACGCGTTGTATTCCTCTTCTCCCAACTTTAGCTTCACGTAGAACGTCTTCTTGTGAGCTGGGCCTTGTTCATCAACCAGCGTATATTGATGTGGGATCTGAATAAATTGAGGAGAAAAGGATTGTCATCTGATGCGAGATCTTAATTGAGAAAAAGACCTCCTTTAAATGGGCACAAACACTAATTCTTATTACTAAACCTTCACGTAGAACGTCTTCTTGTGTGCATGGCCCTGTTTGTTTACCAGCGTAAATTGATGTGTGATCTTCATATATTGAGAAAAAAACCTTCTTTTAACAGGCAATCACATCAATACTCATTACATTGGCTTCAAAACTAAGTTCCAACTTTTTGGCTTTTGTGATTTGTATGATGAAATCAACTAACATTACCCCAACTTTTTAAAATTCAGTTTCAGAATAGTCTAATTTCAGAGATAGTTAACTCATTTTAGTTGGGGGGAAGGGGGGGGGGGGGAATTCAAGGCAAGTAAAAAAGAGTCTACTTAGGCCTAGAAAAAATTGTTTCCTTTAACGATCTGAAAAAAATAGGGTAGGTCAATAAGAATATTTTTAGGATATATATTAAATAAAAAAAATGTATTTCATGAATGTTTTATGTTGACTGGGAGGTCGGAAAAAACTGAAATGATTTTTTTTAGTAGACTTGCACGTACCTTGTTGTAACGGGCTAACTCGTTGATTAGACACATAGGGGTTTTCTCTTTTGTGTTTGCCAAAAACGGTGGCACCACCTGTGGCTGTTGCTGTAACTGCTCGCCTCCGGGGAGATCCTGCCCAGGGGGCGCCACTAGCGACGAAACAGCCACGGCGGCGGCACTCTGCTGCTGCGGTGCTGCCATCTGCTGGGGGTTCAGGAGGGGTTGTTGTTGTGGCGCGAGGGTGGTCGGCACGGGCACCACCATACCAGGTTGCTGGGGTGCAACCCCGGTTGGGGCGGCGGGCGCGATCTGAGTGGGGGTAGAGGGCTTGTTCACAACGACACCAACAACCATTCCGGTACCTAAGACAGCGAGGAGAGGGTTGGAATTGATGATGAAATCAGATACCATCACAGTGTCTTATATTATATATACTGTGTCTTAGCCAGGATTTAGAAACTGGGTGCCTAAAATCGGCAGTTGTTTTTGGGCGTCCAAATTTTTAAGGGGGATCACAATATACTCATATTTCAACCATAAACATGTATAAATTCATCAAAAGAAGGCATGACATCATTAAACAATGTCATGGGCTTTAAAAGGAGACGAAAAAATTCAATTATAAGCTTGAGATTGAGAATTTTTAGAAATTCCACACAAAAAAATTTGGGTGTCCTGAGGGGTTCTTTTAAAGGGTTTGGGTGTCCAAAAAGGCACCTAAACGCCCTGCTGGCTAAGACCATGTACCATCATTAAGTTACATCTACGGCAAAATCCTAAACAGTAATCCTAGTCTTAGCCAGAATTTTGAAAGTGGGTGCCCAAAATGAAGCATCATAAAATTTTTGGGCATCCAATATTTTAAGGGATATCCTAATATCTTCAATTTAGGGTCTATAAGTTCAGTTAAGTTCTTAACTGAATAGAACATAGCATTCCCATTTAGCCCTTATCCAGCTAACCACAACAATATTTGGATTTTCCAAAATTTGACTCAGCATCTCTGATTTGAGTGATTTTTGCCAATCTGATCCTAGAGGATACTGTCTGAATCTATCTAGACTATCCATAAAGATATACAACTTATCAAAACGTGCCGCCCACACCAATAGGTTTGTTCTCCTAGACACTTACCACCGGCCTGTTTGCCCATAGACATAGCAGCACCTGCAGGGTTTCCTTTCAGTACTTGTGACATTCTTGATCTACAAAATAAACAACAACAACAACAATCAATTAGTACAAGTTCCAATTCAGGGCTCAACGGTCCCCAGAGGTTCCAGGTAGTCTGGAGGGGCTACCTGCACCCAAAATCAGGTAGTCCAACCAGCATTTTAGGTAGCCCCACCATTTTTTCCAAAAAGGTTCTTGGGCTCGATCAAGCACATATTAGCATCTAAGCCAAAATATTTTTTTATTCTTACCACATCATGCCTTATATTTAGGACTGGTATTGGCATGTATCAGACAGACCGGTCTCGAGTAATGTACATCTGGTCGAGTCGGCATTATCATGTCAATACCACTCGAGTCAAAGAAAAGGGAAACTAACACTTGAGAATGTTGTAAAATTCTCATTAATTTGTCATAAAACTGGCAAAGGGCAGTTCAAACAAAAGCTCCCAGAGCTGGCGGGAGCTGACATCAGCCATTATTGCGAGTGCACTCGGTTTGGATCCTCAAACCGGCATGTGCCGATTATACCCTGACAATTAATGGCTTCCATATAAGGTAATAAAAGCCTATTAGGCACATGTGTTGCCGATGGCCCACCCGTGAATGCTATTCACATGTGGCCAGACTATAGACAGTTTAACATTATCCATGATTTATAATGGAGAATGCTGACTTCAAAGCAAGTAAAGGCAGCAGGTATTAATAAAATAAACATGAATAGAGGGAGCTCCTATTTAGATTTTAGTGTTGTAATAAATATGAACTTTGAGTTATGGTAGTTTTACTTTAAAAATTAATTTACTTATCATAGAATATTAGTAACAATATAAATAACATAGAACTTTGTCTTTGAATGTGAAAATACATTTTCAAAATCTGAGGCTAGCCACAGCATTTATCAAATCTTGTAGTTTACTGTAATTACCTCATGAAATAAAGATTATTATTATCATTATTATTATTATTATTATCATTACTATTATTATTACTAGTAGTATTAGTATTACAACTTACTAAGTGCAACTAGTATGAATGTAAATGAATCCCAGCAACTCCCAAAACGACGCTAAGGCTCGGAATTGGGATCGGTATCATAATGATAGTGATGCCAATCTCGAACCCAAAAATGCCAAGTCAATACCAGTCCTACTTATATTGCTAGAAAGCTGGTTATTTCTTGTTTTAGAATATCTTTGTTTTGTTTGTTTGTGTCCACAAATAAAAAAGTTATGGATGTTTGAGTTAATGGTGTCTACGTTTTATCAAAATGAGACATTGACACTCATTGTAGCTAGCTGATTCACTAACACCATACTTTCCTATAAATGATAAAATAAACTCAAGTTTAGGTTTAAACTAGGTTTTTGAAGGTCCTCCTCTAATCACTTTACAAAAAATTGTATTTGGAAACTTGAAAAGTGTTTTTTGTGGAAGTTGAATTTTGGGATACTTGTGACTCCATCACATGTGACTCCGTCACAGAAAAAACATGTTTTTTAAATTTTTCTCATATTGAGAATTGTACTAAAATGCTCAAAACTCAATAAAAACAGGTAAATTGGATGTGATTACTGATGAAATAGCTATTTTGGAAAAATTTCATTATTATGGTAGTTTTTGAACTAGGTAAAAATGTCATGCAGAATATTAGGAAGAATAAGGCCTAAAAAAATAAATTGTTTGTTTCCTGTAACACCCCAGGAAAAATTAGGGTAGGTAGGTAGGAAAATGTTTTTATTTTAAGAAATCTTTTTAGTGATAAATGGTAGCCTCACAGTTGAGCTGTTTATGTTTTTCATTCGGAATACCATGTTTTTGATTCAAAATGTCATAAAAATATTTCGGGTAGGGCCAAAAATATAGGGTAGGTAGGGTTACAGGAAACAAACAATTTTTTTTTTTAGGCCTAAATGAGGGAAACATCTACCACTGCATTAAAAAGGCTTTTAATGTTTTGATGATAACAATTTTAAGTTACTAGGATTTATGTTAATAATAGTACTTATAAGATGCCTTTTTCTTCATTTTGTAGGTATCAATGTCAAGAAGTCATCATTCCCAACCTGGCATTTCCCCCCCCCCCCCCCCCCCCACTTTCCAGACAATAAACTCCCAATGACCATACCTGTCCATATCCCATACTTCTTGTTCTCTTTTATCTACTTTTAAGTTTAATTCTTAAGAGTTCTTTTTCCAAATGGTTGTTCTGGAAAATCTTATCATCACTTGATCGCTAAGCTGCTTGTGGGCTGTGGCTAATTTAGCCAATACAAAATGAAGCTGAGAAAGTTGAAAAATGAATGAAATCCTACCATGGGTAATCATCTGAGAGTACTCAGTAAGATCGAGCTATCACATGAATACCAATATGACAGGGTTAAGATGGTTTTTAATTAATTTTTGCATCCTTGTGCTTTAGACGAAAGTAGCCTCGGCATTGGAAGTGTTAGACATCAGTGTAAATTTACTTTGAGATGACCCCTCCCCAAAATGGTCAGCTGTCAAGATAACATCTGACATGTCAGAAAAAATAATAATAAAATAGGCTGGCTGAAACAGCAGTCACTGGCTTCATTAATACAATTTAGGGCCAAACAAGAGGTGAAATTCCACTACTACGTTCACCACAAAACCAACAAATGATTTCAGTAGATTTAAACATTCCAATTAATGTTTTCTCAAGAGCTGGCTGACCGAATAAAACTGAAAAGTGAAAGGGAAATTCCAGTCAAAACAGATAACTTGCAATATGGCGACCACATTAAAAACATTAGAGGAACTGCCGGCAAAAAATAAGCAAGTGACTAACCTTGTTACAATGAAATGATGTTCAAACTTTCCGTAAATTGTTTCTTGATTTGTATATGTAGGTTTCTAAATGAAATATTTGTTAAATTTTAAAGAAATTCATTGGCAAACAGTAAAGAAAATTCCAGACTAACATGCGGCCATGCTGGTCTGCACCCAGGATAAATTCTCGGGACACGTCTCGGCGAGATTTCGCGAGATTTCAGAAGGAACTACTTATAAGGAAAAGGCGGACATATTATTATTAAATTTATATTGGAAATATCGTATTCATACTTCGATATATGTCTAAAGGATTTTTGATGCAGAAACAGTAGATTTTCGGTTCAATAGAGTTCGTCAATATATTACTTCAACATTTTACCAATAGGTGGCAGCACCTCACCGAAGCCCGCACTCTCACCCAAGCCCACACTTTCACCCAAGCTCACAATGCTATTGTTTTAAGGGGGGGGGGGGTTAATATTCTGGGTGGGGGGCGGTGCTATCCTTTTTCGTTTGGAGAACAAAGTCTAGGCATTTTAAGAAGGAAAAGAATATTCTGCCATCAAAGGTAACAAAATAATTTTGGTCCTACATATATTGAGAAAGACATCTGGCCTCTTCATTGAAGAAATGTTCTGACTTACGCATTCTGCCCCCCCCCCCCCCCCCAAAAAAAAGAAACAGGAGAAAAAATAAATTCTGGCTCTGCCATAGAAGAAAACATAATTCCGGTTCTTCCCAAAAAATCTGACCAGGTCAAAAAGTATACACCCCCCCCCCTTTCGAATATCAAATGGTCCGCCCAAAGTTGTTTCTAATACAACTTCAAACGATGATAGTTGCGGCAAGAATTGGTAATATCTTATGATGATACCACAAAGCGCTTCCTGGATTTTAGTAGACCCGGTTTGAGTCTCTATCCAGGCCATGTGTTCTTTGCTTATTGATGTTATGTTTCTGTTTCACGGCCAATAACAGAAACACCAATAAACTAAGAGCAGATGGCCTGGATAGAGACACAAACCGGGTCTAGGATTTTACTCATTTTAGCAATGCCAATTTATTATATTTAGTTCCTTTATAAGGTTTTACGATACTCTCCACCGGTGAGAGTGGACAAACTAAAACAGTCAGTTACTATTGAACTGACATCTGTCCATTAGGAAAAGTTGGTACACAAATACTTTTTGTTTCGGAATTTCGTCACTTCTTCTGCCATATTGCAGCTAAGTTGATACTAGCCAGTTGTAACTGGTGGAGGAAACCGGACTATCTCATTATTTACTAAATAATACCCATCCTGCAGATGGTAACAGTGTCATGCCAAAAAATGTCCAAACACAAATACTGTATAAAGGTTGACAATAGCGATTTATGCAAGAAATGAGTAAAAATTGACATTTTTAGAGTGCTGCTGATTTGGCAGGAAAAGGTTCCAAGCCAGCAGAGAACTTCAAATCAATCAAACAAACACTAGCTATTGATTATGAAAAAGGAATATCAAATTTGACTATAAACCTCCATATTTTATTCGCTAACACATAGAAGTACAAAGAAACCATCTTTAGAGACTTGATACCTCAGAAACAGGCCTGGTTCGTTTGAGTTGTTGGACTCGTCTATAGATTTGGTCAATACGAAAATCAGGTCAACAGTATAAGTCATAGTTTAGTGAAATAGGGGTGTTGGGTTATAGCATAAATGGTAACGCCTTATGCTGCCGGCTTTGCCTGCTATCACCTTTTTAACCCTTATGCTGCTGGTTGCTAATTATGCCAACACAAAATAATGCAAAAAAAGCTGAAAAATGACTGAACCCCCGGCAAATGGGTACTCATCCGACAGTACTCAGCGAGAGCTATCTAATGAATACCAACATGACAGGGTTTGATGGTTTTCAAAAAAAATTTGCGTACTTGTGCCTTTGATATAAAAAAAATTGCCTCAGCATTGAAAGGGATCAGGAAATAGTTGCAATTTTGTGTGAGTTGGTGTCTTTCATTGAGCTTCCCTTTTTAAGAAAAGCATTCCACATTTACCCAATCTTCTAATCGTATGTATAAGATAACCATCTGTCGGGCCAACCGCTTAAAAATGATTTATTCAACTTACCGGAGGATTTTGATCTATAAAAATGCTTCTATTTCATTCCTTGAGTAAATATCCACGGATTAAAGGAAACAATATGCATTTGCGGCGAGCACAAACATGCCTGGCAGAGTATTGGGCCAGTATCCTTTCTAGATATAAATAATGAGTTTTGCTGTATTTTTTGTAAGGGATCCGCCGTGGCCTATTGGCCTATTGGAACTCATTGGATTGAGTTGCCCTCTTTAAATAAAGATTATTATTATTATTATTATTATTATTATTATTATTATTATTATTATTATTATTATTATTATTATTATTACGCTGCATGGCTCCCAAGCGTGAGATTACAGGTTTGAGTCTCTGCTGGATACCAACAAGCGGGTTGGCATCGTCGCCGTATAAATGTGCGGTGTTGTGGACGACTGTCTATGGTGCTTCTGCAACTGAAATACCCCCCCCCCCCCCCCCCAGAACTAATTGTGAAGGAAAGCGAATTTCTTACTGATTCCGGGTTCATATATGACCTAATTAGCAGTTGAAAGCGACATAAAACCAAATCCTTCATTCTGATGACTAGATTTGCACAAGACCAGGTTGTAACAAGTACGGTTGTTGATGCAACAATAGTCAAAAGGCGGGGCCAAGTTATTTATGAACTTGTGAGGGAACCGGATGTATAAAGAACATTAACATTATAGAGGAAAATAATTTATAATGACTAGATTTGTATCATTTTTGTAGAAATGAAACAAATATCGGAATTCTAGGCGCAAGCTGGAGACTTCGAAATCTCTTGGGTGCGAAGCTACTTGGGTACGCATCAGTTTGGTTACAAACCAGTTTGGTTACAAAGTCTCCTGATTTCATTCTATACACATAGTATTTTTTTTCTTTAGTAATTTTCCTTCCTATACTGAAAAATATACTTTATGTCCGCTTAAAATATTTAATATATTTGAAAACTTCATGCTAAATTAAAATAAGGAAGGCACGATTTTCCGGGGCAAAGGTAATGTACCGGGCCAACATTTATATTATAACCAATCAGAATAGAGAATTATATTCAGTCCGGCCTCAGGATTTCTAACATGGCCGTCCGGACTATGAACATTTCAAAACAGCTTCCCACATGGGCGTGGCCTGAGGGCCCCGCCAATAAGACATGGAGAAATAGAAATTCCATTCCTTTATTCCTTTTGCTGCCGTTTTAACACGACTTTCCTAGTGGTTGTGCGTGGGCGGGTTGAACTGCTGGTGTTGGTCTCCTTAGCAATGTTAAGGCGAGGGATTGTGCATGACGCTTTTGTTTTTGTTTTTAATTTTGAGCATTTATTGCCTTTATTTCTGAAAAAAATAGGAAAATTGGACTTTTAAAGCGCCATCTATTAATGAGCATAGTAACTACTACGCAGTTGCATAGAGATTTTCCGACCTTTGGTCACCAATTCCAGAAATACTGGTGCATCTGGAGATTTGCTGGCGTCTGATTTATGTTGTGTTGCGACTAACTGCTAGCTGACTGACTCTCATCATTGTCCGGGTTTGACTCCCACCTAGGGCATGTGAGAAAGTTACCACTTACTTGGGGTTAGGCATTTGTTTTCACTGGGTTCTCCGGTTTCCTCCAAAAGTTACATAGGGCTAATCATGACTTAGCCGCATTATGGAAGGAAAAGTGACGAAAATTCAAATTCCAAATCCTAATTGCTCAACCATGGTCAGAAGGTTTAAAAAAAATATTAAGTGGTGCATTTACAGTGTTTTTTGGGAAAAAAGTGTCACAGGCCTGGTGGCGCCACATATGTTCTAAAGTCCGCAACATTGGTTAGCATGGCAATGTGAATACGTGGAAAATAACATAATGATTTGGAGCTAACCAGCGCTGTGCACTGGGGCCAGCTAGTATACATAAAATTTACTGATAAAACTTCTCCCTTTTTTTCAATTTTCTTAATTACTCATTTTATTTTTTCAAATTAATGATTATAACTGTATATTACGCATATTTCTTCAGATCTAGAAATTCTAGTAGAATTACTATTTTAATCCACACAAGTGAATCTCAATATTGACACGACGCCAGTATTTAAAGCTTTCGCCCATGACAACCGGTCAACTGTCCACTATTTATTTTGACTCCCTATAGCCATTTAGTCGGTGGTGCGTGAAACTTGTTGGTGAGTCTATTTCCGCAACAATCAGCCCGGCGTACCTTAGCAACCACCTTAGCGACGGCGTGACCCAGTTAGGATAGGAAAACATGGCCACGAGTCGTAAGTCGCTTGACTTTTGCTCCGGAATATCGATCCGATTTTTCTCTCTTTCTGAACTTTTTTGTTCATTTTTTAATTTTCTTTCTTTCAGAGGCGGTTAGGCGAGTTGATGAGTTGGCCAGATCGAAGCCGATCCCGCCGGGTTTCATCGAGGATAGGTAAGAAAAATACTTGTTGATTTTACAACTTCTCTCAGTCAGCCTCCCTTCATTGTCACAGTATAAACTACATCAGTACATGTATATAGTCTAGCGCCTTAGGTATGGGCAAGGATTTTGCTTGCCAACGCCAAGTGTATTTTAGGTATTTATGATTCTCACATTTATGATATTGTTTGTCAATCTATGTACAATTGTACTGCAGAATAATTATAACAATTATAACTTTGCAAAAGAAGTCAAACTAATTTAACAAAATTTCAAAAAAAATGTTTACTTAAAATAATTTCAAGATTTAAAAAAACAACAACATTGGCATGTAAATGTCATTTCCTCTGTGTTATATGTAATAGATGTCCAGAATAACATAGTGTAGACATTTGGCACTTTATTTAGGAAATGAATATTTCGAAATAAGGTGCCTTTACACCAAAAATATGTCAGATCTATCCATCTCCACAGGCACTGTACCTGAGGACATGAAGTCAGCCAGAGTGGTACCACTCCACAAAAAGAACAGTAAGACTGACACTGGTAACTACAGGCCAGTATCTATACTAAGTTGCATCTCAAAGGTTCTAGAGAGGGCGGTGTACAACCAAATTGAACTATTTTTAAATAAAAATAACTTACTCTATGAATTACAATCAGGCTTCCGGCCTGGTTTCTCCACTGATACCACGCTTACATTTCTTACAGATTATATTAGAGGTAAAATTGACAAAGGTGACCTCACTGGGTTAGTTTTACTGGACCTGCAAAAAGCATTCGATACTGTCGATCACAATATTCTCCTGTCAAAACTCTCTGCGATAGGACTCAATTTAACTTCGGTTAATTGGTTTAAATCCTATTTAACTCAACGTAGCCAGCTGGTAGAAGTGGAAGGCACCAGGTCTGAAACCAGGAATGTCACATGCGGGGTACCTCAAGGGTCCATTCTCGGGCCGCTCCTCTTCTTAATCTATGTCAATGACATGCAGAAGGCTGTCAATTGTAAACTTCTTTTATATGCGGATGATTCTTGTCTTTTAGTCTCTGGAAAGAATGTCCAGGACATTGAAAATACACTTTCGCATGAGTTACAAAATGTTAGCGATTGGCTTGTAGATAACAAATTATCCTTACATCTAGGGAAAACAGAATCTATCATTTTTGGCTCACACAAGAGACTAAAGAATAAGAAAGAGCTAAATGTGGTCTGTAATGGGGTCAAAATTGATAGCAAACCTAATGTGAATTACCTAGGCACAAAACTAGACCAGACTCTATCAGGTGAAACCACTGCGAATTCAGTGATAAGTAAATGTAACTCTAGGTTAAAGTTTCTCTATCGTAAGGCTAACTATTTTGACTTTACCACCAGACGTAACCTTGCCATGGCTCTTATTCAATGTCATTTTGATTATGCTTGCAGTGCCTGGTATGGTGGTCTCAAGTTGAAATTAAAGCAACGACTACAGATCTGTCAAAATAAAATGATTAGATATGTTTTGGGACTACATCCGAGATCTCATATCGGTTACAATGAATTCAAGATAGTCAATTGGCTGCCTGTAGAGAAAAGGGTCCAGCAATTAAATGTGAACCACATGTTCAAAATTTTTAATAACACTGCTCCATCTTATCTTTCTGAACAGTTTGAGCGTGTTCAAAATCAACATCACTATCGAACAAGAGGGAGCAGCCATAATTTTATTGTTCCTGGGGTAAACTCAGCTGGGAGGTCTTCTTTCTCATTTGTCGGTGCCAAAAACTGGAACAATTTGCCTGGCCATATCAAACAATGCATAACAAAAGAGAATTTTAAACTAGAAGTAAAGAAATATTTTATGGAGTGTGTTGCAAATGAGGAAGAAGCCATATATTTATATTAAACTGTGATATAGTAAGCCACTGTTGCCAAATAGACATTGCTGTGATATGTGTCAGTCTTGCCTGTGATATATCATGCCCGGACCACTTTGGAAATAAGTGCAGGACACTTAAAGTGCTATCCGAGGTATATTTATGCCATGTATAACCTCTGACACTGTATTTATATTATTTTACCTTGTATTGTACATGTACATTTTTATACCTAAATAAAATCAATCAATCAAACTAATTCATAAACAAAAGAAAATCAATTATGAAGTTGAAGTCATTGGTAAGAAGGTAATTTGATAGTTGAAATGTGATTATATTTTTAACATCTTCAAATGGTACAGCACCTGGAGCAAGCCAGGGGGTCATTATATATTGATTACACTCTGTCAAAGGGATGAGTGGATTATATCCACTCACTTTGATGCAGGTAGCACATGCACCATTGAATACCTTAACCCTTGTAGAGAGAGATAGAGAGAGAGGGGGGAGGGGGCAAAAGAGAGAGGGAAAGAGAGAGAAGGTAGAGAGAAAGAAAGGGGGAAAAAGAGAGAGGGGGAAAGAGAGTGAGAGATAGAAAGGGGGAAAGAGAGAGGGGGGAAGACGGTGAGAGAGAGAAGGGAAAGAGGCGGGGGGGGGGGGGTGAGAGAGAGAGAGAGAGAGATCTTGAAAACAAATCAATATTTTGAGATGCTTATATCTATACATGTGAATGGTTGCTGAGCACAACCTTTTGCCAGTTTTTTTTTTATTTTTTAAATAATTTGAGATACTAATGGGTCCAGCTGAACAGTATGGTAAATATTGCATTGGTTTGAAGTGATTACTTATTTCAGATTTAATTGATCTGTTTACTGAGAGAAGATTTTCATTATTTATTCATGAGGCTAGCTGAATCATTTGATAGTCAGAGTTCAGTGTTGTGTGATGGAATTCACTTCACTCCTTGATCTGTGGAAATCACTGCTAAGTGTTACATGTTGACATTTCTCTAAAGGGCAAATGCATGACTTCGCCAACACATGATGTCAATAACCTTGTGCCTGTAGTGGCAAAATAAATCTCCCCATTTTCTGACTGAAGCAGGGTCTTAGCCAGGATTTGGAAACTGGATGGCCAAAATTGGCAATTGTAAAATTTTTGGGCATTATATTTTTCAAGAGAGACCACAATGTGGGCCTGCAGTGCCATAATAAATTTCAGGGTTTGACTTCCCACTGGGCATATGCTTCTAAATCTTGCTTGCCCAGTCAGGCATGAATGAGTGAAAGAAAAATATTTTCACATTAATCTTATTTTCTAAGTTATTGCCAAAAATATCAAAGATCCAGACAACAATTTCAAGAGCAGCTCCTAAGCATTAATGGGTTGATGTCTAGGAGGGGAGGAAGGGCAATTGATTGATTGGCATAAACCAATTTATACTCACTACGGCCAAAAAAACAGACTGACAATTTTGGTGAAATCTTTCAGCCAAAAGGATATCTAGGAAACCATTTGAAGGAGAAATGTTCATCAGATCATCACTAACAACTTTTCTTCAAATATTTTGTGAAATTATTATTATTTTCAATTTTATTGCCAAAAGTATCAAAGATCCAGACGACAATTTCAAAAGTAGCTCTTATGCATTCATGAATTGATGTCCAGGTGGGGAGGAAGGGCAATTGATTGATTGCTGTACAACCTGCGTGCGTGGAGGTCTGTGGTATTGAGTTTCGCCATAACACATATTCATAAATTGTCGTCTGGATCTTTGATACTTTTGATAATAACTTTAGAATTGAGAATGCTTTTTCAAAATATTTGAAGGAATAACATTTCTCCATCAAATGTTTTTCCAACTTTGCTTTTGTCGTAGAGATTTCATCAAAATTGTCATGCCACTTTTGGCCGCTGTGAGCATTAATGGGAGGAAGGGCAATTGATTGATTGGTGTACAACCTGGTTGCGTGCATGGAGGTGTGCCTTCCCAGAAGCCCTTGTGGTATTAAGTTTCGCTGTAACACATTACAGAGATAAGCAGCTCATGCGATCAGAAGGCAATTGCCAAGCTTTTCCTGTTAAGGCGCAGTAAATGCTACAACACTGATGCTGAATTATTAATGCCATTTAGAACCTGTTTGGGCATTAGCGTTATGGCTAGACTAGACTCCTAGTCCCTAGAGAATTGACATTCCCTTCTGAGTTGATCATGCAGCAGGGTCCAATGCTAAGGCTTGCCCGGTTGCCTGGGGCAAGTTCGACAGTAAAAACACAGTATCGGGCAAGTTCATGGCCTAATCTAAAAGCCTGAACAGGCAAATCAATATTACCACTTACCCATGCAAAACGGTTCAAGTTAGACTGAGATTTTCACTGTTATTTTGGCAAAACAATCCCTATCACACCCGCAACAGCAGCTACCATGGTTCAAACTACACACAGTGACATTGTTATTCTAAATTGTAAGCCTCTATTGTGTTTATTCTCATAAAAAAAGTGCTAAAGAAGCATCCAAAATAGGTTGTCACAGTGTTAATAATGAACAAAGTGCAAAATAACATATATATTTTTTGGGCAAGTTGATTTTTTTTCGAGCAAGCAAAACTTGATGCTCTGCCAGAATGGGCAGGTGCCTTCAAAAGTTAACGTCGGTCCCTGTGCATTGTGGTGTAGTATCCACAATGGTAGGTAGATGGCACCACCTGGTCCTATCTGTAGATTTTCATACTGAAACTGAGTCTCGTATTCTCCTGGTGAGATAAATGGGAACTAATTTGGCCACGGAAAAACTTGAAGATGACTTAATCGACCTGAATGTCAACATTCTACAAGCTTTAGGAATCAAGTCAGAGTTTGTTTCAGCTGTTTGTGTTTTTGTTTTTCCAGGCGTAGTATCTACTGGGTAGATAGACTGCCTCCTCAGCCAGGACCCGATGGGACGACCTTATTTGGTGAGTAGGTCTTTCCTGCTTTTTATGCAATATTTGATTATCACTATTCAGCATTTAATATGATAATTAATCATGAAGATGAATCATTTGTTTTGCAACTATAATTAGAAGGGTGATCGATTTTAGCAAAAGGAATCTTCTCAAAAGGTTATTGCTCAAGAAAACACACAGCAAAAGCATTGGAATTGTAGGCATGCGCATTAAAAATGGGGTGAAAAGAGAGATTCAGTTAAATAGTAAACCCATTAATGCTTAAAGCAGCCACATCTGCCTGACAATTTTGGCAAAAAAATTCTAGTGAAAGCATATTTATGAAAACAGTGTCTAAGCCAGGATTTAGAAACTGGGTGCCTAAAATTGGCAAACTTTGTAAAATTTTTGGGCTTCCAAATTTTTAAGGGAGATCACAATATACTCATATTTCAACCATAAACATATATTCATCAAAATAAGGCATGATATCATTAAACAATGTCATGGGATTTTTAAGGAGATGAAAAAATTCAATTATAAGCTTGAGATTGAGATTCCTAGAAATTCCACACAAAAGAAATTTGGGTGTCCTGAGGGGTTCTTTTTAAGGGTTTGGGTGTCCAAAAAGGCACCCAGACGCCCTGCTGGCTAAGACCATGTAAGAAAATATTCTTAGAGGAATGGTAACCAGAACACTAGTGGGTTGGACGATAAATCAAAATATTGCCGACTTGATTGTAGCGCTATCGATAACCCGAGGAATTATCGATTATTCATGATAATTCTCGTCAAAAATATAACCACATGTGATGATTGGAAATCATAAAATATGCAAGCTAAGTACTCACCACAATGCCACTTCTAATAGATTGATACACCAGCGATCTCCTCCGGTAAACAAACTGCCATTTTGGACTTCAAAATCACATTGATGTTCCCGCTATGAATGTGATTTTGCTCAATTTCAATTTCAGAACACTACCAATAACTCTCCTTCTTCAGTAATAATGGGTTAACAAACACGCTTCTTTTTGTTAGTGATGTGTTAATTTGTTTTGACAGTCTTCGATACTTTTTGTCAAACCATGAGCATACCCTATATGTTATGGAGTGATACAACACATCACTTTACAACCGTTAGTTTATAGAATAAGTGCCGTTGGTATTTGCTCAGGGTTGGGTACCACTAAGAGGTACCTGTACTGTTACTGGTATCATTTCAAAAAGTAAAAAATAAATGTTTTTCTCACTTTATATTGCTAATTGTCATGTTGTTTTTTCTTTGTTTAGTGTTGACACCAAGGCAGGAGCAACTTATAGCTCATAAGAACCTCAATCCCTCCTACAAGTTCAGCAAGTAAGTATTATGTACAGTAAAACCTTCACACTTGCACACATGTGTACATTGTGTGACTGTAAGCATTGTATACATGCATACATTTTACGCCTTTGTACATTGTACACCTGCATACATTGTACACTGCGTACATTGTGCACCAGCGTACATTGTACACCTGCGTACATCGTACACCCGCGTACTTCGTACACCCGTAAACATTGTACATCCATTGTAAACTTACGTACATAATGTAAACCTTGTATACTAATGTACTATTATGCACATCATGTACCTGTATACATTGTACACCTTTGTACATTGTGCACTTACATACATTATTTAAACATTGTATACTTATGTACATTTATGTACATCATGTACCTGCAGCAGTGTCTTAGCCAGGATTTAGAAACTGGGTGCCTAAAATTGGCAGTTGTAAAATTTTTGGGCGTCCATATTTTTAAGGGGGATCACGATATACTCATATTTCAATCATAAACATGTATAAATTCATCAAAATAAGGCATGATATCATTAATCAATGTCATGGGAATCATAAGGAGATGGGAAAATTCAATTATAAGCTTGAGATTGAGATTTTAAAAATTCCACACAACAAATTTTGGGGGTCCTGAGGGGTTCTTTTTAAGGGTTTGGGTGTCCAAAAAGGCACCCAGACGCCCTGCTGGCTAAGACCATGACCTGCAGTGTGTACCTGTTCACATTATACACCTTTGTACATTGTACACTTACATACATTATTTAAACATTATATACCATAATTTTGCATGTATAAGACACATATTTTTACATATGATGCAGCCCCTCAAATCGGGAGTGCATCTTATACAAAGCTAGAAATCTAGAGTGTTTTACATCGAGTCCCCAGGCCGCATGGAGATCCGAAATCGATGACCCGGGGCGCCATCTACTAATAGATGATGTAACTATTAGTAGATGGTATTATCCTGCCAATATTGACCTATTTACGCTATTCTGCCCCGCAAAAAGATTATACCCGACAATATGCACTCAACCACTGGGGCGCATGAAGCCGTTAAGGGGGCGCGCACTATACAAAGGAAACAATTTTTTTTTAGAATAATAAAAACATAGTGAAGATTTTAATAGGGTCTCTCTCTCTCTCTCTTCAGGCCCTCTCCGATATGGGCGGTCAGCCCCGGAGCACTGAAAGCCACTGCTACTCCCCGTATCGAACAGATGGCGCGACACAAGGAGTGTAACAGCGACTACCAGTACGATCGCTCCGTCTACACCGCGGTCAGGGAGGAGGCGAAGAAAGCCCTGGCTTCGGGCCGACTTGAGCAACTCGCCCAGCCCAAGGGCTACAAGACGATCAAGGAGGAAAAATTCTGGGACTGGGGCGACCAGTTTTCCACAACGGTGGCCCCCGCTGCGCTGAACGCAAAATGCTCTACTAGGATTGAAGTTCTTGCTGAATCGAAACAACCAAATCCTCAATTCTTCGGCGAGAAATCGATTCAGTGGCCGGTATCACGAAATGCGATGAAGGCCATTGCTACGCTCCGCGTTCAACAATTAGCACGACCGAAAAGCCGAGGAACAATTAACGATGATTACGATCCATATAGAGTTACGATAGGAGCGAAGAATGCAAGACCAACGCCTCGTATTGACGAACTAGCTGTGCCTCTGCAGCGAAAATGTCGGCAAAAGAAAGTTTTTGCAACTCCAACATAGAAATGGGATTTTCGTGGAATCCTGGGTTTCGTTTATTTTTCTGTTCTTCATTTCCCCAACAGGTGGCTATCATCTGCAAAATCAAGCTGGCTTGGTTAGTGGTGATCAGAGATTTTGATTTTTACCTTTTCAATTGTTGCTGTGCAACAGTAGATGAGATTCATAAATTAAACTCTCTGCCTCCAAAATAGACTAGTTTCAAATGAACTTTGGTAGGAATAACAAAAGTAGCTTTTACAGTATGTCTAGATATACAACTTAACTAATTAGCTTTTCAATAGACATACTAATTGAACAGTACATGGAACATAGATGTAAATGATTGACAGCCATTACTTATTGATATGGTTGTTCAGGTGATACAGGGCACGGGATGTTGGGCGCTGTCTCAAATCTAACAATTTTGTTGAGACCTCGTATTTATCCGGCATCAGTGTAATTGTTTTCTTTGAGATTTTTTTGTTGGAGTTTTATTGAGTCAAACTCTCAAAATAAGCGGCCTGATCAGTTTTGTTTGAAATTTTTTTGGTGTGTTTTATTGAGTTGAACTCAAAATATTCTGCTTCATTACATATTTGGAATCTTTGTTTTGAATGTATATATCTATAAAGCATCTGTGACTATCTTAGGACAGGGTAAATGGTCACCATTTTAAAACCTGAACGTTTAAAATGTCAATCTGAATATTTTGCTTAAAATGCAAATTCATGCTAGGACACTATGCGTTTTGTTAATAAGTAAATACATTTATGGTTGTCATCCGGATAAATTGCATGTTCATCTCCTTTGAAAAATGGAACAACCAAGATGTTGTTGGTAATGCTCTGAGCATCATATCTCCTTTAAATGTTTTGCAATTTGTGCTAAAGCCTGAAAGATTTCATCCAATCTGTATGGCTGGTTTTGGCCGCTGTGAGCATCAAAGGGTTAAAACGGTAGTATTGTATATGTAAGGGACAGAAGAGTATTACTTATTTTTGTATGTACAAATGTTTTATAAATGAGCACACCATGACACGGAAAGTGTGGTTCTATTTTATATTGTTATCACATGCTAACTGTGAAAGACCATGACATGGAAAGTGTGGTTCTAGAATGGTACATTAGGAAATGATACCATATCAATATTTTCTTAACAATACAATATCTTATCAATATTATTTTGAGATACTGCCTGCCTCTTAGGACCTATTTTTGTTTATTTCCGCATTATTATCTTCAGAAATTATGGTGATAAATAGTGAACTGACTTTGTGTGGAGACATGTAGGTGGCAGTGATGTTAATTTTATATCCTTAGGCAGTACCGTTGCTTAAGATCTTAAATTATACAGTACTTCACCCCATTCAATATCAGTATTTACTATCGTATTGAGTATCGGTACCAATTCTTAATGGTATACATGAAATCACATATAGAACCTAGCGTTCAATTAGAGATGACCAATATGTCATGCATCAGGTGTTCATTTCGCTAACCTACCAGTATTATTATCAACAGACACCATTTTGTTTCAGAGCAATTCACTACGGTTTGAAATGACTTGAAGTATTAATTTATTTTTTGCAGTAAAGTTTATTTTTCATCTGTGAAGTTAATTGTGCATTTATTTTTTTCCACTTTGTACAATGATTGGATTTTTAATAAAAGGTACTTTTTAATGTGTCTAATTGTTACAATCTTCTCTTTTAATGACTATACTAATTAAAAAATTCTTCATAGAAACTTTTGCCCTATCCAAAAAGAAGGTTTTCAGGAAACTGCCTGTTCGATAGACAGGTCCTGGCTAAGTCAATGGCCTACCACCAAATTTCTACACTGGACACTATATCAAACAGAGAACAATGCTTTGTCTATTCTATTTATTCACGCTGAAGCCAACTTAATGGCATTTCGTTTTGCTCAACAAAACACGGACCTCCGTAACAGTCAGATTAATCATTAGCAACTTTCACAATGCAAAAAGTAGGCATCTCTTTTGTAGCAATTCCAACACAAATATATATGTATATGTCTGTATATATAATATCAATAATATTAAACTCTATCATCACCATCGTCGCACTCATAAGTTTACATCTTCAAATAAAACATCAAATGATTTGATACACAACCTCTAGTTTTGCAGTTGATTAATTGATCAAGCAATATATACAAAAGTGTTCCACCTTAACCTGCCCAAGAATACAGGCAGGTCTAACATTTTCACCTTACAGTCTAACATTTTCACCTTACAGTCTAACATTTTCAGTTAGGGCCGCCCTACTACACAGGAAGAAAATTCACAGGCTTGTATGAGCGTGGAAATTTGTCCCTGTGCGCAAAGTTGGCTGGTTAAACGCCGACCCGGTACAGGCCAATGATTTTTTTCCTGTGTACACGCCAAGCTCCCAGGGATCTGATTTTATAAAATTAAGCATGGTTAGCTTAATTAATCTTGCTAACAAATAATAAATGTCTGAGATTTCCAGGTTGCAGTTTATCTAATCTATACCAGTATTACATATCTAAAATGATATGATACCTTTTCTCACCCAATATCAGTACTGTATGCTGCGTTAATTATGCGCACAGTTTGATTTTTGCGTAGTGATGTTGTATGACAAGCTATAAGGTCAGCAAAGTGTGCATTAATTAAACTGCCACAATATTAATGCAGTATACAGTACTTGGTATTAAGTCGAGTACTAGTACAAATACCCAAATAGCATCCAATATTATCTAATGATAGCGCAAGGCAGGATACTAACCCACCTATAATATTGGTGACAGACCTTTCATTTTAATTACTAAGATATCCTTTTAGCATTTGGCAATTAAATTTTCATTCTTAAGAATTTTGTGAAAGTATCATAAGATCCACACAAAATTATTCCGTAGAACGGATCCATTAAGAGGGACCCGTAGAGGGACCCTCATATAAACAGCTACTTTGACTAGCACATTTCAAAATTAGATCGTATATGATCAATCGGTAGGCTTAAATTAAGTACCATCCATCCACATAAGTAAGTACCACACATAAATATGATCTCTAATTGATATGCATCCGCATTTGCTCATATAGGCTGCACCTATCACCAAGCAAATAGCAGAAATGATAACACGACTGTTGTGTTTTCTCATTGTTGAAAATTGGGGTTGACCATTTCCCCTTAGCCAAACAGAAAGCAGTTTAACAAGAGCGATATGAGAGATATCCTCATATAATAGAAATAGATCCTAGTGGAGCAGTCTATGTTATAGGAATAGATCCTAGTGGAGCAGATCGTGTTATAGAAATAGATCTATTTCTACAACATAGACTGCTCCGCTAGGATCTAATTCGATAACTTAGACTGCACCACTAGGGTATATTTGTAGATCAAATGCAGGTCTAAAAGTAACACTAGCCTGAATAATAAGATAACAAATGCTAGTTAAATGCTGAGACCAATATCCTGACCAAGCTAATAGAAGTACTGAGAATCTTTTAGTATTACCTTTGATAAATTAAGTCAAATTGACTAGTAAGATTGCAAAAGGTGCCTGGCCGGATCGTGGCAAGCTGAGGGTAGTAGCTCAACCAAGAATTTCTACAAATGTAGATTTCAGCCGCATACCTCAATTTGACTCCCAAGACATTGGATAAGAATAGTATACATTTTCTCAATAAGTAAATACATGTTTATATTTGTAATCTGAATTTATTACCTACTCCTTTGAAAAACAGGATGCCCAAAATTCGGCCACCCACTTTCATAAACCTGGCTAAGATCCTGGTCAGACCTGTGGTCCCACTGATGCTATATCTAACTCCAAAGTTATAAGCCAGTTTTACACATTGGACACAAGTCCCAAAATTTGCCTCAAGTGGAAAAATGCCATTTTTAAAACCACCCCTGCTTATAAATATATCCCCAAACGATTCTTCAACGATTTTCTAACTATCATTTTCGCAACCCAATCATGTCCAGAGCGCCCCCAAACAAGGCCTAGTCCCTTAAGTGAGATCATTATAACAAAGAATCTTGTACATGTAGAATGTATATAACAGCAAATTGGTTATGAAAATCCAACTAACTACTCTTCTTGGAATATTTTGTGAACACAAGTTTTATATCTTAGGCATTAAAAAAAGTTGTTTGATTCCTGTAACCAACTCTAACAAATTTTTATTCCAAAAATAACTAGTTCTTTTCCGCATGCCCGTCCAAATCCCAATAAAGATAAAACATGCATGAAACACACACTTTTTGATATAAAAAAAATATATTTTACCTACCTTAATTTTTCAGACCGTTACGAGAAACAAACATTTTTAGGCCTTAGCTATTGTACTAAGTATCATTGATCCAGATGGCACTTTTTAAGGGAACTCTTAACTTGAATGGGACAGTCGTGAAAATTCTTCAATTTTCAACCTACAGGATCAACTACTATCATCCCTAGGGCATGTACCAACAAATCAAAGTAACTTTTTAAAGCAATAAATTATTTCAACATCCTCCTCATTAAGAGGATGCATTTATCAGTCCACCCACTGATTTAACAAATATACAACTATATGTCAGTGCACAAGATACCAGGTTAACCCTTATGCTGCTGGTGGCTAATTTGACCAATACAAAATGATGCAAAAAACATAAAAAATGACCAAAACCCTGGCACATGGGTACTCATCTGAGAGAACTCAGTGAGGGATATCCAATGAATACCAACATGACAGGGTTTAGATGGTTTTCAAAAATCTTTGCATCATTTTAGCTTTGGACAAATGTAGCCTTAGCATTGGGATGGCTAAAACATGAACATACATACTTATATCAGGGACATGTATATAGGGATTGGATTGCTATGTTCCCTGTGCGAAGCTTCATTTGGCTAAACTTACTGTGCAGCAAAATATGAGAAATCGACCAATAATAAAGCTCCAATTATTCTTTTTTTTAAATTACGATTTTTAATCTAGCAATGAGAAATTATGTACATACTAAGTAACACTCCTCCTCATTATGAAAGTACTTTGTTGTCTAAGAATTGAGGAAATAATTTGTTATTTATTTTATTTTCAAATGGAGCCTTGTATGGTGGCAGCCAATCAGTGCAATGGCAACAATTTGGTGCGGAGCTCCACTCCAGCCTAGTTGGAGGATTCTAAGCTGAATTGGGCATATATAGGAAATGACAGCAGCATATCCTCTATATACAGATCCCTGCTTACATGAATATTTTACAATTAAAGTCAACGGATTTGAGACACTCAGTACAATGTCCTGTGACTAGCCAAACACTAATGCTTTCTTAACCCATTCACACTCAGAGAAGCCAAAAAAGGCCTGACAACTTCGGAAATATTTTTCTAACAAAAGCACATTTTAGAAAATATCTGTAGGAGAAATATTAAACTGAAGCCAAACAACAACTCTCCTTCAAATATTTTGTGAACTTTCATTATATTCCCAAGTTATTTCCAAAAGTATGGAAGTAGTAGACAATACTTTCTAGAGTAACTCTGAGTGTGAATGGGTTAAAATTACTCCCCATTTTTTTCACATTTTAAAATAATTGACTCAACATCTTATTAACATGGCTTTCTCAGATGTAACCAGACTGTCCTCAATACTAAATACATTAAACAAAGAAAGACAGCTGAAAGAGCTATTTCTTTGCAAAATATATCAATGGAAAATATTGAAATAAGCTGCATCTTTTCATAAATCTTCTTCCCTTAGCAAAAGATAAGGCCTTAATAGAGTGACTATCATCATCTTCTTTTGGTGCAATTAAAATGATATCAAAAATCTTGTCGATCATCTATCTAAGTTGATATCATTATTATATCCTCTGGGTGTGATAAAAGTGATCTCAGAAATCAAGCTAAATGTACTTTGTAAGTTGCTGTCATTCCTGCATAAATAAGGGAAATTCATAACCTTGAAATGCAGTCAAACAAACTCAAACACCATCTCTTTTCCTCAAACCTTTTTAAAATAGAGATCAAATATTATGATAGGCAAAGTATAAAAAACAACTCAGTCTCATTGAATAGCATCCTACTAAAAAGCTAATTCTGTCCAATTTTTCAATTTCCTGTAAGGAAATTTTCCCCAATTTTTTGTGCAGAATACTTTGCAGATTCTTTCTACAAATCATTGCTGATGACGAAGTGGTGCTCCATACTGGGCCCAAGCAAAACTTGAGGAAGGCCGTCCATTTTTTTCTCGCAATTCACCGGTCGCTATAAAAGCAGGCACAGTCTCTTGATTGGATGATAAAATTTGTTGATTTCATTCTTTCACCACCATTTCAACGTCATCCTCCCGGTCCTAGGTATTCGCAGAATGTTGATTGGTCGATAAAATTTGTTGATTTCGACAAGCGCTATTTCACCACCATTTCAACTTCCTCCTGCCGATCGTAGGTAATCGCAGTTCGTTGATGGGTCGGTAAAATTTGATTTCCAATGCGTTCCCCCTTTATCGCCGTTTCATAGTCCATCTCCTCCTCCTATGTAGTCATGGCTAGTTGCAGGCTCTGCCACCAGGTGGCACCTCTATCTCACAAAGAGGCTGGTGTTTGCCCGTATTTCAATGGGTTTGTTGTAGTGGTAGCCACTGATTCCATAGTCACCTAACAAGCCACTATATATACCTTGCCCGTCCTCTTGCCCCGACATCGTCTGAAAGGAAAGAGCGAACGAAATTAAGCACCCTTTCTGAATGCAAAAAATACAATATTTTGAAAAGATTTCAGGTGTATAAACACTGAGATCAAGCACCTTTTCTGTAATACAATAGAATTTTTATAGAATGAACATGTTTCGGTGTATAAACAATGGAACCTTTGCCCTACCATCTGGACACCTTCTGATATACAATAAAGTGCAAAATATTCTCTAAGTGTACTATATACAATAAATTGTAAACATCCTTAGGTGTAAAAATGACCATGAATCTCCGTGAGACTTACCTGATAAGAATGCCATAATAAACTTGTATGTATTATAAGTATCCCCATGAAGAAACTAAAGCTGAAGACTGTGAAAAAATGGACTAGGATCTTCCTGTCGAGAGACCTGAAAGAAAACATTATTATTAAATCATTATTATCATTATTACCATTTTCATTATTATTATGATTATTATTACTATTAGTAGTAGTATTTTGCAAGAATTGCATTATAATTCTAAACAGTTGGAAAAATATAATCATATTTCCTTAAAACATTATCACCATCAGTGTTTTGCAGGGAACAGATTGCAGTCTAAAAGAGTTAACTTTTATGCTGCTGGTGGCTAATTTGGCCAAGACAAAATGACTCAAAAAACCTGAAAAATTACTGAAACCCTGGCATATGGGAACTCATCTGAGAGTACTCAGTGAGAGCTATCCAATGGATACCAACATGACAGGGGTTAGATGATTTTCAAATATCTTTGCGTCCTTGTGCTTTGGACGAAAGTAGCCTTAGCATTGGTTAAAAACAGCAATCTTTAACCCATTTGTGCATTAACCAGCCAAACTGGCCTAACTGTTTTGGCGATATCTTTCGAACATAACCATCTTAAAGAAAATACTTGAAGGAGAAATGTTGATCAGAGCTCACCCTAAACTCCCTCAAATATTTTGTGAATTCATAACCTATTCCGAAGTTATTTACATAAGTATCAGAGATCCAGACAACACATATCAAATAGAGCTCTAAGCATGAATAGGTTGACAAACTGAATGACTAAAAAAAATCTACCAAATGCGCACATAAAACCATGGTCTTAGCCAACAGGGCGTCTGGGTGCCTTTTAGGACAACTAAACCCTTAAAAAGAACACCTCAGGACACTGAATACTTTTTGTGTGGAATTTCTAAAATTCTCAATCTCAAGCTTATAATTGAATTTTTTCATCTCCTTATAATTCCCATGACATTGTTAAATGATAGCATGCCTTATTTTGATGATTGTATACATGTTTAAGGTTGAAATATGAGTATATTGTGATCCCCCTTAAAAATTTGGACTCCCAAAAATTTTACCAATTTTAGGCACCCAGTTTCTAGATCCTGGCTAAGACACTGCATAAAACATAATACTTTCAGGACTGAGTTCCCTATTTGACCAACTCAACACATCTATTTTGGTTGATCACTCTTTGACCCAACCATGTTACGAAAAGTTTACAGCGAGCATAGCTTGAAGTGAACTCTACAGTAACTCAACGGTTAGAGAGAATGGTTGAAAGATATGTACATAGTCTTTTCTTCTGATTCTCTTATGAACATACAAGCGATACACATGGTTACATCGGACACAGAAATACACTTTAGTGCCACAGCTGCACAGGCAGGGGATGGCAGGCAAGCTGGCGTAAATGGAATGTCGGTCAAAATCGTCGATCTAAAAATCGCTGACTGCCTAAATGGCCAGTCGCCAAGACGGCTGTTGTCTCGTTGGGCCCTCCAGCCCCTTCTGAAATTACATTCATATTTTACTGATTTCAAAAACTTCACATTCTCCACATTTTAAGTGTTGTAAACATTCTTGTTAAGTTTTCTATGTTCTTTTATGTGTTTTTGTTTAATTATGAATGTTAATCTAGATGAATTTACGTCCCAAAGCCAAGACCTCTTTAAGTTATAGGGCCTATAGTCTGACTCGAGTTTGGCAATCACTTTTGCCACTTTTTGGTGACAAAACGTTCGAGTTTTCCATCCAAACTTGGCAGACATGTTAGAAACACTACTACGTGTGTGTATAAACATACTTTTTGTCTCAACTCCGCAAAATATTGATTTTGCTCATTAGGTCCCATTGTAAAATGTGTCCATTGCCAACATTACGATCTCGCGTGTTTTTATTGTTCGCAACAGACAAACACGCGAGATCGTAGTGTCAGCAACGTGTACATTTTACAATAGGAACTAATGAGCAAAATCAACATTTTGCGGAGCTGAGACAAAAAGTATGTTTGTACATACACATAGTAGTGCTTCAAAGAGGTTTGCCAAGTTTGGATGGCAAACTCAAACGTTTTGTCACAAAAAAGTGGGAAAAGTGATTGCCAAACTCGAGTCAGACAGACTATAGCTACGCTGACTTTTCTTCTTGAAATATTCTTTTTTTATGTCCAAAATCTGTCTAATGATAAATGACATCACGTAATACCAATGCAATACTTATTTTATTACTTGCCCAGGGTCTTAGCCGATATTTGGAAACAGGGTGTCCAAACAGAGGTTTCATAGACTTTTGCGTGTCCAAAGTGTGGTACAAAATACATACTACTAATAAGATAGACCCTATACCTTTACAGATTTTGCTTTTTTAGGCCAGATACTGCTTTGTGTGTCTTATATAAGTGACACTACAGCTTCTACATCTTCTATCTTCTAAGAAAAGTCATCTTCAGCAAATTCTGACATAAAATTTTGGGTGTCCAAACTGTCAAAAAACAGTGTTCTGCGTGTCCAAATGACACGCTGGACGCATTACGGCTAAGCCCCTGTACTTGCCACACCCTAATCCATGGACACTAGGCATCATGGTCTTAGCCAGCAGGGCGTCTGGGCAGGGTGTCTTTTTGGACACCCAAACCCTTAAAAAGTGCTCACCCCTCTGGACACCCAGTTTTTTTGGTGAGGAATTTCTCAAAATGTCAATCTCAAGCATATAATTGAATTTTTTCATCCCCATATGATTCCCATGACATTGTATAAGGATATCATACCTTATTTTGATAAATCCATACATGTTTATGGTTGAAATCTGAGTGTATTGTGGTACGCCTCAAAAATCTGGACGCCCAAAAGTGTTTCAATTGCAAATTTTAGGCACCCACGGCCAGTTTCTAAATCCTGGCTTAGACCCTGCTAGGCATAATTGATTTCTATTTAATAGGGCCCTTATAACCATCAGCCTTTTTTGAGAATGGCAACTTTGCGAACAGCAATTTGAGAATTGTCGATTTGACCAGTAAATATACATAGCAGACAGATTGTGGGTAATTTGTGAAAAAATGTCTAGAACAATTTTCATTTAAAAAGAATGGCAGTGTTAGTGCTTTCAGGATGAGAGGGGATTATCCTAGGAGATTCACAGATTGAGGGCCTTTGTTACTGATTTGAAATAAGTCTCCAAAATGGAAAAAGAGGGCAATCAAGTTTTAGTTGTTCTTTTAGAGGGTGAATGCAAAATCAATCAGATGATTCATAAAAATGCACACATGGCTTTACTTCTTTCTAATGAACAGAAACATACATAACATTGTTCTAGAAAATTATTAAGAAATTCTTAATCAAATTAGAAATGGTCAAAGTGGAAAATACAACTACCAGGAATACCAACGTGCAATCAAAATAAAGCAATAAATAAGGCCCTTTAAAAAGATTGGCGTAACCATATTAGACGGAATCGAAATTGCGTTTGGAATGATTATATTCCAAAGGGTTCAGGGTCATTATACCCACCTACCCGAACGGCCACCTGCCAGTATGGCCAATTTTCGGGTCTTTATGGCCACCTTCAGTGAGTCATTATGGCCAACTCCACAAAAAAGGTGATATAAGGCAAGTTATTATTAATAAAGATTAGGAGGAAGATATGTCAAACTCCCATGAATTAAGTCACTTGATGAGTGCTTTTAGGTGATAGAGGTTTTAGCAGAGAAATACATCCCCTTACTTCTCTCAGGTTTTAGGAAGGAAAATGGGTCACCATTGTTTGGCCTACTCACAATTGTCAAGAACCTCCATTACTGAGTAGTGCACACTTTGAAATAGAAGTTTAGGGTATAACTAATAATGATTTTATGATATAAGGAACTGAATCTGAAATAAATACATGATTGACTGATATAAAATATGTTTTGTTGGTATTTATTAACAAAGAGGAGTGGAAGACAATACATAGTGGGATACTGATGGTACACATTGATACATGTTCTGAATTCATTGTTTTCTCAATTGCATAGAATAAACACATTCGAACCATGAGAAGTGTAGATATGTTAAAATATACATATTGTATCATGAGAATAGGGAGATGGTAACCACTGAGCTACTGCGGAAATGTGCCGGCCTCTACACTCCATGCCCATAGCCTTTTTCAAGGCTTCACAAAGGTCTTTTTTAAGACCAGGAAAAGAAACAATATCTATTCCAAATTTCTTAAAATCTAGTGAAATATATGATAAAAACGAGGCCTTGAATAAATCCATAAACTATATATATGCACAAAATATCTCATTCCTTAACTCTTTATTGATTCATGATAGTAACACAAATTCCTAATCGCACAAATATTTTCATTTTGAATGGATCTTTCAAATATGATACCTGTATTATGTTATAACCCTGAACTTTCACTCAAATGTTTACACAATTCAGTAAGGATTAATGTTTGCAATTATGAGTTGTGCAGACAGTACCCCATCAGTATTCCACTATGTATTGTCTTCCCCTCAACTCCTCTTTGTTAATAAATACCAACAAAACATTTTATATCAGTCAATCATATGTATTTATTTCAGATTCAGTTCCTTACATCATAAAATCATTATTAGTTATACCCTAAAATTCTAATTCAAGGTGTACACTACTCAGTAATGGAGGTTCTTGACAATTGTGAGTGGGCCAAACAATGGTGACCCATTTTCCTTCCTAAAACCTCTATCACTAGTCCTAAAAGCACTCATCAAGTGACTTAATTCATGGGAGTTTGACATATCTTCCTCCTAAATCTTTATTAATAATAACTCGCCTTATATTACCTTTTTTGTGGAGTTGGCCATAATGACTCACTGAAGGTGGCCATAAAGACTCGAAAATTGGCCATACTGGCAGGTGGCCGTTCGGGTAGGTGGGTATAAGGTCCTGTCACCTTCCAAAGCCGCAGAGTAGTTCTGAACGAAAACATGTAAACCGGACGGACACATTCACTCTCTAAAATTGTTCTGTAGTGAAGCAGTGGCAAGTTGATCATGAACAATAGATAGACACAATGGTATTTTTCAAACAGAAAACATGATATGCCATACCCATAGGTATTTGACAATGCACCAGGCTTTTCTTCCTCCGCTTGGCCTCTGTTGTTATTCTCCTCTTCCGCCATCTTGATCGCGTTTAAATCTCGAAGACGATCTCGAGTGACAAAGTACATTATTTTTCTTTTTCAAAAATTGAAATATACAACTAGTTTTGTATGAAATTCATTAGATATTAAGAGTTCTTGTGAAGAAATTAATCAAATGTGGTGAAGATGAAAAATAATTTGTTTGACACCAATGACCTTCACCTTGACCTGACCCTATTTCAGGGAAGATGGCGGATCGACTACTGCTGAACGGAACTCTGTCTCCGAAGTTGGAGACAAATAACGATCAAAATGGGGTGATACAGCCGTTGCTTACTGGTGAGCATTTAGATTTTATTACAAAGATTATGTCTGGTGATTTTGAAAGGTTTGCTGGCTTTAGATTTGCATTGCGAGAGCTTGACATCGTTCACACGGTCACCTCTCTGGTGTCATGTTTGTTTTTGTTTTTATCAAAGTGACAGGCAAGCTTTCGGTTTCACGTGTCGGGTGAATGTGTGCTTTCATCTGCAGTTGAAAAATTACCGCATACGTTGCTGAGTGCTCTGCTAACAAGGTAGAGATCTGATCTTGTACATAACCACCTCAATTCTGGTAATACCGGGTTTGTTCAATTCAGATTTTTGATGTGACAGGCACAAGCTTTCGGTTTCACATGTCGAGTTTCCCGATTACGAATCATGATGATCCACCCTGAATTTGTGCGTCCGCTACCAGTGTGGCTACTCATTTGACCATCTGCTACCATTGTGGGTTCTAATATGAAGAGAAAGCAAAGCTTTAAATGCTCGCGCAGCTCGACTATTTATGTATTCCCCTTCAAATTCAGTCAAAAAATAACGGATTCTTTAACCTTTGTCATTCTTTGCTTGTAAATCGTGAAAACATATTCAAAATCCCTTGATATGAACACACAGTCTGAGAATAGCGATTGACTGAAAATATGGCAAAACATTAATACGATTTCAACCTATTGCAAAATCAACAATCCCCAACAGATTCCAACTAGAATAAAGAGATAAGTAGACTTAATTGTTGCGGTTCTAAACCGCATTGAAATTGATCCACAGAAAGGAAAGTAATTTATTTAAATGTGAACATTCAACTCATTCAGTTCCAGTGGCAGCTCTCCAGCCTCTGTAATCATGACTTCGCGGTCACGTGACCATAGAGCGCACACTTTTGTTTCAGTTGTTGCATAGTTTCACGTGTTGCTGCGTTATTGGTGCGGTCAAAATGCTATTTTGATACAATTTAAGGGAAACAATCCATATTTATTATGTGAAAAAGTAATGTTTGAAATCTGAAAAGGTCTGGTGGCAAAATGTGCACTTAAAGCAAAAAGGGATTTTCACTTCACGCGAGATCGTTTTTGTCTGGTGAGACGAGAAACGAACAACCGGAAGTGTGGACACCGTTTAACAGGCCTTAGTGTGTATTTCTATTGTTGACATCTTATACTGTAAGCGCTCACTGCGCGAGCTATCAAAATTACCTGTTTTGTGAACATTTTCCCTGCACATTAATTGCTAAATACCATTCCACACTACTCACATTGACCTAAATGAATGAATAAACTCTTTTTATCTCTCAACCATCAAAATAGGATTCCGAGTCCGCAGGTAGTAGTAGGGCTGTGCTCATCAGCCATTTTTTTCGATCCGATTAATTGACTATTTTTTTTCGATGTCGATGTTTTCGATTCGATTATGTCGCGCGCGTTAGTGCTTGGAAAAGTGTGGTGGGGGCCGGACCAGCACCATGTAAAATACATAGCGTGGCCCTCACTACACTTTTCCAAGCGTTACCGCTCGCGATAGTGTCTATCGCAGTGCAGTATTAATGGCAGCCGCCTTAGCGCCACATATTTTTTGAGAAATAAAAGCACAAGGTAGGCTCTTGTGTATTTTTTGGGGGGGACTAAACTGTTAGGTAGTGGCTCAAATGAGGTTGGGTTAGGGGGGAGTGTATCGAGTTCGTTGCTCGATGTCAGAAGGTGGTGAGTATTGATCGTGAGACTTTCTCGAGCGCTCGATGTCTTGCCAATCGAGCCCAGCCCTAGGCAGTAGTCTATGTTGTACGTATAGCGTAAAATGAATAATAACATAACCTGCAGTTTTGAGAATAAGATGCAGGTTTCTAAATGTCGAAAATTTCAAAGCTCAGAAATTTGAGCCATGAGTTTTCTTGGTTGAGCGCTCAAGCTGGGACCAATCTGAGAGCAGGAACTAAAAACCAAACATGTCATCAAACTTGTCCTCTACATAGCCTTTATTGACCATAAAAAATGTGAAGTAGATCAGTCTGCCTTAGCTACTATGTTGCTTTAAAATTTGTCCCATTTTTGTTTTTTGGCTTAATTAAGATTTTCTTGAAAAATACAGTAAAAAATAATAAGAGGAGGCTCCCTACACTCACTTTTGAACTTCACCATGATGAATGGGGTGACTGGTTGTACATACAAATTTATAGTTATATTTATAATTATATCCAAAGTATGACAAATTCTAATTTTTGTTGAACTTAATATTTTCAATGGGCATTTTTCATATGTCTCAAATCTTTCAAATTTTCTCTATTTGGGATAAGATGTTTTTTCTGCTGGGTACTGGGGGTTCTTACAAAGTTAGCAACTATTTAGTCATAATTTAGTCTCAGTATAGGAGATCAAAGTGTAAACTCCAAGTATGCAGTATTGTGAAGCACTGACTGTGGTGCCTTTGTAAAGTGAAGACTTAAATCTTATAGAAGGTTTCAGTGGTATGGGCTTTGCTGTTTAAAATGACACAAAACTTAACAAACAGGAAACAAATAAAACTAAGTGTACTTTGGCTACAAGAATTTGATTTTAGCATACGGGTATATTAGGGTTGGACACCCAACTGTGACATCTCTGTCTCTTACAATTAGAATTAACTCTTATACTGCTGGTGGCTAATTTAAACAACTCAAAATGATGCAAAAAACCTAAAAGAATGACTGAAACCCTGGCATATGGGTACTCATCTGAGAGTTCCCAGTGAGAGCTAACCAATGAATATCAACATGACAGGGTTTAGATGATTTTCAAAGATCTTTGCATCCTTGTGCTTTGGATGAAAGTAGCCTCAGCATTGGAAGGGGTAAGCCATATGAATCACTGCCCTATATACATATACCCCAACCATTGTTTGCATGGAGGCCCCCTGAATTTGTTTCAAACAAACATTGTTTGCACATAGACCCACTGAACAGCTTATCTTGACCTACCGGATCTTTTAAATAAGGCAAGAATTCACAAAATGTTTGAAGGAAGGTTTTGAATTTAGACATATACTCCAACCATTGTTTGCATGGAGGGGGCAGGCCTACTGAATTTGTTGTCCAACAAACATTGTATGCATAGAGACCCCTTGAACAGCTTGTCTAGACCTTTGACTCTTTTGAAAGTATCTTTGAAATAAGGCATGAATTGAAATAAGGTTTTGATTTGGACATATACCTCAACCATTGTTTGCATGGCAGCCCCCAGAATTTGTTGTCAAACAAACATTGTATGCATGGCGACCCATTGAAGAGCTTATCTTGACCTACCTGATCTTTTAAATAATTCACAAAATGTTTGAAGGAAGGTTTTGATTTGGACATACCGTATTTTCGCGTGTATAAGACACAAATTTTTACACTCAATACGGGGGTGCGTCTTATACACAAAGCTAGAAATCTAGGGTGTTTTACATCGAGCGCCCAGGCCACACAGAGATCACAAATCGATGACCAGCCATTACCACAACCCGTATCAGAATTGAGGCTTTGGTATAATTTCATTTCAATTGTGTTTCTAACATGTTTAGCACGTCTCTAATGGTTCAACTTCAGCAGTAATGGTAAAACCTTAACAGTCCTATCTGTCCGTAAACACCATAGTGAATTGTTTGTTATATCGAACCTGTCCAGCCAGTTCTATTTTAAGCACAATAATTACAATACACAGCATGAATGTCCAAGCCCCTATTGTCTATAGAGTAGCATAGTAAATTCAAATTACAATCAACGTAATGTTTGTCCGAATCCAATGCTAGTTATTTATATATTATTCTTTCATTTGTATTTAGAAAATAGCTAGAGACATGGGTCGAAAAGGGGGTGCGTACTATACACAAAGCTACGGTCTATACATCTTTTTAAAGGCCTGAACAAGGGCTGCGTCTTATATACAGGTGCGTCTTATACGCGCGAAAATACGGTATACTTCAACCATTGTTTGCATGGTGGCCCCCTGAATTTGTTGTCAAACAAACATTGTATGCATATTGACCCCTTGAACAGCTTGTCCTGACCTTTGACTCTTTTGAAAGTATCTTTGAAATAAGGCAAGAATGCACAAAATGTTTGAAGTTAGGTTACAGCTTAGATGACCAAACACAAGTGGATTCGAAACCAGTCGGTCAACCTGAACATGCTAACCTCAACCAATGTCAACTAATAGCTGCTAATAGGCCAATAATTGGTGCTCTGGGCTTGCCCAACCGGTGGTACATGGTGGAGATAAGGTTTCTCAGTAACGTAATCGATGCGAGAGCCCCGATTGGTCCTTGTTCCCACGTGACCGTGTGCTGATGGCTTAGCTGGTACTCCTGGCGTGAGTACAGCACTTAACTATAGGGCATATAGTAATTGATCTCTTGCTACATATCCATTCTTTTCTTTATCCAAGGTTACAGTTAGCATTTCTCTTGTAAGTAGTTCCAGAAAAATGACCCAGTCACATAGACCTAATCAAGGAAATTAAGTTATAGCTTTACAGGAATACACTGTTGAAAGTTCCAAATCTGGAATGCACATATGGTTTGATATCTTAGGGAGTAACTCATTCAATAGACTGAATAGAACAATATTTGAACAAAATGTGAAGGGCTAGACATAACAGATAGCCTCATAGTCATGACTATCTAATTATGGAAAAACAGTATTTTGGGCAAGCTGAACAAGCCCACAACTTGCCCACTTCACTATCTAACATTAGAATACAAATTGAGAGGGGGGACAGGAAGTGGCAATGCCACCCCTTGAGTCACAGCTGTTAGCAATTTGAGAACATGGTTGCTAGCAGGGGCTGCCAGGGACTGGGCAGGCTGATGGCAATACGCAAAATTCTTTCCTCATGGGATCACTGAGACAAAAAGGAGGACAGCATCCTGTTCTTGAAGTGTATTACTTTCATATCAGCTAATATGTATCTGAAGCTTAGTTCCCCTTGAACAAAAGTAAGAAAAAAACTATTGTTGCTATCTAAAGGTTATACAAGGTAATTGCTGTCAAATTGGCCGGGCAACCTGAACGTCTGGCCAGACTATCTGATATTGGGTCCAACTTGCCCTGCCTGACTACCTGGGTTGGCCGGGTACTGTTGAGCCCTGCAGCAATAATGACAACTTTCATTCAAATATTTTTCAAGATAATGCTTTATTGTTAAGATATTTCCACGTGTCATATCATGTATAAGTCCTAGATATGAATGGGTCAAAAAGCTGAGATTGCCACCTTTTTATAACGCTAAAAATTCATGAATAAATTAATTTTTGTAATTCATAAAAGAGGTGCACTAACTAAGCTAGTCAGCAACCAATTTAGACTTTGAAAACTACAACATATAATAATGATAATGATAAATAAAGGCAAGTTTTTTCAGATTTTCCAAGTTTAGAAAGTGATCACTGTTTGCTTAAGCTGATATTCTTATCTTTACAATTCTGAAAATATGCCAAATCAAAAACATTAGGGGGCACTAGGGATGTCATCGATAGTAGACAAATCGACATTTTCAATTAGACAATTAGATCGAATCAAAAGGTTGGATATCGAATCGAAATTATCGATATTCTGTACCCCAATAATGTTGTATGATTATTAATAAAAAATGTACTTTTCTCAGACATTTTTCTGTTTAACTAATGCAAAGTGAAACTAAATATTGAAGTATTTTCAATGGCTTTTGTAATATTAGAAATTGGAAAGAATGGTGTACTTCACTCAGGCATATGGCCAAGACAGGTGTATCGAATCGAATCGATATATCGGAAAGAGTATAGCAATTTATTGAATCAAAAAAATGGGGTATCAATGACATCCCTAGGGGGCGCACCTAGTGAAAGCACCAGTCAATAATATAAAGGTAATTTACAAAAATGAAAACCATAAATGTGAAACTCTAGACTTTCCACACACTCTGCTGTAGCATTTTCGTTCTGTGCAAGAGGATTTCCAATTCCTTTTAATCAATAACCTACTCGACATTTTCTAAGATATCATCAGGAGGTTGATTGAATACCTAAATGATATTGATTCTTTCTGAGGCGCTATTAAGTTTTATTGATCACGCGCCAAGTTGAAGGGCTTCGTGCAATTTACCAAGGCACGGGTGTAAATTGTGTGGCCGTGTTTGTTTTCAGTAGCCATGAAGAGAAATAGATTAAACATTCCTGGTTAATGGTTTTCTCCCGTTGTTGGTTAAGATTTAACCCATCCACGCCGGCAGCACACTAATGATCTGGTAGATGTAGGAATCTCTTTTTCTTTTTAAATTTTAGTGCAGTCATCCATTTGTTGTGCCCTTGACTTTTATTTATATAAATACATAAAGACATGAATATAAATCAACACATGCACTTCATATTTAAAAAAAAAACATATTAAAAAAATATTGTTAATAATGCAATAGTTTGGGAAATATATATGCTACTGAAAGTTCTACTAGGTTTAATGATCCTTCTTCCTATATTCAACCTGTTTAAAGTTGTCTGATCAGGTGTGTATTCCAGGCTACCTTTGTTTTGTTCAAAGCATAGGAACACAACACTTTTAAAAAATCATCTAAACCCTGTCATGTTGGTATTTAATGGATAGCTCTCACTAAGTACTCTCATATGGGTACCCATATGCCAGGGTTTCAGCCATTTTCTGGATTTTTTGCATGATTTTGTATTGGCAATATTAGCCGCCAGCAGCATGAGGGTTAAATGCACCCGCTACCTGTACTATTGATGCAGGTAATCAGGCAGGTATTATAATCCCCACTGCGAAAATGCAATTAGCAGCATCATGCGATAGGATGCTGAAAATATGGGTGTTATTACAGATGAGGGACTCAAGGTGAATGAGTGGGGTTAGGTAGCTGGATTCCCAATATGGATGCCAAAACAAAACCTGTACATCTCTTAGCGATTCAAGGGGAGGGAGTGATGCAGACAGCCAGATTGATTTCTAAGTTGAATGCCATGATAATACTGAGTAGTCTCTAAACTTCTCAATGCTAGAAAGTCTGATGCACTGGGTTGGATATTTCTGCCATGTCTCACCCCTGCACAAGGCTGCCATGTCTCACCCCTGCACAAGGCTGCAATGTCTCACCCCTGCGCCAGGCTGCCATGTCTCACTCCTGCACAAGGCTGCCATGTCTCACCCCTGTACAAGGCTGCCATACCTCACCCCTCCACAAGGCTGCCATGTCTCACTCCTGCACAAGGCTGCCATGTCTCACCCCTGCACCAGGCTGCCATGTCTCACCCATGCACAAGGCTGCCATGTCTCACCCCTGCACAAAGCTGTCATGTCTCACCCCTGTACATGACTGTCATGTCTCACCCCTATACAAGGCTGCTATGTCTCACCCCTGCATAAGACTGCCATGTCTCACCCCTGCACCAGGATGCCATGTCTCACTCTTGCACAAGGCAGCCATGTCTCACTCCTGCACAAGGCTGCCATATCTCACCCCTGTACAAGGCTGCCATACCTCACCCCTCCACAAGGCTGCCATGTCTCACCCCTGCACCAGGATGCCATGTCTCACTCCTGCACAAGGCAGCCATGTCTCACTCCTGCACAAGGCTGCCATGTCTCACCCCTGTACAAGGCTGCCATACCTCACCCCTCCACAAGGCTGCCATGCTTCACCCCTGCACAAGGCTGCCATGTCTCACCACTGCACCAGGCTGCCATGTCTCACCCATGCACAAGGCTGTCATGTCTCACCCCTGTACATGACTGTCATGTCTCACCCCTATACAAGGCTGCTATGTCTCACCCCTGCATAAGGCTGCCATGTCTCACCCCTGCACCAGGATGCCATGTCTCACTCCTGCACAAGGCAGCCATGTCTCACTCCTGCACAAGGCTGCCATATCTCACCCCTGTACAAGGCTGCCATACCTCACCCCTGCACAAGGCTGTCATGTCTCACTCCTGAACAAGGCTGTCATGCCTCACCCCTGCACAAGGCTGCCATGTCTCAGCCCTGTACAAGGCTGCCATGTCTCAGCCCTGTACAAGGCTGCCATGTCTCACCCCTACACAAGGCTGCCATGTCTCACCCCTACACAAGGCTGCCACGTCTCATCCCTACACAAGGCTGCCATGCCTCAACCCTACACAAGGCTGCCATGCCTCAACCCTGCCCAAGGCTGCCATGTCTCACCCTTGCACAAGGCAGCCATGTCTCACCTCTACATAAGGCTGCGTACAAGGCTGCCATGTCTCACCCCTGTACAAGGCTGCCATGTCTCACCCTTGCACAAGGCAGCCATGTCTCACCTCTACATAAGGCTGCGTACAAGGCTGCCATGTCTCACCCCTGTACAAGGCTGCCATGTCTCACCCATACACACGGCTGCCATGTCTCATCCTTTCACAAGGCTGCCATGCCTCACCCTTTCACAAGGCTGTCATGTCTCACCCCTGCACAAGGCTGCCATGTCTCATGTCTACACAAGGCAGCCCTGTCTCACGTCTACACAAGGCTGCCATGTATCACCCCTACACAAGGCTGCCATGTATCACCCCTACACAAGGCTGCCATGTACCACCCTTGTACAAGGCTGTCATGTCCCCTGTACAAGGCTGTCATGTCCCCTGCACAAGGCTACCATGCCTCATCCCTGCACAAGGGTCCCATGATTCATCCCTGTACAAGGATGTGTCTCATCCCTGCACAAGATTGCCATGTCTCACTCCTGCACAAGGCTACCATGTCTCATCCCTGTACAAGGCTGCCATGTCTCACCCCTGCTCAATGCTGCCATGTCTCACCCCTGCACAAGGCTGCTGTGTCTCACCCCCCGCACAAAGCTTCCATGCCTCACCCCTACACAAGGCTGCCGTGTCCTAACAAACCATCATCTAGGACATGGCTGAAGTGTGAATTGCCCTTTTGACACAATCTGCTATTAAATGAAGTTGGTATAAGGATTCGAAGTAGATAAGTAGCTAAATCTGGACAGGCAGACATTTTGGAATTGCTGTTTCGGACAGGCATTTTTCAAATTGGGGCTAAAACCCTGTCTTTATATGGTGCCTGCCAAGCCCTGTTTGAGGGTGCTGGTGTAGTATGGTTGACCTCCCAGCCAGGGCTCTACATGTGGTGTATATTTGTCTCCATCCTCTTGCACTAAACATAGAACAGCTGTTCTGCAATACTCTATACTTTGCTTATATTTACCAAATCCACTGCACTGCATTTGTACTGCAGTCTACATCAGAACTGCTCTACCATCGTCTATAGTAATCTGTAGTCCTGAAAATTGAGATATCTTCTGTGACAGCCTTTTTAGAGGACCAGGAAAGACACAGTATGGAGGCAGCATGCTCTTTGATAACAGGTCAGCACTTAGCTGTTAGCTTACAAGTTTTCTTGACCCTTCAAACAATATATAGTGTATAGGCATCAATTCTGTAGATTATGCCTGCTTCCTTTGAATTTTAATAACTGGTCAGTGGTTAGGTTTCAAGTTTTCTTGACCCTTCCAACAATATGCAGTTATGGAATTATAAACCAGTATCTAGTAATTAGTATCAGTACTTCTGAATTTCCCTGCTTCCCTTCCGCTGCTCTAAGCCAGTCACATAAAGGAGTAAGGTATAAATGCTATTCAATAACAGGTCAGATTTAGTGTTTAGCTTACAAGTTGTCTTGACCCTTCAAACAATACATAGTGCATAGATATCAATCATGTTGATTTTCCTGCTTCCCTTCCTTCCGCCAGTCTCCTTGGCACCCCCAAATTTTATACAGTCCTTATTTTTGTCTGGAATTATAAACTAAGTAAGGGAAAATAAGGAGGCAGCTTATGCTATTTAATAAAAGGTCAGATTCAGCAGCTACATTCCAAGTTTTCTTGACCCTTACAACTAGTGGTGGGACGAGTAATCGGAAGCTCAAGCTTTCGGTCGCTGGGGCCTCCGATCTGAGCGCTCGAGTCCAAAAATTGATCACTCGGAAATAACGAGCTGATGACATTTTTATAAACGCAGTACACCGTATGTGTGCCTGGCATGTGCTGGCGTATGCCGCGGCGCAATTTATGGCTGAAACGAAGAGAAATGCATGCAATAACTTCACAAAATCAGTATAATATGATACATTGGTAACTTATGAATAAGTCACCAAGGTATCGTATCATAATTCACATGTTTCCTTTACCAATATTGGGGGAACTTGTGTCAAATTATGGCCGTAAGATGGCCACTAAATCTTTACATCTTTTGGTTACTGTTTGGTTCAAGAGATGGCACTGTAGAACTCGCTCACTCGCGAAATTAAGTACATGCGAAAATACGAAAAATCGGCTTTTCTCGAAATTTTTGTAGCGCGACAAATACCTATTCTACAGTATGTAGTGTATAGATATGAGTACAATCACTTTCAATCTTACACCCTGTCTCCCTTTTGGCTTGTCTCCTCATCCTCTTACTAGAGCTGGCCATTATACATGTTTTTGTCTGGAGTTATAATTGATGTTTTTCAAAAACCTTTGCGTCCTTGTGCTTTGGATGAAAGTAGCCTAAGCATTGGAAGGGTTAAGCATTACTGTGTTAAATACTTCGAGACTTGAATAGCACAAAGATGCAAAGATTTTTGAAATCCATCTAAACCTTGTCATTTTGGTATTCATAAGATAGCTCTTGCTGAATACTCTCAGATGAGTACCCATATGTCAGGGTTTCAGTCATTTCTCAGCTTTTTGCATCATTTTGTATTAGAAAAAATTGCCACCAGCAGCATAAGGGTTAAGCATTAATGGGTCAAATGCAACGAGACTTGAATATGAGACAGATGCATATTTAAGCTGATAAGATATGCATTACGACAGCCTGATGTCACGTATGCATGCTAAAAAGCCATTAACAAACTCATGCCCTTTACAGCCAGAAATGTAGCTGTTTTCTCTGCATCTTTCGTACGTGTCTTATGCATTCGACCATGCATTCTAGTAACATCTAGAAATCTAGAGTACTCATAAAATTTGAAGAGACTGAAGACTGAGCCGAAACAGAGGCAGGGCAGATATCACGTTCATTTCATGATGCACCTCACCCGGAGTTTGGTTTTGGCATCTGGTTTGTATATACACAATAGCAATTTATGATGGTTGTTTTATGATGATCATGTGATCATGTAATTAGTGTTAGCTATTCATTAGCATGTACGAGAAATTGCGTAGTTAGACTACCTACTTGAGGCTCAGCCAGGGACTTATCCAGGCAGGAGTCAGGGTCTCAGGGAGTCATATTGACTCCCAAACACCAGATTGTTGGCAAAATGACACCCAGTTGTATTAAGTAAGACAGGGCTCGACATTGGTGCTTGCCCTATTGCCCCGGGCAAGTAGAATTTGTAAATTATAGCTGTGGGGCAGGTGAAAACTTTATCTTGCTTGCCCCACTGGGAAAGTATGCTTTGTATATTTCAGGTTTACTTTTGAGAATGTGGGCAGGTTTCATGGTCTGGCATCCAAGCTTGTCCTTGAAAACATGCTTTCACATGCAAGAACCATGTTTTACTGGGTTTTAAATAAAATATTCGCAAACATACAAGTTTTCAAGGGCAAGTGAAAATTGAATCTCACTTGCCCTACGGGGCAAATCGCTGCAAAAGTTAACGTCGTCCCTGTAAGATTTTCAGTATTTGTTGAGTCCAAGAAAATAATTCAACAGTTTAAAATAAAGAAGACAATAGGTACATTAAATGATGTAGAAAAGCATACTTTGTTTTGCTATGTCAATATGTAAGGCTGATGTGAACATTCTTGTAAATTGGGTAACTAACTTTCGACCCCCTAAATTTCGAAAATCCTCAATTTTGACCCCCTGTTTCCAAATCCTGGGTAACAACCCTGGACACGGCCCTCCATGCCTGCTATGCCTGCTGCCAAAACTCGAATGTGTAGCCAAGTTGTTGTGAACTTCTTATATTTAACCCTTCCGATGCTGAGGCTACTTTCTTCCAAAGCTCAAAAGGATACAAAGAATTTTGAAAACCATTCAAACCCTGTCTTGTTGGTATTCATTGGATAGCCTTTGCGGAGTACTCTCAGATGAGTACCCACATGCCAGGGTTTCCATCATTTTTCGTTTTTTTTTGCATCATTTTTGTTATGGTCAAATTAGCCATCAGCAGCATAAGGGTTAATACTAGATGACACTTTATTTTATTTTAATGATATCTCTCGGAAAAATTGAAATTTTCAGAATAGTTAAGTTCAAGGCGAAATGTTAATTTGAAACTTTTCTGAATTTATTCTTAACCCTTGCAATGCTGAGGCTACTGTCATCCAAAGCATAGTGACACAAAGATTTTTGAAAACCATTCAAACCCTGTCATGTTGGTATTCATTGGATAGCTCTCGCTGAGTTCTCTCAAATGAGTATCTATGTTCCAGAGTTGCAGCCATTTTTGGGGGGGTTTTGCATCATTTTGTACAGGTGAACTCGGATACCACAGACTCAGTGGGACCAGGAAAATTGGTCTGTCATATGCAAAATCTGCCATATGCATATGACGGACTCAGTACGGCATATGCAAATGTGCATGTTATTGCATTGTAGACCTCATTTGATATATATAAAAGTCAAAACAGAGAAAGAATATGCCTGGCTGGAATTTTATTATACAAATATTTGTCTGCTGAGAAATACCAGACAGTGTGAACTGAGTGCTGTATGGCTGAACGTAACTCAGCACATGTGTTAGTATCGGCGGGAATAAGCTGACTGCTAGCCACGTGCTTGTCTGGCATACACAATTCTAATTACATTGTAAATAGCATCGTGTGTGCCGTGATATTGGTCTGTGGTAGCCGAGTTCTGGCATATGGAATCCGGCCTATGCATGGTCCAATATACATACTTGATATGCATGGGACTGGGACCAAGCATATCATCCGTCATAGCCAAAAGTCTGTCGTACGTGGTCCGGCGTAGCCGAGTTCACCTGTAATTGCCAAATTAGCCACAAACAGCATAAGAATTGATTTAGAATTAATATATTAATTTAAGTATTATAGATTCAGATGACTAATGTCAATGAGATCAGGCATGGATAGGTTTTAGAGGTTCCTAAACAAGCAAGCTATATAGGAATTAAAAATCGAATATAAGGTCGTAGTCTTTGCCAGCAGGGAGTCTGGGCGTCACATGGACACCAAAACCTCAAAAATCACCCTTCAAGACACCCAAAGTATTTCGTTTCATAAAATGTCAATTCCATGCATATACTTGAATGTTTTTCTCCTCAATATAATTCCCATGGCATTGTATATGGGCATGATGCTTGTTTATGGATGTAATCTCAGTTCATTGTGGTCTCCCTTAGAAAAATAGGAGACCCAAAAATTCTACAATTGTCAGTTTTGGGCACCAAGTTTCTAAATCCTGGCTAAGACCCTGTATGAGGATTTTAATTTTGTGGCTTTTGGGAGCAAGCCTCAGCAAGTTCTTATCGCTCATAAGTTGGGGAAGCTAGTTCCATACCTGTCAACTAATATCAGCAGTACTCTCTGAATACTGTAAAACCCTTTATAACCACGCCCCTTTTTATTCACGCAACTGCCGTCTGAATCTGAGCGCGGCCATTTAATTACACGCATCAACCGTATGACCACTAGATGGGGCATTGTTATGCTATTTTGAACGTGTATATCAGCGCCAGTAATATACGCGTTATCATCACCTAGCGCGAAATGCGTGAAATTAAAAGGAGCGCGATAATAATGGGTTTTACAGTATCAGACTGCAAATTAGCTGGCACCTGAAGCGGTTTCTGCCACTTAAGATAAAGATAACAATAAAAGATTATGAAAATGAAAAAAGAAAATGCCGCAAAAAGCACTGTGCATCTGGCACCAGTTCATAATTGGTTATTTTAGCCATATGTTGAACCAAGAATCATTCTCAACACTAGTGCTCAGACTTTTCCAAATTTTCTTTACCGATATATCATCTCAGATGGCGATAAAACATTGATATTTTTTAGTATGATAATTTGGTTATTAACATCGTCAAAGAAAATATGCAAATTATCGTGCATTATCAATAATTTCCCGGATTATCAATAATGCTACTAACATGGGAATGGCAATTGGGAATGGGAATGACCATTACTTCAGTGGGTGTTTTTACGTGATCATGGAATGGAATGGAAAGGAATTTCATCACTTTTTCTGCCATATTGTGGCTAAATCATCACCAGCCAGTTGTAAGTGATGGAGGAAATCGCAAGTCACTGGCAACTTTCTCACATGATTGAGTGATCATGGAAGAAAGCAGTTTCAACTATTTTACAACTTCTAAGAGTTTTGATGTTCTTATCTTTCAGATCTCTACCAGATCACGATGGCGTACGCATACTGGAAAAGCGAAAAGCGGAACGACACGGCCGTCTTCGATCTCTTCTTCCGTAAGAACCCTTTCCGCGGCGAGTTCACCATATTCGCCGGCTTGGAGGAATGCCTCAAGTTCCTGAAGAGTTTCCACTATTCTGACAATGGTATGTACACTTTAAATTTGTGAAGTTCCTGAAGAGTTTCCACTATTCGGACAATGGTATGTACACTTTAAATTTGTGAAGTTCCTGAAGAGTTTCCACTTTTCGGACAATGGTATGTACACTTTAAATTTGTGAAGTTCCTGAAGAGTTTCCACTATTCGGACAATGGTATGTACACTTTAAATATTTCAAATATATTCTGAAAATGGTATGTACCATAGTCTTAGCAAGCAGGGCGCCTGGGTGTCATTTGGACACCCAAACTCTCAAAAACCACCATTCAGGACACCCAAATACTTTGGTGAGGAATTTCTTGAAAAATTAATGTCTATTTCAAGCATATAATTGATTTGTTTTTCACCTCAATATAATTCCCATGGCATTGTATATGGCCTGGAATATGGTTATTATACCTTATATAGATAACTAAATACATGTTTATGGTTGTAATTTGAGTATATTATGATTACCCTTGAAAAATTGGACGCCTAAAATAAGTGCCAATTTTGGGCACCCAGTTTCTAAATCCTGGCTAAGACCCTGGTATGTACACTATAATTATTTCATATCTAACTGCATTTGGCTTCCCAGGATAATATTATAAGGCTGGTACAAGCCCAAAATATTCTTTAGGCTCCCACAAGCCCAGAGGGTTGAAATTTATGGTCATACTAGCCATCAGCTGACACAGGGGTAGGAATTACTGCACCCGCAAAGACTGAAAAATGATCCAAATTGGGCTTGTACGAGCCTGGAGCCTGGCCTTGTGGTATAGCTGGTATTGGGCCTGGGATGACGAGCTTGTACGAGTCTGGGCTGGGCTTGTACAAGCCCATGAATCTTTTCCAGTGTAATCAGGGTCATATCCAGTGAATGACAATAGAAAGGGTTGTAGTAACAAAGGGTACCATCTAAATGCTCTCTATCATCATAACAATAACTCAACTCAAACAGTACCGCCTGCTGTCATATGTCAACAGCGTTATTAGTGATAGGGTCAAAAAAAGTTGCATCCATAGCAAGGTCTATATATGATGAAAACCTCAATCAGTGCTACAGGATTTTCTGTCATAGCATGGACATCTTATGATGTATTTATCAATGCATCATATTGAAGTGACCGAAATCGAATTTCCTTTTTCAATAATTATATGGAAATGAGCTTGTACAAGCCCATGAATCTTTTCCTGTGTAATGGGTCATATCCAGGATAGAAAGAGGGGTAGAAATTAACTCATGCTGCAGGGTGGCTGATTTGGCCATTAAAAAATGATTCAAAAACCTGAAAACTGACTAAAACGCTGGCACATGGGCACTTATCTGAGATTACTCAATGAGAGCTATTCAATGAAAACAAACAAGAGAGGGTTTGAATGGTTTTCTAAAATCTTTGTGTCCTTATAAATGCTTTGGCTGAAGCTTAGATGACCAGACACAAGTGGATTCGAAACCAGCCCGTCAACCTGAACATGCTAACCTCAACCAGTGTCAACTAATAGCTGCTAATGGGCCAAAATTAATGCTCTGGGCACCCCCAGCTGGTGGTGGAGATAAGGTCTCTCTGTAATGTAATCGATGCGAAAGCCCTGATTGGTCCTCGTTCCCATGTGACCTCGCTGTGATGCCTTATCTGGTACTCCTGGCATGAGTCCACCATGTAACTAAGGCATATAGTAATTGGTCTCTCGCTACATATCCATTCTTTTCTTCATCAAAGACTGAGGTAGCTTCAGCATTGGAAGGGTTAAGGTTGTCATGGCAATGCTCTCTATCATTATAGCAATAACTCTACTCAAACAATACAGCCTGCTGTCATATGTCAACAGCGTTTTTAGTGATAGGGTCAAAAAAAGTTGCATCCTCATTCCATGCCGATTTCTAGAAAATCCTGCGTCCTGAGCATGGGCCACAAATGGGTGTTATCTATCTTGGCCAACAGTTAGATTTAGACCACCATAAGAATTTGGGCCACTATAACTATTTTGCAAAAGAATAAATGGGAAATCTGGGCAACCCTTGGTCTATTGCCAGTTTTCATTTCACAAAATATGGACCTAGCTGTAAATCTTGCAGATACAACATCAAGGTATTTTCAGAAAACATGGGCCACTCTAAAAAACATTATTATTACAAGAGAATTTACAGTATCATAGCGGCACAGTAAACTGGGTCTTGCCAGTTGCTGGCCCTCCCCTCTCTGTAGCCCAAAAGTTTCATTCTTGGCATGTTGGTGGGCAAGTTTCTCTGTAATGTAAATGATATGAGAGCCTCATGTTCTTTGTCTCCTAGTGACATCACACTTAGGCCAGATTTGAGGCCCCTGGCAAAAGCCAGGCCTTAAGGCCCCCCAAAAAAGTGTTATGTTTATGGTTACATGACCTCCCAAAAAAGGTTCGGTCGGTAGGATTTTTTTTTTTCATTTTTTTTTTTGCTGATTGCCAGGTATTCTAATGGGAAGTGGCAATGTATAGAATGATATAGTTATAGTTAGGTTGTATTGTGCATGTATGCTTTATATGTATGATTGTTGGACTAATATGATTTTTATATAGTCCTTGTAGTACTGTAAGATTTAAAACAAGTCCCTTGTGTACCTGCAGTTCTTTTGTGTACCTGCATTAAGACCAAAAATACTTAAGAAAAACTTTATGGTTGGGCGGTCAAAACAGGGTCGGGCAGGTAACCACAACATCACACTTTTTTTTTTGGCCTTACTATAGCGCATATAGTAATTTTTCTCTCGCTACATATCCATTCTTTTATTCATCTTAGGTCGTAAGGCATATGTCTAATGAACACACTAAGTTTCTGCCTCCTAGTGACATCACATTTAGGCCAGATTTGAGACCTTTGGTATAGCCAGGCCTTCACTATAGCGCATATAGTAATTGGTCTCTTGCTACATATCCATTCTTTTATTCATCTAAGGTTGTAAGGCATATGGCTAATAATCACACCAAGTTTCATTCACCTATTCCAAGGGACTTGTTCTTACTTGTGTAGGGTGGGATACCGTTGAAAGGTACCGGTACAGGTACTGGTATCATTTCAAAAAGTACAGTATCGTACTGTTTCATTTGACATTAAAGGTACTAACTCTTAACGATACTAATCCAGGGTACAACATAGGTTGCAAAACATTACTTGCCGAGCGGGGCAAGCTGTCCCTAAAGTTAACTTGCCCCGCCAGGGCTTCCACTTGCCCCGCCACTCTGTTAAACAAAGGTGACATTGGACTTTGCCCAAAACATTACTTGCTGAGCGGGGCAAGTTAGGGTCAGATGCTTGCCCCATTGCCGTTTTTTGCCGAATTCACTTTTCAACTTGCAATGGGGCACGCTGTAATCACTGTGGAGTTATTTATCAGAGATTGCATGTCCAGGATGCTTAACATGACTATTCACAACAAAATCTATATGGTAATAAAGCATGAAAGTGCCGTTGAAATACTAAACTGTTTCATTGATATCGATGCCCATCAATTTTTTTGCTGGGCAAGTATACACTGCTCTAATTCATTAGTTTTCCCAGAATGTCAAGCCAATTCCAAAAAGGATGTGGATCCCTGAACAGTTGCATCCTCATTCCACACGAGGTCTAGAAAGTCCTGCGTCCTGAGCATAATTTCTTTACCCAGCTTGTGCTGGCTTTGCCACTGATTACATAGTAAGAACTGTCATAAAAGGGAAATTACTGAGTTCTTAATGGGTGTTTAATGAAACAGACATTTCTGCATCTATACCATTTTCTGTTTCACCCTTCCAATTGCTAAGACTACTTTCGTCCGAAGGATAAGGATGCAAAGATTTTTGAAAAACATCTAAACCCTGTCATGTTGGTATTCATGGGATAGCCCTCACAGAATACTCTCAGATGAGTACCCATGTGCCAGGGTTTCATACGCCAACCTGCAAACTTACTGTAAATTCTCGGAAATTAAGACCACCCCAGGAACTTCAGCCACTATTATCATTTTGCAAAATAATTAATGGGAAATCTGGGCAACCCCCGATTTATCACTAGTTGCGATAGACAGTATCATACAGTTTCATTCCTTAAAGGTACTCTTAATGATACTAACCATTGTGAAGTTATCATTTATTAGGGATAGTCCAATGCTAAACATGACTATTCGCAACAAAATTTATATGGCAATAATAAAGTATCATTAAAAGTACCGTTTAAATACCATACAGTTTCATTGGTATCAATACCGGTACCATACTGTTTTGTATCCATCCTTACACTATTCCTGTGGGAAATTTCAAATCCTTTGCTGGGCAAGTATACACTGCTCTAATTATATTTATCAATTTTCCCAGTATGTCAAATCAAATCCAGGAAGCATGTCAATCACTGAACGACATTAAGGGATATCTCAAGTTTCTTTTCAGGATTTTGCGTAACATTGTGACATTCTCCTTGCTTTGTTGTAATTGCTATTGCGTGAAGGCAAGTTTTAGGGAAATTCCCAGGTTAAATTGCACCTGACAATAAGATCAATAATTGGAATGGGTACTGATCACATGGAGATTGGTATAAATTAGGCCTAACTTCCCCATTAAATAACATAGCATGACTTCCCCATTATACAGACAGCAGCATTTAACCTCAATCTCAAGTGCTTGGATTCATTACAGTGCTTAGAACTCTGTGTGTGTGTGTGTGTGTGTGTGTGTGTGTGTGTGTGTGTGTGAGAGAGAGAGAGAGAGAGAGAGAGAGAGAGAGAGAGAGAGAGAGAGAGAGAGAGAGAGAGAGAGAGAGAGAGAGAGAGAGAGAGAGAGACAGACAGACAGACAGACAGACAGACAGACAGACAGACAGACAGACAGAAAGAGAGAGCAGGAGAGAGAAAGAAAGAGCAGGAGAGAGAGAGTGAGAGAGAAAAAGAGAGAGAGAGAGAGAGAGAGAGAGAGAGAGAGAGAGAGAGAGAGAGAGAGAGAGAGAGAGAGAGAGAGAGAGAGAGAGAGAAAGAGAGAGAAAGAGAGAGAGAGAGAGAGAGAGAGAGAGAGAGAGAGAGAGAGAGAGAGAGAGAGAGAGAGGGGTCAGTGTCAAGGCCTTAGACCACTAGGCCATCAGGGCAGGCCCTCTGTGGTAAAAGACAGCGAGCAGTCAGTTTCAAGGCCTTAGACCACCTTGCTATCCATGCAGCCCCACACACCACTTATAGGAGAAATATAACAAGTTGTTGAGGGGCTATACTTTACCAGGGTAGTTATCATTACTTCTTTTAGGATGTTATAAATAGCTTGTCGAAGATTTCACATAGACTAGGAGCAAGCATCCTTTCCATTCTGAGGTGTTAGTTTCTACTGGTATGCCGTCAGGAAAATATAAAGGTCATTAGGTAAATGTCAGTGCGGGGTTTTAAGGTGACAGACTATATAGCCTTGTGAGGTTTTAACCCATTAGTGCTGAAGAGTTCCTCAAGAAATTGTCGTCTGGATCTATAATACTTTTGGCAATAACCTTGGAATTCAGAAAGATTTTACAAAACATTTGAAGGAGAGTGGTAGGTAATGTTCTGATGAGCATTTCTCCATCAAATATTTTCCGAACTATTCTTTCACCTGAAAGATTTCCCTAAAATTATCAGGCTGCTTTTGGCTGCTGTGAGCATTAATGGGTTAAGGCGACAGACTGAATAGCCTCACTTTCATTTCGGTTTCCTAACATTTTAAAAAAAGTCATGACAGAGAGTGCTGGACTTGAAAGATAAGAACAAGTGAACATTAACCCATTAGAACTGAAGAGTTACTCCAGAAATTTTCGTCTGGATCTTGGATACTTTTGACAATAACTTGGTAATGAAGAATGATTTTACAAAATATTTGAAGGAGAGTTGGTGGTAATGTCTTGATTTACATTTGTTCTTAACCCATTCACACTCAGAGTTGCTCTTGGAGGTATCGTCTGCTACTTTCATACTTTTGAAAATAACTAGGGAATGAAGCAGAAGTTCACAAAATATTTGTAGAAGAGTTGTTGTTTGGCTTGTGATTAACATGTCTCCTTCAAAGTTTTTTCAAAAAATGCTTTTGATAGAAAAATATATTCAAAATTGTCAGGCCTGTTTTGGCCGCTGTGAGCATTAATGGGTTAAAATATTATTATTATTTTACCTTTGTTTGCAGGATGTCCTCAAATTTGTTAGGCTGCTTTTGGCGGCTGTGAGCATGATTGCGTTAACCCATAAGTGCTCGAAGTGCAGACCAAAAGACGACTGGAAATTTTGACTTTTAGGCAATTATAGCATTCTGTGAAAAGTATTAGTAGAAGTGTAACTTCCAACAACTCATATATTTTGTGAAGTCATTCTTAATTCTCAAGATATTGTCTCAAGTTTTAGAGGTCCAGGCTACACTAATAAGAGTATTTTTTTTATTCTGTTAGTAATGCTTATAGCAGCCAAAAGCTGAATCATGATTGGTTTTTTGAATCAGGTGTTTTTTAGCATCATTGTTGGGATAAAATGCTTTGAGAATTTTCTCAGTTCTAATTCTGTCTGGAATTCATCCTAAATCTTTATTTTTTCTCAGACATTGACTACCTTCGCCATGTCCTCCCCGCGACAACGGAAAACGCATTCTTCGAATACCTCCAGAATCTCGACACCCGTGATGTCACGGTCTACGCGATCGACGAGGGAATGGTCGTCTTCCCCAAGGTTCCACTGATGAGGATCGAGGGACCACTGCCTGTCGTGCAGCTCCTAGAAACTACGCTCTTGACGCTTGTCAACTATGCCAGGTAAGAATTATTCTTGGGAATCATTTGTCTTCCTCCTCTTCCTTGTTCTCTTCTTACTCTTCCTCTCCCTCCTCCTCCTCTTCTCCTTTAATATTTCCTCTACCTCTTCTTCCTCCTCTTCCTTTTTCTATTCCTCCTCTTCCTCACCTTCGTCCTCTTCACCCTTCCCCTCCTCTTCAACCTCATTCTCCTCCTCTTCACTTTCTTCCTCCGTCTCTTCCTTCCCTTCCTCATCCTCATCTTCCTTCTCTTCCTCATCTTCCTCCTCTCCTCTTCCTTCTCTTCCTCATCCTCCTGCTTTTCCTGCTTTTCCTTCTCTTCCTTCTCTTCCTTATCCACTGCCATCTCATCTTCTTCCCCTCCTCTTTCTATTTCTCTTCCTCCTCCAGCCCCATCTTCTCTTCCTCCTCTTGATCCTCCCATACCTCCTCTGCCCTTACCTTCTCCTTCTGTCACATGTTTGTAGCCTCTGTCACTCAATGGTGAGACAATTTGACATTTGAACACTTCCGCTCTATTCTTTTTCTCCAGTACTGATACCAGTATCATTTCATTAAGTACAGTACCGTACTCTTAACAATACTAACCACTGTTGGAAATTATCAGTAATTGGAAGAAACATGAATATTTTAAGCACCGTATAAAATAAGTATGTTTTATTTTCTTGATGGAAATGCAGTGTATTTTCTTGGGCGAAGTAAAATAAATAAGGTTTATTTTCATTAGGGAAGTAGATTAAATAAGGTTTATTTTCATGAGGGAAGTAGAATAAATACAGTTTAATTTCTTTAAGGAAATGATCATGATGAGTATCCCAATCTCCTTTACAAATATGGTGTGCTTGTTCAATGCATCTTAGAATAGAGATATTCTAGTAGCATGCAGACAAAGTGAGATCATGTTCAATAGTGTAAATAGGAACATGCTCAATTTCAAAGCCTTCTTTTGGCCTTACCAAAGTACCAGTGATTTTGAATGAGGGAGCTGTATGTATATTTATATATATATATATATATATATATATATATATATATATATATATATATATATATATATATATATATATATATATATATATATATATATATATATATATATATATATATATATATGCCCCTTTTCTTTTCAAAAGTGTGAGTTAAATAATCCATATAGGTGGTGCAAGCTTTGTAAAGTGTAATAAGCTTGGGCTACTCGCAGACATTCTTGCTTAATTAGATTTCTTCCAATTTCACTCTCACTACAATAGACTGAGAGAAGGAAACTGCGTAATGAAAACATCTCCACAGTGGGTCTGTGCATTGTTAATAAGCCTGATTGTTTGACTGAGATACATCGCAGGATTCCTTGTGAATTATTTACACTCATTTAGAGCTGAAATTAATAACGCAAGGATAGGATGCCCCCATGCAGGGTTTATAGCTAAGGGAGACTAGGGATAGGATTAGACCTTATGTTAGGGGTCAGGCTTGGGCTGGAAACTGTGGAAGACCGCCGGTCTACAGGTACTCGAATCCTCATAGCCCAACTGAAAACCTTATAGCCTGACTAAATAATGAACAAAAAAGTGTTGTCGTATTCTCTAATAGACTTTATCTAATATCTGTTTCATTCATTAGTTCAGCTTTTGAAGGGAATATTTTACAGGATATTTAGAAGATATAATGGAGGCATATGTTGAAAATAGCAACATATATCATTGCCATTGCTGCCAGCCGGGCTACAAAGGCAAATATTATTATAGCCCGACACAATTTTCTGTAGCCATTGGCTATGGGGCTAGTGTCTAGCTGGACCCCTGTTATGCTGTCCTGAACATTTATTATCTTACAAAACTTGGTGTATAGCTGAGGGAGGGCAGGGATAGGATGGTTTTCCCCTCAATGAGTGACATCAGGATTCATGATACTTTTGAAAAGTTTAACATAAATAATAAATAATAATACCTTTAAGGAATGAAACGGCACTTTACGGTACTTTATGAAAGGGAACTGGTACTGGTACCTCTTAACGGTATCCAACCCTTAACCCTTGTAACATGGCGTCCTCTAGAAGTCCTACCTGCTGGAACTGTGGAGACTGGACCGTGGAGCGGAGTTCTCCCTCCGTCTTCGGCAGCGTCTCTCCTTCCGGCATGAACGGTATGAGGCGCTCCTGGACGTCCTTAGGCCTAAAAAAAGAAATAGTTTGTTTCCTGTAACTGTCCGAAAAAAATAGGGTAGGTAGGTAGGTTGCATTCTTTTTTTGGTCAAAAATGTGTTGTTGTTTTTTTCTTTCGTTGATTGGGAGTTGGGAGGGCGTAAAAAAACTAGGGATATTTTTGAATAAAAACTTGTTAGGGTAGGGTTACAGGAAACAAACAACTTTTTTTAGGCCTTATTGGCAATCAGTCAGCGTGCAATATAACCACTGGCCCTGTTGCAAGTTGCAAGTGAATTTGGCAAAAAAACAGAAACAGAAATGGGGCAAGCTGAACAAGACCCTGACTTGTCCAATCTCACCTTTGTTTAACAGAGTGGCGGGGCAAGTGGAAGTGCTGGTTTAGCAAGTCAACTTTAGGGGCAGCTTGCCCCGCTCAGAAAATAATGTTTTGCAATCTATGTTGCACCCTGTTGAGTCATTGGAAGTTTTTTTTTAACATTTCCCCTCCAAATAGTTTAGCAGAAATGTTCCTCAGGCCATTTTGAGACACAATTTAGTATGGATTATTTAGATTTTTGCATGACCACTGGACCTGCCTTTCTGAATGATTTTTTCTTGATTTTGAATTAATTCTAAGGCCTAAAAAAAAAGTTGTTTGTTTCCTGTAACCCTACCCTAACAAGTTTTTATTCAAAAAAATCCCTACCCTAAAGTTTTTATTACCCATCCAACTCCCAATCAACATAAAACATGCGTAAAAAATCAATGTAAAAAATAATGCAAAACTAATCTTTTTACCGACCTACCTACCCAATTTTTTTCGGACCGTTACAGGAAACAAACAATTTATTTTTTAGGTCTAATTGTTTTTGTTGGTAGTTCTCTGAAATATATTTTCTCCTGTTTGTTATTCTGCCCAATTGACAGGGTTTGAAGTTAGCTGACTACTCTTGACTTTTCTGACCCCTAGTTGCCTGAATGCTGCACATTTTCGCAGTCGGAATTTTTCTGATTTTTCTCTTGATTTTCAGTCTGGTTGCCACGAATGCTGCTCGGTTTCGCATGGCTGCGGGGCCGGACAAGTCTCTGCTGGAGTTTGGATTGCGGCGCGCTCAGGGCCCTGATGGCGGACTCTCAGCATCACGATACTGCTACATCGGAGGTATGCCACATAGACCTAACATTTAATTGTTCCTTCTTTCTGGATACTTATGAATAAAGAAACCATGTAAGATATAATTATAGATATATATATATATATATATATATATATAAATATATAGATATAAAAAAAGATATGAATATATAAATAAGTAATTCTTCTAACAGGCCTTAAAAAGTTTTTTTTTGAGTATGTACTAGAGCTGCACATTTACCGCACACAAACCAGAGTGGCTCAATTACTGAAGCCAGACGAGCAGAGCTTGAGCTGGAGTGGTCGACTCGTCTATGTAGAGAACACAAAGAGAACACTTAACACACACCTTCTTATCACTGCTTATCGCTGCCTTGTCTTGTTTACAATTCCCAATGTATACAGGCAGTGTTGAGTGTTATACTCACCTTTGTATCTCGCCGGCACATTTTAAAATGAAATAAACATGTAAATGTTAATAAATCTCCAACAGTTAGTATTTATTTCTAATTGGTGGGCTGAATAATGAATATTTATTTTAAAAACAGGGTGTCCGTGAGCTCATGAGCTCATGAGTTAAAATGGTGGTAAGCTCATGAGTTGACCTCCCTCCGTGAGTGCAGCTCTTGTATGTACATTTTGCCTTCAGGTCTTACCCTACCAGGTACGTGCCCTCAAAAATTAAAGTTGAGCCCTGTGAATATATATATTCTTTCTGTTTGTCTGCAGGTTTTGACGGTACGAGTAACCTGCTGGCGGGGAAGCTGTTTGGGATTCCTGTGAAAGGCACGCACGCCCACGCCTTCGTCACTTCCTTCAGCAGTATGGACGACGTCAAGTCTGCCGTAAGAAGACACAAATTATCCTCACTTATTGACAAAAAGCCAAGTTATTCTGAAGGAATAAACCAAAAAATGCACATCTTCCTCTTATTGGACAAAAAAACACAATTTATTTTGAAAGAATAAACAAAAAAAAACACTAGCACTTTTTTTCAATTTTTCATTTGTTGAAGAAGCTTTCATAACTGATTAATATTGGTAAAAAAAATGCTGTTTGTATACAAAAGTGAAGCTCAATTGAGGTCCTATTTATTTGCTTTTATATCTCATACTTTTTATCTCTCTTGCACCTTTGATTTAAAGGCTGATTATGAAAAAAATTCCCAGTGCTATCTGTGCTTTGTGTAAATGCACAACACGGGCCGAACCCGATGGCGTAGTAGTCTAATGCGTTGCCACTGACTCATCACTGGCTGGGTTCCAATCCCGACCGCGGTATATGTTTCTCTCTTATCAAGATATGAATGCAATATAAAAACCCATTGCTTCCCTCCATATATCATCTTATTTTTGTGGTATTTGTTTTTTCAGACTCTGGCACACAAAGACGGCAGTAAGAATCAGGACTTTGTCTCGCTGACGAAGAGTTGGCTGCACAAAGTTTCTCCGGTGATTGGGATTCTGGAGGAAGAGGCAAGTGGCAGCGAGTTGGCCGCATTTATCTCGTACGCCATCGCATTCCCCTCTGGATTCATGGCGCTCGTCGACACCTACGATGTCATGAAGTAAGTATGAAAATCAATTTATATTTCTTGTATATTGTGTTAAGCCACTCATTTACCTTGGGCCTCATTTTGGGCCTCATTTTTTCTTTTCTTTTTTTTGATTAGAAAATAAATAAAAAAAAAATATTTTTTTTTAAAATTTTTTATTTTAATATTTTTATACAATTTTATTTTTTTGAAAAATTAAAAAAAAATTCAAATTTATTTTTTGGCTGTGAAGCTTTTTTTGCTTTTTAAAAAATCATTTTTCACTTTAACTGATGGGAAAAACTCTCTATCTGTGATTGGGATTCTGGAAGAGGAAGCGAGTGACAGCGAGTTGGCTGCATTTATCTCCTACGCCATCGCATTCTCCTTCGGGCTTCATGGCGCTAGTCAACACCTATGATGTCATGTCATGTCACAGCGGCCAAAACCAGCCTGACAATTTTGAAGAAATCTTTCAGGTTTTAGCACAATTGGCAAAATATTTGAAGGAGAAATCATGATCAGAACATTACCAACAACTCTCCTTCAAATATTTTGTAAAATAATTTCCAATTCAAAAGTTATTGTCAAAAGTACCATCGCTCCAGACGACAATTTCCGAATGAAGCCTTAAGCATTAATGGGTTAATCGCAAAGATGCTACAACACCACCCTTTATAATGCAACCAGCTAACCCACTATTGAGGTGCCAGATACCTGAACTAAGATCCAGAGACCCGTCGTTACGATGCCTAGCTCCCAAATGTGAGCTCGCAGATTCGAATACTGTATAAAGGGTAATGTTAACGTGTGCTTAATCTTCCCGAATTTACCGAATGGGTTTGAGACGGGAACAATAAAAACGTTATCTTTAATCATTTTTGTTGGTATGGTGGGGCAGACGATGCACTTATACAGATTGAGTAGTAAAGCCGTATATTTAAGTTATTCCCTTTCCCAGCAGATGGCGCCCTATGTAATCTGAAGAGTGGTGTTTTTAATGCTCAAAGGTCAACAAACAACGATAAAAATTAAAACATATTTATTTGGCTAAAACAGTTATGACAGTAAGTGAGAAGTAACTCACAATAGTATCAAATAGACATTTAATGCTGTCCAGTACTCAATACTGTTTGCAGTACTCACAAAGGTTCTCAACCTGCCCTACTTCTCACTTGGTGTAATGCTGCTCTAAGTGCCATTAATGCGCAGCTCAATTGAGCTGGTATGGCTTTGTTTTTCGGCACGTACACCACGGCACATTCAGTGCACAAAACATTCGTCTGCACTGAGAGATTCAAAAGCGAAAATACTCGGTAGCATTTTCAGGGAATTTGATATCAGTGCAGCCATGTGCAGGACGGGAAATTTAAAAACGGGAAAAAGTCAAAATCATCAATTTTCGGGAAATAAAAGTCCCGGGAAATATACCCGTTATACAGTATCTGCTGGATCCCCATAAGCGGGTTTTGCCTGGTCGCTACATATATAGATAAGCAGTGTTGTTGAGGGCTATCTATGGTCTATCCTGCTAGCGAAAGATCTCTTCGAAGTATTTGAGAAGAGAAGGGAAGTTTTCCCCTGTTTAAGGTTTATACCTTGTCCTGATATGTAGGGATGTCAATGATATGAAATTTCATCGATTCGATTAATTGATATATTTTTCGATTCGATTCGATTTGATACGCCGTAACGTGCTCGTTGGGCACAATTATTTATAGAGATGTCATTGATATCCCTTTATTTTGGTTGGATACCCTGTGTCTTGGCCATATGCCTGAGTAAAGCACACCATTCCTTCAAATTCCTCTTACAAAAGCCATAGAAAATACTTCAATATTTAATCAGAGTTTCACTTTGCATTACTTTAACAGGAAAATGTCTGGTAATAGTGTATTTTTTATTAATAATCATACGCCATTATTGGGGTACAGAAAAGCGATTATTTCGATTCGATACCCAAGCATTCGATTCAATTTAATTGACAAATTGAAAATGTCGATTTATCGACTATCGATGACATCCCTACTGATATGACCTAAGCTGTTGAAGGCGATGTAAAAACCCATACATAGGGTTGGGAATCGGTTGCAATTTCATGATCGATAATCAGTTACAGCCAACCGATCGATTATCGATCATAATCAGTTCATCACACTTTTGCAGTAATTGGATACTAGAGGTCTAGAGCCTAATAATAAGTGATAGTCTATGACAATGACTTGCTATTAGCACCTACCTTAACTTCTTATTGAAGTTTTTGGGGGCTTAGTTTCATAGCAAGAAAGCTGACAACATGTCTGTCATTTAGTTCTATATTTTGCCACTAGGTGGCACTTTTTCTGATTTTTATTGATTGCCAGTTTTGTAATTGATTAATCAGAATCAGTGAGGTAAACGATTGATTATCGATTATAATCGATGATCGTCCGAACACTATCCATACATATGTATTTTATACTTTTATACAAATTTTATGTTTTCTGTAGGAGTGGTATACCAAACTACTGCGCTGTAGCACTGGCTCTGAACGATC